>JAUNZM010000018.1:600000-971479 GCA_033459285.1 Clamator glandarius | reverse complement strand
AATCTTTACTGGCTCCCCTAGGCTTCGATGAAGTAGAAGGGAAAGGAAAAGGAGAGGAGAGGGGGAAAGAAAAAATACAGGCAAGGGAGGCTGTTGAGGGACAGCAAGCATCAGGCTCAAATCAACGACCAGATGAAAATGTACTAGACCACACTGCCCCCTCTCTTCCTCTCGCTCTGTCTCCGTCTCTCTCACACACTCTCACTCCTGGAAAGCTTCAGTGTCTGGTTACAGACTCTTTTGGATCCTTTCCCCCCCCCCCCCCCCCGCCCTTCTTCCCTCCCCACCCTCGCCCTTTGCCAACTATCCTAGAGATTCCTTGCATGCCTACTTAAATCTCGAACAGAATAGGGACCCGGCTCCCTCCACCGCCAGACTCACACCACCCCCTGCACCCCCCAAGCCCTGCTGCCCCCTCCCCAATAATCCTTTAAGCTCCCGGGAGGAACCCGCAGAGCATCCCATCCCTTTCCCCACCACCACCTTCCTTCCTAAGGGGGTGCAAGGGAAGGAGAAAAAAAAAAAAAAAAAAAAAAAAAAGGATTAGGGGATGGGGGGGGGGGGGGAGTGGGGGTGTTGGGGTGCAGCCCTTCGCTTAGCATCCCTCTGGATCTGAAAAACAATAAAACCCGCTGCGTCTATCTGGGTTGGCTCCCACCACCACCAACCACCCCGCTTCGCCGCCCGTGGATATCGCACACCCCACGTCTGCGAGCAGACTGCCTGCCTCATGCCCGTGATGACTTTGGAGCTGACAATCTCCTCTCCTCGACACCCCCCCAACCCCGCCACTCCTCGCCTCCACACCCACCCCTCCGCTCAACGGCAGCCCCGCTCCCCCTCGCACCAAGACTATATTTGCAATATGTGCTAATTTACCAGCTAGATGCCCTTGGATTTTAAAATGAACTCATCAGTCAACGTTCCTAGTAGCGATGCTCCCTCTCCCTCACACACACCCTCCGCTGTAGACATGTTACTCATTCTCCAAGCATTTCCTCTCCCAATGTCCGTCGGATGCATCTACACTTCATTGATCAAACCAAATCCCTCGATAACAATAAATAATAATACAGACAGTTAACATCAGCGGGGAGCGGAGCAGGGGAGGAGGTGGGAAGGTGGGGGGGGGGTGGTGGTGGTGGAAGAGACAAAGATGACGACTAAATCTGCGTTGTGCTTTATGAAGCCGAGCCCTGCGCTTGCGGAACGATGCGCACGATGCTTGATGTGCGGCACGATGAGAACAGGTATGGCCCCAAGACAGGACACCCAGCTAGGATTTAGGGACCTCACCTGAGACCCTCCCCGTCCCCCCCAGCGATGGGGACGGGCAGGGGGGCAGCTGCTGCCTCGTACCTGCCTCCGCCTGCGGGAACAGAAGGTGCTCCTCGCATAAAATATAGAAGAAATCAATAAAGGAGGGGGGGTTTTCTTTGTTCTGTGGCCGCCGCACAGGTGTGCTTAGAGGTAGCCGTGAATCCAAAGAGCCTGATGGGTGGGGGGGTTCAGAAATACCTTCTTAGCTCCCACTGAAATCTGTTCCCTTTGCATTGAAGGCAGAGAGCACCAACGCAAGACACCAGGTGAGGAGGACGGTCTCTACCCCTCCGTTACACCCATCGGGTATTTCAAGGCTTTCTGCGGCTTTATTTCCTACATTTTAGGGGGGGGCTAAAGCAGAGGAGAGGCAGGAGAAGCCGCCTCTTGGGATTTGGGCTGCTTAGACATCTCGTGTGGGTCTGGCAAAGAGAAAGTGACTGCAGTGTAAGTGTTCGGGAAGTTGGGAGGGTGGGGCTACCTAGAAATCTTTGACTCACTGGGGTAACTCCCTGAACGCAGCAATGAAATTATTACTCAAAATGCTGCGTTTTATGAGCGGCAGCCTTAGAATGAAATTCCGCATGCACACAGGGGTTGAAGCAAGGAAAACAAACATATGGAAAATAAATATACGATGCATAATTAAATTATCAGGTGCAATGCAGAAGTCCCTGGGTGGTAGAGGAGGTGGGATTATGCAGCCAAGTCAGTCCAGGAATCCATGGCTACAAATTTTCTTATTTATACCGACATAATCCTGATTGACATCAGCCCAGATAGAGGAAGAATCAAACCCTGCGTGCTGAAGGATCTAATCTTTGGGAAAGTCGTCTGGATTAGAGAGCCTGTATCTGCCAACCTTCCTTTCACTCCCCTTACGGATGCCCTCACCCTCACAAGATTTTGCCATCATGCAGAACAATTTACATCCATTGTCTTTTTCCCCATTCTTTCATCTTTCTTCCCAAAAATTGTGGGGTTTTTGTTGTTTTTTTTTTTTTAAGTTTTGCTGCAAACACATAATTTCTTTATACAATTTAACCAAGCCTTTGGAGGATACTTATTTCAAGCAGTTAACACCTGACCCCAATTTTTGTGGGTAATTAGTGAGCTAGATAACCACAAAAAGTGGGTAATTATTTAGTACCCAAGGGTACCGTACAAGAGGGTAGAGGCTGGCAATGTTAACAAAAGCACATCGCTAATTATTGTATCTATACTGGTGATGTTTTAAGAATGGTTACTCCATCTAATGATCCATGATAAATCAGTAAACTATTTTGCTTGCCTTAGCATAGACGCGTGGTCTAACCAAGGGCAGGACGTGAGGGCAAAGCAAACTGAAGCCCCAAATTTGGAATACGCACAGGAGAAGCGAGAGGCAGCCAGCTGGAGGAGGAAGCAAGACTGGAAGCTTCTGCTCTAGAACAGCAGAGGTAGAGCCTAAGAGCTATCACTAATAGCTAACAGGTTGGTTGAGATGACTTGAAAGGTCCCCGTAGGAGGAAGCCTCTAGAGCGTTCCTCAAGGTCTGCTTCTTGCTTAGGTAACGTGGCTGAGCTGATGGATCTTTGTATGCAACAATAACCTTAATCATGTTTTAACTGAGCTCGGTCTTATTGAAAACCACTTTGAAGGCCGAACAAGTGAGGCATTTTGCGTTTGTGGAAGGTCAGGGCTGAAATGCAAGAGAGCAGAACTGGGGGAGAAAAAAATCCCCTGTATTTGATGCATTTCAATTATTTGCCACCTCAAATATTTACATTGCAAAAAACCCATTTCCCCATGGAAAATATTGACTCCTCAGTAGATTATTTTTTTCCACATATTTAAGAAGAAGGAAAAGATGGGAACTATTTTGAAATTGATACAAAATAAGAAAGAATTAACCACCAAATAAAACGGTTTCGGTCTTCAGAACCCTGTGAAAAGAAGTGTTTTGCTGCAAACAGATCCATAATCTTAGACACAGCAGTCACTAACCGCTGACCACTGTTTGCAGCATTACACACACACTTAAGAACATCTTCAAACCAAGACATTACGCTCAGTGGAAAAGCACTTTCCTTTTTTAATTGCTTCTGTGAATCATCACTAACATCCGGACACTTCATTTACTAGACTCCTGTAACCTTGTTTTCCAAAGACCCAAATTCCAAAAGCTATGGACCTCCAGGCTGGCATAAAGAGAGATAGAGGCGTCATTCTCTCTTGATCATAGCCATGGATTTAACTGAGCTTGCTGCTTTGGGATCATTCAAGCCAGGCATTACAGAAGGAAACACAAATGGCAACGTCACCTGGCACTGTGACCACCAGGAATTGGAAATTGTTGGCCTGAAAATCAATCTCATGTTTAAAAACAGGCCAAAGCTCTGCAGTCCTTTCAGCCCTGAGCATGCCTGTTTGGATTATCAATGTGAACAGGTTAAACAAGGACAAAGAACTCCCAAATTTCAGATCTAGGGATAAGTTTAGAGCAGCAGCGAGGAAGACGCTCGCTCTGAACCGCACCAGAAGACTGAAGCGTCTTTTATGTGCTACAGGCCATTTAAGCATCCAGCAACTTATAACGTTTGGCTGCTACCATGCTGGGGTGGGTGCAAATAACCCGGTATCCCTAACCCTCTTAGGGACCTGGTTTGCAGGAAAAATCTTTGCAGAAGTGGAGTGAGAGGAAGTTTGCACAGAGAAGCTGGAAAACAGAAAGGAAGAATGAATTTAATCACAGGCACAGGTTCAAAGGAAGAAGAGGCCCATGTAGGTGCAAAGTTATAGCAGAAAGCAGAGTGGAGATGTCTGTTGCTACTTTTTTTTTAAAGACAAATTGGAAATAGTGATTCAAAGGAGAAGAAAGAGAGGAGAAAGGATGCTCACCTAGCGATGAAGCTTCAGGGGCTTCAGCATTAACTATATAAACTATTGACTACTCAATAACTTCACTCTAGACAAATTAAACAGACATCATTTAGGAAACGTAAAATAACAGTTCTCTCTCAGCTGTATGGAGAGCATGTATGATTACATGTGAGAATAGGTTATGAATGAATGTAATTTATTCAGTGGAGTAAAAAGCACTTTCTAATGCAAATGAAGAACTCTGATGATGTGAGGAATGGTACGAGTTCATAGTGTGGGGCACATCCATGGAAAGCAAAGTTGGATAAAGGTGTCATGATTTGGGTACTACCAGAACAGAGCTCTACTAAGTGAGGAGCTGGACGACCAGAAGCTTCTAATTTGAACCTCACCGGCTTGTATATCATTGTCCAATTCCACATCAAGTCAGTGATAAAAACACTTCACCTCTTCCTACCTTGCTTCCCCACCCACAGAACCATCACGATAATGCTTACCTGTCCTTGGAGTGGTTTGAGGTCCTTGGAAGAAAGCTGCTATGTCCACACTACTTTTGTTATCTTCATCTCATACCCTGTTAGTCAACAGAGGATGAAGGGTGGTTGAAGACCACGTAAATTCCCTTTCATCTCCAACAATTCCTTTAAATCTGACTTACCCACTGACTTTCATCTCCAAACCCAACAAGGCATCTGTTATCAAAATATCTCACCTAAGCACTGTCCTGACAGCAACACAGCTTAAAAAGTTGTTGTTGCATTTTCTCTCCATTCCTTCACTCTGCTAACAGGTTTCTCAAAGACTTTTTTGCTCCAACTGTATCAATCCCTGGATAATGGAGAACAATTAAAATAATAAGGTGAGAAAGCCATAAACCAGCTCTATCCCAAGGCAAGTAGAGCAAGAAGAAAATGAGGCAGCGCTGTTCACCTCCTGGTGATAGGGCCTGGAATTCTGCACCAGTCAGTGCCCTTATTGAAAACAAAGCTTTGGGAAATGGGAAGAGTTCAAGGAAAGGTCAGAGGATGTAACAGAGAAAGGTTAGAGAGATTAATTCAACTGATATCAAAGAAGGAGTACGAGAAGAGGGAATGCAGTACCTAGAGTTACGTGCATCTTGTCTGTTGGGAGTTAACAATTGGCCCTTAGCCATGGGTTCTCCTATACAGACCGGATTTATCTGAACTCTGAAACTCAAGGGGAAATGCAGATTTACATGGATGAAGTCACGCAAGAAAAAGTGTTCCATTGACTCCTGCATGATTTGCCATTTCCGTATCACATAAAGCACCTGAAACCCCTCATATTTCACATGGCTCCAAATAAGACTCGATTCTCTTAAAAGAGAACAAAATCTCCAAGAACCTCACTAAAATTTCAGATAAATCTAACCTGTTTTGAGCTGCTGCCATCATTTCTTAAGATCTGAGGTTTCACACTGGGAGACTGACAAATGGTAAAATATTTCAGTTGCTAAGAGATGAGCTGTATTAATATGTTAACCTACAAAGGTGCTACAGAAACCCTCTGTCTGGTCAACATTTAATGCTTTTTAAAATTTACTTGGAATTTCAATAGAGTCATTGCACAGAAAGGTGTCTCTCAACCAACTCTTTCTTTTACTTTCTGAAAAAGCCAGTAAAAATGATATATGCTGAGGCTGAGCAGTTAGAATCTAAACTGCTTAACCTAGATTCAACCTCAGAAACACGCATAAAGTTTAGGGACATTTGGGAAATCCTATCTTGCAGGAAAAGTAGAAAATTAAATGAAAATTAGAAATCCACGTGATTAAGAGCAGAGCTAGAATGAATCATATTCCAATAGGCAGGAAGTGCTAGAGTCATTCAGTAAAAAAGAAATTGTAATTCCAAGGTTGGAGGGCAGAATCTGCAGCCTGCAGTCCCCAGATTTATTCCCACCCCACCATGAATTCACTGTGGACCCTCGGACTTGCAGTCCAATTCCCAATTCCCCCTACCTAAACGCAACACAAACAGGTAACATAACTATTGTGGATAAGGAGTTGTGATTCTGAGCCTTAACTAATGCCTGTAAAGAACGCTGAGAGATCACAGGGACATGAAGAACCTCCAAGCATCATCCTTAAGCCTCTCCCAGACCTCCAGACGGACTCGCAGCCCTTTTCACCAGCACTGGCTTCCTTTTTAAGGAGAGGGTAAAATTCTTTCAAAGATAAACCAAAGAAATAAATGTTTTTCAGGTTTTCCAGCACTCCAGCCACAGCTCTAGTTGACCCAACTAAAAAAAAAAAAATAACAAGTGAGGGCATATATCAACAAAATACTACCCGTCTCAGCCACTGCTTAAGAATTAACCCAAAAGGTAGGACAATATAGTGTTTTCTACCACTCATTGGTGGGCCCAAGCCACAGATCCCTGCAGAGGGAGAGGGCAAAAGCTGGCACACAAGGAGCCTGAGGAATCCTGAATCGGTGGTGATGACAGCGGCGAGGATTCAAAAGCCTTGTTCCTATTCCCATTCGTGTCGCTCAAGATGCTCAGCATGTCGGGCAAGCCTCTCCATCTCTTTGTGCTGCCTCTTCTGCCTGCCTTATCTATTTAGACTGCAAGCTCCTGGGGACAGGGAGTCTCTCCTCACAGGGTGTCTCCAGGACACCTCCGTTTAGGTATCGCTGTCAAAGAAATAACAGGCTTGGGCACTTTAACACAGGCTGAACGCAACTCCAGCCACCCTCACCTCTTGTGAAACCAGACACAGAGGTCTTAATATACAGTAACTTGTTCTCCGTTGCTTCACTGGGGTTGAGAGCGCGTTAAAAATGAGAGCGCCACGTATCGAGAGGCATGTGACAGGCAGCATGATTGTCAGAACGCGAGGAAGACGCAGCAACCTCTGAGGACTCACGGTTGGCCCATCAGACACTGCTCAGTCTCTGTGTGCCAGAAATAGCAGCGGGATGCAAGCACAGCAGCCAGTCTCCCCGCTCCTGGTGCCAGTCTGTGCTTCTGCATCACTGAGCCTTGCAGTGCAGGCTCTGGTACACCCCAAACTTAAATTTAGCTGGTTTTATAATGCAAAAGGACAGCGTAGCATTTTTATGAGACACAAAATGAAGAAAACAAACAGAACAAAATGAACATCAGATTATTATTATTATGATACTGACTTATTTTCTTTAATTAGGATTTTTAAAGTGTAATAGCAACCTTTGCAAGTAGATTTTGTTTGTATAAAAGTCATATCAGATTATAAATACTGTCAATTTGAACTCTGCACAGCTAATAAATGTATGTGTCAGCATGGAGGTAGTCATAGGGTCATAGAAGGGTTTAGGATGGGAGGGACGCTTAAGCCCATCCAGTTCCAACCCTGCCATGGGCTGGGACACCTCCCACTGGATCAGGGGCTCCAAGCCCCATCCAACCTGGCCTTGAACCCCTCCAGGGATGGGGCAGCCACCCCTGCTCTGGGCAACCTGGGCCAGGGCCTCCCCACCCTCACAGGAAAACATTTCTTCCCAAGATCTCATCTCAATCTCCCCTCTTTTAGCTGAAAACCTTTCCTCCTCATCCTGTCCCTGCAATATCTAATTGAGAGCTCCATCCCAGCTTTCCTGGAGCCCCTTTCAGTGCTGGAAGCTGCTCTAAGGTCTCCCTGGAGCCTTCTCTTCTCCAAGCTGAACAACCCCAACTCTCTCAGCCTGTCCTCGTATGAAACATTTCGCAGAGGTGTGCTTCCTTGTAATTCCAATAACTGCCTGTGAACAAGTCACATAAGAGCAACTTCTCTGTCTTTACAATACTCCTTACAAGGAACATGGACTTCTATTTTATAGACAGCGAATAAAACCAAAGAAATCCAACTGACTCATCCCCCATCCCATAGGGACTGTATAGCAGAATTTCAGGGTCTGCACCAATGGCTTAATAAAAAACAACCCTGTTCCACTGTAATGGTAGAGCCCGTGCACAGCCTTCGCCCCATTAATAATAAAACAAGACAGCCTCCATGAGCTGAATATGAACAAGAACCCCTCACAGTAACTTTAAAATTAAAAAGGTAATTCTCCTGGTGTCTAAGAGAAATCAGAACTCCGGTTTCCCATGATGAACTGCTGCTGGGCACGAAGCAAACACCGATTCCCTGGGTGCCTGTGACTGCAGAGAACCACGATTCTGACCCTGGCACCCAGAAAAAATCCTCCCAACCCTGCCTGTACCTGGGGTGGTTCAGTAGCAGCATTTAATTCTTATGATTTAACACGTGCAGGTCATGCTATGATGGGCTGTCCACACGGAACCAAAAGCACCAGCAGGTCCCAAGCCATTATTTGGTCACTTTCCTGCTTAATTGCCATTTTTAATTACTCGCGCAGTAACATCAAGAAGTCGATCTAGTAACGGAAATCCATTCTTGGAGCAACTTCTGCCTATTTTCTTAGAGACAAACTATTGCTACATAAGCCATTCCTGATTAACACTGGGCCCTCACGGGAACTCCACTGCCTGTCTACTGATTTCATTGCCCATGGCTTCTCTCCTTCAACTGGCAACTCAAATCCCTAAAAAATAAAGGCAAAAGAACCCTTATTTTATCATTACAAGACTACCGCTTTTTTCCCCTCACTATATTCTCTCAGGAAGATATATTAATATGACATTTGCTCCTCCATGCGGTGGGATTTCTTAAATAAAAACGTATGTTATGTATGTACAGACTTGGAACCAGAGCTGCATTAGCCTATTAACCATCCACATTCGCTTCAGACTTGGCTGGTCACCTAGAAAACCTGCCAAGACCTTTCTGGCAGCCTTTTCCCAACAGTTCCAGGAAAACGTGGAATATTCAGAGAATTTTAGGGCCTCCCAGCTTCGTTTGTCACCACTCTCCTTGCCCACTTAAAATGAAATCACAGGCAAATTGCTCTAACGCCCTATTAAAGATTTAAAAATGGCCTTCTACACAGCAGGGTATCTGAGGACAAATCTGCGTTGATATATAATGCAAAATCTACATTAATATGTAATGCACTGTGGCAGGAGGCAGACTGAGGGCTTCACAATGAGTAAAGGAGCTGAGATTTTGAACTTCCCAAGCAAATTCTGTCCTGTTTGGAGTTTTTAAAGCTCCCATGAATAGTGAAGGCAAAAAAAGAGATTAATTTTGTCTTCATCATTAATCAAGCAAATTCCCACTGAGGTTGCAAGCCTCATCCAAGGAGCACACAAGAATGTGAGCAGCTCCATCAGGGTCCACCGTCTCCATGGGTCTCAAGGCACTGCTTGAGCAATGAAAGCTGTTAAAGCGTTGCTCGAGTCCCCTTGCCTAGGGCTTGTTTGCAAGTTAAGTTCGAAACGACCAAATGACATGATCCCATAACCAAATTTCAGAGTAGGATTAATGCAAACAGCAACTGGAAGCATTTTATTTGCAACCTAACCCAGGGTCTAACTCCTTTTGAAGCTGTGGCAGGACAAAGAGAAAAACCTGCTGTCATTCGCAGGAACTCTTACTGCTAGCTCATGGTTGAGTCACCTTCCCTGGAGGTGTTTAAGGGACAGCTGGACGAGGTGCTGAGGGACATGGTTTAGTGATTGATGGGAATGGTTGGACTCAATGATCTCGTGGGTCTCCTCCAACCTGGTGATTCTGTGATTAATGGCAAAAATCAGCCACTTTCACTTGCAAAGCTTCCTCCAATCTTTAAATGCAAGAGAAGCATGCTGTAAAATAATTTGAAGAGGGTTTTTTATTACAGAAGAAACCTCCCTGTGACTTCAGATGTTGTACAGAGAGTCAGTCCTGCCCACCTGAGCACCCCACATCCCAGGTGCCCCACAGAACTTCTTGACTCAGTTTTGGTGCAGGACTGACTCTCTGTACAACTCTCAGATAGTCTGTTAGGCCTTCACCTTGCATTCTATTAGTCTAAAAAGTTATCATGCTCCAGATAACCTTTTCTGGCTCTTCAACCCAGTAGTATTTTTGCTTTGCAATTTACTACTCACATGCATGTGACAAACGTATATAAATATATACATATATAATGTTAGATAGCACCAAGACAGAATATCTTATAAGATCCTCCTATTTTTTCCACTGAGACCTACACTGTTAACCTTCTCATTCAGTAACTGTTCTTGTATAAAAACGGAGGGGATGAAATAACTTCGGGGCCTTATAAAATAAATTCTCCTTTCACGTTTCAGAAGTTACTGGAAAGGCGATTTCCAAACTTAACTCAAACCACAAGATCTGTAGCAGAGAGCAATTGTCTTGCCTTCTTCCCTTCCCATTTCCTTCATCTCTTTCCATCCTTTCCTCATTTTTTTTTTTTTACAAAATCCTGTCCTCTAAATCAAACAAGCTCATTTATGAAAGGAAATCGAAAGCCAAGGGGAAGCTGTGGCATCACACAGACTACCAACCCCACTACAGCAAACCACTCTCTGATGCCTCAACTGCTATTCCTTGTCAGAAGAGATGAGAGGCCACTTCAAACACAAGAAAAACAAACTTTAAAATAAACCCACATCAGTGGCATTAATCCGGGAAAGGGTTTGACCTACTGTTTACAATTCCTTAAATCTCCCTTAAGCCAAGGAACACAAAGGCTCTGCCTACACTCTTCAGGGGATTGCCTGCAGCGACCCCAGATTTAGTACCAACCCGAGCTGCCACAGCCACTGATCTCCAGCAAGTCCCATTTGGAAGTGCCAGCTCAGGCTTCCAGGAGGCTTCCAGGAGGCAGGACTGTTGCTAGTGCAGCACCACATCTGGGCTTATCACACTCCACAGCAGCTGCCAATTGCCCGATCATATCCCTGTGAGATGCTCTTGCCTGGTAAAGACCAGCTCTAACCTCACAGTGAGAAGTGTGTGTGAAAGAAGAACTAGGTGTGACCCTCCTCACTGTCTCTCTCACTTTTGTTACTTCTGGTAACGCCAGGGTTCCAAGAAACCTATCTAATGAGGAAGGAAAAGGTCACAACACATGTTGAGATGGAGAACTTCAATCCAAGTGACCTGGCTGTTGGATAAGCAATTCACCTTCCTCTGCTTTCATTTCTGGAGTGGCCGTGCAATCCTTTCCCACCACACACAGTAACTGTAAGGAGCTGCAGGTGGACCGTGCCATTGGACAATTATTTCTGATACTGCTGTACTGCAGTTATTCAATATGCATGCCCAGTGACGGATAAACATCCATCAGCCCTTCACTTTTATTAGTCAGCAGCAAACTAAGTGATTAATCCTTTGCAAGAGACAGATACAGACTGTGCCAGAATCCAGACTTCTCTAACATACCTCTTCCGACAGTGATAAGTATTAGCAGCTTTGGACGATCAGAGCCATCCTTTCCACTGGTTCTTCCCTGGTCTTGAATAGCTGCACTTCATCCTGAACCATGAAACATGAAGTCTAAACTCAGTTCTGAAGTTATCATAATGAATTACCGTAACTCTATGTATAGTTATTAAAAACATAAGTATCTCATCTGTTCTACACTTGTAAACTTCCCATCAACTTCTAATAGCAATTAGGTCTATTTTTTTTTAATTAAACACTGGTGGAAAAGAATCACTTTTTAAAACATTTCCAGTTTGTCACCATTTCATTCACTGCATGTCTCCTTGCATTCATTTTGTGAAACTGAGAGTCTCTCCGACTACCTCTTCTTCCTTTATTTTCATGATAACATCAATTTGCTTTTCTTTTCAGGTGAGACTGCTACCATTATATTAGTATATATAAACTGAAAGAGGGCAGATTGAGATGAGATCTTAGAAAGAAATGTTTTGCTGTGAGGGTGGGGAGGCCCTGGCCCAGGTTGCCCAGAGCAGGGGTGGCTGCCCCATCCCTGGAGATGTTCAAGGCCAGGTTGGATGGAGCTTGGAGCCCCTGATCCAGTGGGAGGTGTCCCTGCTCAGAGCAGGGGTTGGAGTTGGATGTGCTTTGAGGTCCCTTCCAACCCAAACTGTTCTACGATTCTATATTAATTTCAAATGTCTCCATGCACGGGATCATTTTTGCTGGCACCTCTTTGAGCCACTCTTCCTCACCTCAGTTTGGTAGCACAGCTCCCATGCTGCATGCCTTCCTGTCTTCGCTCCCCAAATACAGACAGTTCTCATAGGAATTTCACATCAGCATTACACAGGGGTTTATCCATTCCACATTTATGATAGAATCAAACCCGAAGATGCTCATAAATCTTCCAGTCATGGCTTGAGCTTTGTATCTGTACTGGATCTAGGAAGAACATGCCACAAAGTCTAGGTGTCTATCAAGAATTCAATAAAGAGACAACAAAAGAAAAAACAAATCTGTCTTTAGAAGACATTTGCCTGACTGGTTAAGGCTGTTTTTGGACATTGACAGTTGCCTGTGTAAAAAACGGCCCATTCACAAAAATATTCTTACACTACAATTGTTAGACATGACATTTACACATCCCTGTTAATTATAAATGACTTGATCCTGACATTCTGTTAACACATTATGAAAGCCATAATGAAACCTTCTGAGCTGCGTGTCACACCTGTAACAAAGACGAGCTTGGAGAAATCACAGTCTTGTCATCAGACCTTGGCAAAGAGGGAAGGGAAAGTGGCAGCAGGGTGACTCAGGCTTGAAGGGGATTTAGCCTCAATGACCCAAGAATCATAGAATAGTTTGGGTTGGAAGGGAACTTAAAGATCACTCAGTTCCAACCCTCTGCCATGGGCAGGGACACCTCCCACTGGATCAGGGGCTCCAAGCCCCATCCAACCTGGCCTTGAACCCCTCCAGGGATGGGGCAGCCACCACTGCTCTGGGCAACCTGGGCCAGGGCTTCACCACCCTCAAGGGAAAACATTTCTTCCTAAGATCTCATCTCAATCTCTCTTCTTCCAGCTTGAAACCACCCCCCCTCAACCAGTCTCTGCACTCCCTGATCAAGAGCCCCTCCCCAGCTTTCCTGTAGCCCCATGTATGCACTGGAAGGATGCTCTGAGGGCAAGAGGGGTAAGGGGGAACCCTGCACCACAATGTTTGCTCTTCTGTGGCACAAATGTGGCTACCTGAATGTGGGATCCAACAAGAGCATATATAGAAGATAGAAATCAAGGAGTCTGTATTGTCTATACCTGCCCTGCTCTTAAACAGTACTCTTAAAGTGGTCTTGGGTGTCACGGGCTTTTTTTCTTAGACAAGAAACAGTGGTTGTACCTTGAGAGCTGGCTCTGGCAGGACCCCAGCAGCCATGGGTAAGGTCCCCACCTCTGGGCAGCAGCTCTTTCCCCAGATAAGCAACTTCATCCTTAGCATCTCCCTCCCGCTCTTAAGAAAATAATTGTTTGGAGTATTTCTAGCCAGTGGTGTCTCATTTGCAGTACATCTCAGACAGTCTTGGATCACCTAACTGGAGAGGAGGCTGTTTTCTGCAAATTGGAGAAGGAAGCAGGGAGAGGTGGTGGTGAGGAGGAGGCACTACACAGAATGCAGACTTTCAATTTCTTTCCCTATCTGCCCCAGAAACCTGATTCTTGAACTTATTTAACCAAGAAACAGGGCCATGACATTGTACGATGAGACTAATTTCACCCTATTGTATGGTGAAAAAAAAACCAAACTTGCTCAGGGAGAATACATCTTATATTTTGAATATATAAAACTAAATATATGCAGCTGGGACTGCCTAGAGCATCAGTGGAGTCAGAGAAACTAGAAAATCTGTCTTGATAAAAAAAGAAAAGGAGGGTACAAATAAAACATTTTGGATCTTCCTCTGCTATGGGCAATTTCCAAACATCAGATTTCCTTTCTGCTCCAGTTTAGATTGGAAGCTTTTATTGCAAGGTTAAATCCTGGTAGCCCAATACCACATACGCATGAGTGGGTCTGAACGGCTATAGAATTTAGCTTGAAAACTCACGCTGGAAATGTTTGGCTTCATCTGGTTTCATATCTAAGCCACCCAACTATGAAAAAGGAAAGGTAAGAATGAGAAGGAAATAGTCAAACAGAGATGAGTGTTCAGATCCCTGTTTTGGCCTCGGATTGTTCATTCCCAATAGAAGAACCTTCGATATTGAGCTGGTCTATACCAGATAATGCTTTTATTTTCCCGTTGCACTCTGATCGATATCTATACCTAACTGAACACACATCTGCTTCCCTTATAGGTTATACTTTTGACTCTAATACACACAAAAAGAACTTCCTTCTTCAGTAATTAATTTCCAAAGGAGAGAGCAGCAGCATTTCTCAGGTCTGGGTTTTGAATCTGTGCAATGAAATTGTCTTATTTTTAACTGTCTGAGCAGCTTTCAAGCAGAAGCGTGTTGGAATTCATATTAATTTGTGCAGTACCCTATCATCATCATAATTTAGCTCACAAGGTTGCTGTGCTTGGAATTCCAGTTATGACATGAATTCTATACATTTTATACAGATTTATAAATGGCATCAATAGAACACTTAGGGCCTTATTCATTAAACAATGAGTCATTCTAGCATTCCATTCTATTTCATCCCAGTTCTTACAGAACTTTTATGTACAAATTTGACTGTACTTAATGCATCCGATTTAGCAGCAGAAGTGTTGCAGCATAGTTTCAACTGGGTGTGGAAATAGATGAAAGGCATTGTTTAAAAGAAGGAAAAAAAATTCCTCTAACGGCGAAAGTTTCAGCCTCCTTTCCAAAGAAAGAGCATTCAAGTCCAGGAAAAACCCTTTGCTCCAGCTTTCTCACCACCACAGGCTGGCCCTCTCCAAAAAGAGCTGTGAGGAGGCACGACAGAATGAGCAGAAGATGCTTATGGTGTCACGGGCAACCACATACTGATTTTGTGGATAAGCAGAGCTCCTTCTTAGAATCATAGAGTAGTTTGGTCTGGAAGGGACCTTAAAGATCATCTAGTTCCAAACCTCCTGCCTTCTTCAGGATCTTAGGATGCTACCTTTCACAAGAATCAGAGTGACGCGCAGGCTGAGAACCAAAGGAAAATTTGTATTGGTATACTACTGCAAGGATTTTCTTGCTACTAGAAAAACTTGATGAAAAATATTTCTGAATACCATGCTTGAGTAGCAATTCTTGATAGATAATTTCAGAGCTACACTACAAGAGGCTCGAATCATAAATGGTATGGGTTGGAAAGGCCCTTAAAGTCCATTAAGCTCCAACCCCCTGCCATGGGCAGGGACACCTCCCACTGGATCAGGGGCTCCAAGCCCCATCCAACCTGGCCTTGAACACTTCCAGGGATGGAGAAGCCACAGCTTCCCTGGGCAACCTGGGCCAGGGCCTCCTCACCGTCACAGCAAAACATTTCTTCCTAAGATCTCATCTAAATCTCCCCTCTTTCAGATTAAACCTATTTCCCCTTGTCTTATCCCTGCCCTCCCCAGCTTTCCTGGAGCCCCTTTCCATACTGGAAGCTGCTCTAAGGTCTCCCTGCAGCCTTCTCCTCTCCAAGTGGAACAACCCCAACTCTCCCAACCTGTCTTTGTACGGCAGGTGCTCCAGCCCTTGGATCATCTCCATGGCCCCCTCGGGACTTGTTCTAACAGTTTCATGTCCTTTCCTATGCTGAAGACTTGAAAACTGGACTCAGTGGTCCAGATGAGGTCTTACCTGACTTCCATTAGCAAGCCGGTTATGACTTGCATCAGCAAGATACTAATGATGCAGGACAACATATGAATTCCCTAACAACCTAGGGCCTTGCTATAGACTGGTTATGTATTTCTGCGTGCGCACGTGTTTTAAATGAGAATTGAGTCGAAAAAAAAGATTAATCCAGAGTTAGACCTGTCACCTATCTTTGAGGAACTGTATATCTATCGCAAACAATGGCCAACAGTGTGACTACAGAGCAAAACATAGGACCATTGTTTGGTAAATTCTAGCTTAATCTAGGCAGAGCACATAAAAATAGCAGTGAAGTCATATGGTATGGGTTATAGCACGCTCTAGCAACTGGAGTACCAAGTCTTTAGGGACACGCTGGTTACCAGCCAGTGAGAATCTGTTTGAACTGTTCTAATTACTTCATTCAACCCAGTTAATCCAGGTGAACTGGCATATGCCACACTGCTCTCCACTTTATAGTTTGGACACCTCAGCATATATCAATATTTTACCTTTTCTTAGTCCTTTCAACCTTCTTCCCAACTGCACTGGGTATATGGCTGTAATTTCTGTAAAGCTGGCTGGGACAGAACAGTCTTGGAAGTCACTGCTCCTCTATCCAATCTGATTGGGATTAGAAAACACTCTCAGAAGCTGTTTGGGAGAAAGAAGGCACAGATACACAGATGAACATAATGCAAGCAAGCACACTAGCTGTCTTTTCACAGAATTATAGAATGGTTTGGGTTGGAAGGGACCTTAAAGATCATCCAGTTCCACTCCCTGCCAGGGGCAGGGACACCTCCCACTGGATCAGGGGCTCCAAGCCCCATCCAACCTGGCCTTGAACCCCTCCAGGGATGGGGCAGCCACCCCTGCTCTGGGCAACCTGGGCCAGGACCTCACTGCTCTCATTGTGAGGAAATTCCTCCTTATGTCCAGTCTAAATCTGCCCCTCTCCAGTTTACACCCATTGCCCCTCATCCTATCACTCCAAACCTTTGTGAACAGTCCCTCCTCAGCTTTCCTGTAGGCCCTTCAGCTACTGGAATGCCACTATAAGGTCTCCTCAGAGCTTTCTCTTCTCCAGGCTGAACAACCCCAAGTCTCTCAGCCTGTCCTCATATGGGAGGTACTCCAGCCCTCTGATAATCTTTTTTCATTGGAAACCATTCTGAGATCTCATCATTCCTTGGACTCTTGCAGTTTTCTTCATTACATATATAAGCATCACCGCCTATTTTTGCTCTTCATCCTTAATAAGTCACAGTAAATTTGGAATCCATTTCACTACATTTTCTTGTACATTAGGACGCTCTCTACCCAGCAATCACCATGCCAAGAAAAGCACAATGCTATCTCCACCCATTGTCCGTAAGGGAGAACAGGGATGCGTGCTTAAGTAAATTGTTCTGTCTCATTTTCATTAACTCTCTCACCACGTATTTCTAGTACTTCACTTCACGTTGCGGACTCAAAGGGTCAAAACCAAGACCAAAGTTTACATTTCATTATCGTAGAACAAACAGTTTTCTGGGAGGTGGATTGTTTCTTCTTCATTGTACATTCCAGTGGAAATGTTCTCCGAACAACAGTCGCTCTCTCTCCCACTATTCACAGGCTTAAATGAATAAAAACTGGGACTAGTACAGTAATGGAAAACAAGCAAAATAGGACACTTTTGTCCCTTCATTGCCCAAGCTGAGAGAAACAAAACTGGCAATTAAACAAACTGTGCAGGGTGAGCCACCTTCCTTTTGCTTCCTCTTCTTTTAATCTACAGCTCATGAGTTGCTCCTTTACTCATCGCGAAAGGTCCACGATTGTAACACTGCCACATTCCCCTGGAAATCTATTTAAATGGCATATGATAGAAGCCATATGATAGAAGCTTAATTACATAGAGGGCATATGGAAGGCATATGATAGAAGGACATATGGAAGACATATGATAGAAGGGCATACGAGGACATATGATGGAAGTCTAATTAATCGACAATACATTCCTCTCATCAGGGGGAGAGCTGGAATGCTATTTTGTTCAGAAGAAAAATATGCACATTGAATTATGCTTATTGTCAGCTTCAATGTACTGACCATTCTCCGTTTGAATTATTACTCCTTATTCTTTGGAGCAAGATAGATAATTTAATTTACATACCAGACGATTAACATACTTCACATAAAGTGAAGTTTGATAGCTACAAATGTATGGAGGTATAAATAACCGCTATTTTTTAACCTCCTTAAGTTCCTTCATGCGTGTGCAAAACAAATCTAAAATGCTAGCACCAAAAAAGAAATGAGACTGTTCTTATTTGCGAATTATTAACTCCCATTTCTAAAGCTATTCCTAAAAAAGTACCAAACAGGTAAAAAACCCAATAATCAACCCTCATGGAACAGCTCAACATTGGATGGGAGTCAATGCAAATTGTGGATTTACACCTGAAAATTTGCACTTCCATCCGCAAAAAGATTTACTGGGGGGAAATAAGGTACTGCTGAAAACGTACCAAAAAGATTCTTGTCTTTTAACTACCTACGTATGTTTAATGCATGTGCCTTCATGAAATACAGAAGCAGCGTTGTGTTAGCACGGATACTTGCCTTGTCTTAAGGAGTTGTGGAGTTATAAACCATGGTAGTGGTATCTATAACCGCTTTGAAAACAAGATGAAATAAAATCCCACTAATCCACTCTTAAAATAACTAAAATTTGGCTTTGGGTAACACTCAAGAAACCAAAAGTTTCTCTTCAAACTCACTAAACAAGGATTTGCAGATATTAAAAATTTTTAAGTGTCATCTTACCAGGAAAACATTTTTCTGGGTTATTTAGATACATTTAAAGATCATATTTCACACTTTTAGATTAGCCTAATGAAACGAACCCTATGCCTACCCTTTATTTTTATTTGCTAACTTGGACTCGAGTCCACAGCAGGGCCATGAAGATGATCTGAGGGCTGGAGCACCTTCCATCCGAGGACAGGCTGAGAGAGTTGGGGTTGTTCAGCTTGGAGAGGGCTCTGGGTAGACCTTAGAGCAGCTTCCAGTACTGAAAGGGGCTCCAGGGATGCTAGGGAGGGGCTCTTGATCAAGGAGTGCAGGAATTGTATCAAAGGGAATGGTTTTCAGCTGCAAGAGGGGAGATTTAAATTAGATTTTTGGAATAAATGTTTTGCTGTGAGGCCCTGGCCCAAGTTGCCCAGAGCAGGGGTGGCTGCCCCATCCCTGGAGGGGTTCAAGGCCAGGTTGGATGGGGCTTGGAGCCCCTGATCCAGTGGGAGGTGTCCCTGCCCATGGCAGGGGTGGAAGCGGATGGGCTCTGAGGTTCCTTCCAACCCAAAACATTCTATGATTCTAATTTTAAAAGCTGACCCACTAGCAAGCTGCCTCTGTTATTTCTGAGGATTCAAAAACTCTTGCCAGAATTAATCACATAAGCAGTCCAAAGATGCAAGACAGCTCGTGTTCTGGGTCCTGATGGAGCAGCAGGGCCGCTAGCTTCATCCAGGCTGCCCAGGGCTCCAAACTCTCAACGCTGCCAACACAAAATCTCGACTCTTGTGTTCAAACATTGTCAGATAAATGCCAGAGTTTCCGAGGGATTTAGTTAAGCAAACAGAACTGAGGATTTAAACAGCAGCCAGGTATATTTGGTGACTTCCCCGCATTTTAGGCATGTAAGATACATAAGAAACATGGTATTTTTGCCCAGAATTGCTGGCTCATTATAGCCCCCTTCTCCACACAGCTCCTCTGCAAAACTTGGGGTGTCTCCACAGCTCCTGAACCCAAAGTGTTGTATGGAAGAAGCAAACCACCTCTATTGGATGTGTCCAGAACCATCAGCCCTTGAAACACCCGATGTAACTGTATAAGCCTAAGAAAACACCCTTTACCCATCCCTGTTTTCACTGACGGCAGTTCTACTGGATACTCCCTAAGAACAGCTCTCCTGAAGACTGTAGATTTAGGTACTTTCACAAAACCCCTTCCAGCCTTTATCTGGAAGCATGAGCACCAGCCTCCTACGCTTCCTGAGAGACGACGAGCGTGCCAGGTCTCACGCTGCAACTGGGCACAGCCTTCTTTAACTCCTAGTGTAGAAGTAACCGAACCAGTCAAAGACAAACGGAGAGGGAAACCTGCTTGCATATCTCAATTACAGACACGGACAGAATGCTTTTTCGTGTTACCTTTGGAGACTTCTGATGGTGACCACGAAGGCAATAACACTGATATGTTGCCATGGTGCTTTTTAGGAATGTTACACATTGCGCTGCTCGAATGCTATTAGAGGAAGACAAGCATTACCAGTCCACTGAATTTGCTAAACACTCAATAACATAGCACCAATAAGTCAAAAATACTGAGAGAATGAACATTTCTAAAGACGCAGAAGGAAAGAATAGGTTTTCTAGCTCACCTTACCTGCTCTTACCTCTTCCACGTGTCCAGAGCAAACATTGCTGAGGAATTGTGGTCGCTCGTCACGCCGTTCTGTGCAAGACCCAAGGAAAGCTAGGAGGTTGTACAGTTATCTCCCTTGGTGTAATTCTAAACTATACAACCTACTACCTCAACCTGGATGCATGCAGTCAAAAATGCTGGAAGCTACCCACCACCTCCCAGCCAATGGAATGACAGGGTTTTGAGTTAAAAAAAAAAAATCCTCAACGTTCTCAGTGCTCTAATTTAGACATAATAAAAGTTGTACTGGTGTAAAAGATACCAAAACCAAATGCAGTTCCACACACTGCATATGTTAATAGATAAGACACCATAAATAATAGTTAATACTGCTCGATATACGCAAGATCATGGCATTTTTGACAGAAAAAGGAACTTTGTCCCTCGCTAAAAAAGTACTTTTTCCCCTGTCCACAGCAGATACATCCAGTCCGCAGCACAGAATACACACACACATTTTATAAGGCACTTAAAGAAGGTTTAGGATGAAATTTGCCCAAACACATCTTTTCCTTTTTGAATGCATAACCTTGGAACATGACCTTGGCTCCTGAATGTTTAAAGGATGATCTCTGAAGAATGAGACCTTATAGCAGCCTTTCAGTAATTAAAGGGGAATAGAGAAAGGTTGACAAGGGGCTCTTGATCAGGGAGGGCAGGGATAGGAAAAAGGGGGTACGGTTTCCCAATAAAAGAGGGGAGACTGAGATGAGGTCTTAGGAAGAAATATTTTCCCATGAGGGTGGGGAGGTCCTGGCCCAGGTGTCCTAGAGCAGGGGTGGCTGCCTCATCCCTGGAGGGGTTCAAGGCCAGGCTGGATGGGGCTTGGAGCCCCTGATCCAGTGGGAGGGTAGTAGGAACTGGATGGGCTTTGAGAGCCCTTCCAACCCAAACCATTCCATGGTTCTGTGACTGCAAAAGTGGCATTAGGAGAAGAACTGCAAAAAGGGTAGAAAGTTCTAAAGCATATTTCGCCCTTGCATCAATCCCTTGCTCAGATTGATGAGTTCAGGAACGCAGCACTGAGCTTCTCTCAGCAGGCAGAATAAGCTTGTGTTCCCTTAACAAGGAACACATTGCATTTTTAACTTGTAGTAGCTCACAGTCAAACAACCAGGATATTATCGTTGTGACTCATTCCCATTACCCACCAAGGTATTACTTAAAGCAGTACGCTGCCTATTATGGCTTACAAACAGGGATTAGCATCTTAAAATATGCTCGTGGAGACAGTGGACTGAATCAGTTCAGAGATCCTGCCTCTCAGGTGAATGTATCCTCAGGCACAGCAGCTCTGTGCTGGAAGGGAATTACAAGGGAATCGAGCCCTGTGAATGAATGCTGAGTTGTGCTGAATTGATGGCATCTTGGTCCTTTCTATTCTCTCAGGATAAAGAAGAACTTCTGATAATAAAAAAGCCAGCGCCCTACCTCTACATTCAAAGCCTGACTAGAACTAAAGGAGGAAAGTAAGAAATAACACCTCTCTTCAGAATTCAGCTATTTGAAAAAACAATCTTTCTGCAAGGTTTTTTTAAAGGTACATGATGTTGATACCATCAGTGGAATTTCTAATGACTTCATAGTCTGTAAAGTTTACTTTGACCTGATAGGTTCTGTGGAAATACAACATGTTATTTTAGTGAACAGCACAGTGCCCTAAAGTGGAGTCACTGTTAACCATTTCATTAGTTAGACCAGTGACGTACGCAGAAATCTGGATGAGGAAACCGTGGCTCTCTCGCCCCATACTCTGACCAGGAGCTTTATTACTGTCCAAAAACATCTTGAAACCATCTCAGTTCCTTGATGCAACGTCATATTTTTTCTGTTCCGAGCATCTGTGCTCTGACATGAAATCCAGTGATTGTTCAAATGTAGCTCTGCGGAAGCCAATGAACCTGTGTGCTCATTTAGGATGATGGAAGATCTCAAATCCCACTCAAGTTCTATGTGACATAGAAAAAGTAGATTTTCAAAAAAGTCTTATTTCATATTCTGCAGCTGTAAAATAAACCATTTCAGTATCACATGGCTAGGCTACTCATTTTTTTCTACAACTTATTTTTGCAATTTTTTTCCTGTACCTCAGTTTTGTTGGGAATGTTAGATACTCACTACACTTGAAAAATTTTTAATTATATCCCATTGCAGTGGGGTTAGAACTGGATGATTTTTAAGGTCCCTTCCAACCCAAACTATTCCATGATTCTGTATCTGATGGGTTTGATCAGTTAAGGAAAATACTGTTAATATTACCAATGCATTGAGAGTAACACAGGCACAACTTGCAGACCAGGTAGTTACCAGCAGAGCTGAGCAAAAACCTCTCCAATAGTTTGTTTTAAAATAGAAGGTGGAGAAAAAGTGTTTTGTTTCATTTGTCTCCTCAGCTCAGTAAAGGTCCCTTCATAAATATATTTCTATAGAAAACTCCTCATGAAAAAATTCCTTAATCTCAACTTGAGCCTAAACAATCTAAACTTTTCTCAGGTTGGCAAACGCCACTGTGCCTGTTACGCTCCCGACGCTCCACCTCGCCTTGCGGCTCTTCCACCACAACTTCAACTTCCTCTTCATCGCCACATTTACAAATCCTTGAGCTGTCAGCTCCGCGCTGGCACTTATTCCGAGCCTTCTCGCTCCCTCCTCCGTCACTATATTGAGCCAGGGAGCTGTGCCCCGCTTGGCACACGTGCTTCTACTGCAAGTACCAAGACCTGCTCCAAGGTGCCATGGCAGCATCCAAGAACGAGCCGTCGGGAGGAGGTCCTCACTGAGAAGATACCCTCATCCAGGTTCCCACATATGCCAACTTCTCTGCACAAACGTGATGGTAATAAGCAAGTTTTTATGCACACTTGTATGCAACCTATATTCACTTTTCAGAGCGATACAAAGACATGTCAAGATGAAGTGCTTTCTAAACACTAAAGCACTTTCTGTCCCAGGGTCTGATACCTAACCCATCCTCTGGCCAATTGTGAGACACTTTCACGTCCTGCTGTGATCCTCCCAGAAACTTTTACCCGTTTATAAGAACTTGGCTGCAGAACTACAGGTATTTTGTTCCCACCACTATAAGCTCACATGAAGCCTGGACGGATGAAAATGCATTTGCATCCCAGAGGAGACGCAATCTCAAGCAGATAGAAGCATCACACGTCTAGTCGTGTCATCAAATAGAATACCTGCTGCTACAACTGACATGAAGTATTGAGTTAAGGAACCGAGATCAAATACTAAACCAGAAGTTATTTCGTTACCACCACTTGTGCACCTTCACATTGATCAATGCCTGGCTCTTCGGTTACTACCTCTGTACTACAAGCATTCTTCTTCTAAGAGGAGAGAAAGAGACTCACAGCACTCGTGTCTATTAGGACACTTTCTTTTGGTGACATCAATCTCCATGTTTGTTTTCTAGTGATTTTTGTCAATTATGTCCTCACCCAATTAGCACAATCATATCTAATTATGTAATTAGCGTAAATATGTAATCTAATGACAATGTTCAATTACGATACGTACTGATGTCATAGAGTTTCCTTTTAAATATTGTGATAGGGAGACCCGCATTCCATGTCAAGCTGCGTCCCTGTAGAAGTTCATGTGCCCGAGCGCCTATTGTTTGTGAACCCTTTGAGGCCTCTTGCTTTTTCAGAGTCACAGAAATGATTTCACACTTCTGTGGACAAAAGGAAATCTCTGTCCCAGCTGTATTTTAAAAGCAACAGTCTAATCAAATAACTGTGCCCTTTTACTTACTGCAACCCTCTGATTTCTGAAATCGAGCGGCTGAAGTGAAAATGGAAAAAGCTGCTGCCTTACTACAGGCAGTGAGTCGTGTGCAGTGAATATTTATTTTCAAATGGAGAGGAAATGTCATTGTCACAGTTCTTCCCAGACAGCTCGAGGGTTTCTATCTCTAAAGTCAACCTCTGAAGACGTTAGATCAAGGTGCAAGCCTTAGTCTGGACCAGGAAGCATCATTCATTTTCCTGCCTGTTCTCTTCATGGATCTCAGCTGAGAGAAATATTCAGAAACCTGCTCCCCTTGCTCTATGCTGTATGAACCTGAGTATTACATTTGATTTCCCCAAGAACAAGGGGAGAATGCAAATCCAGAACTGATTTTTGAGGATGGAATAGCTGGAATATTCTACTCTTTTAAAGCACGCTTCAATGCAGATCACTCCTACTGCCCTTACAGATATGAATAAGACAATAAAGTTACCAGCAATGGAAATCCGGGCTAAACATGTTCAAGAAGGCTGAATTCTATTTTGATACTATCATCAACAAAATCATCAGCTGAGATTTGGCTCTGAATCTTCATGGCTGTGAATGATACAGGAGAAGAACCCACCTTCATTTTCAGATCCCAGGCAAGCTATTGCAGGGCCAGCCAAAGAGGGGGTGGAAAGCAGAAAATACTCATGAAGAAAACATATTTCCTTAAGTCACTGAGAAAAAATAAATACCCAAACCCACAAATGATATTGTTCCAGTTTGAGGTCTGAAATCTTGTTTGCTAAATTTCAGCCTGGAGTGATCTTTTTTGCAGCTGACTTTCATAAACCTCAGACAGAAGAGATTTTACAGTGGAAACGCTGACATGATTCTTACTGGTCATCTCACCCATTCAGCTCTACGTGATGAAACTGGATGTTACTAGATCTTGGTTGCGATGGGGAACCTCAAGAGGTTCAAAGGTTTACTCTAGCTCAGGGGGTTCTCCTAGAAGCCTGGCAGGCACGCTAAACATGGCTGGAACTTCAAGAGCCTGCAAAATCAGGAAAGAAGTCTCATCTGGGCTCAGCTGGAATCCAAAGCATGGAAATATTCTGAAACCTATCCAAATTTTTTCAACACATTACAAAAATGGTCTCTGCCCCAGCTTTTAGCAAGAGTTACAGCAATCTGAAGATTTGCTCAATATTGCATTTCAATAGTTGGTATTTTCTAGGGGAAGGGTAGCAATGCTCTTGCTCCTGAACCATCTGCAGCTCCTTGTCAGCAGCTGGGACTCAGCAGCAGCTCTGGGTTAGACAACACATGACAGAGATGCTCTGTGCTGGCTTTACAGGTGTATCAGGGATGCTGGGGTGTAAGATGCCACAAGCTAGCAAGGGATGCAAGGTTTATGACTTCAAATCACCCCAAACCCTAATTTTTTTAACTTTGCCTGTGCCTGCTCCGTGATCAAGCAGTGCCCTATGATTTCATAGGGTGGCTTGGGTTGGAAGGGACCTCAAAGATCATCTAATTCCTGTTCCACCACCCCTACCATGGGCAGGGACACCTCCCAGTGGATCAGGGGCTTCAAGCCCCATCCAACCTGGCCTTGAACACCTCCAGGGATGGAGCAGCCACCGCTGCTCTGGGCAACCTAGGCCAGGGCCTCACCACCCTCAAGGGAAAACATATCTTCCTAAGATCTCATCTCAATCTCCCGTCTTTCAGTTTGAAACCCTTTTTTTATTGGTGTGAAGCTCAGCAAGCCAAGCCCAGGTCTAACACTCTCCTTTGATATTCTGCACAGTAGGACACGACCCAGAGCCCATCCTGGCTTTGCATCCACACTGGAAAGTAAAGGAACCCGTAGGAGATTGCTAGGAAGCTGTACTAAAACTTGGTGCCACTTCCAGGGTGGCACGGTAAGGCTGTGTCGCATCACGATACTGCACATCTACAACCAAAGGCTCCACAGTTTGGCTGGAGCACATCTCCTGTCCTCCTTCAGATTGCTCTGGCCAGCGCTTACGCAACGTTCCTAAGTTATGGAGCCTTCCTGGCTCAAGGGCAGGTGTCGTACTTAGTCTTGGATTCCACCCCAAGAACGTCCTCTCCTTATTTTCTCCCTTACTGATTAAAATCAGATAAACAAATTAAAAAAAAAATACATCAGAGTACTGAATTAGTTATTTATCTGCCTTTTAAGAGTTTAACCAGATTTGATTATCTGAATAAGAGAATTTGGATATGGTTCAAAGTCCAGGGTACACAATTACATTCTGCTTCTCATGAATCCCATTTGCCACTGCATATGGTTATTCTAATTACCCAAATGCTATTGTGTGCTCCTCTGCTGACAAGGGCTCTCTGTGCTCCACACCAGACAGGACTGGGAAAACAGGGAGCACACAAATGCGATGATATCCATACCCATATGGATGGATATCGAGCAACAGACTTGTTTGCAAGGGACCTTACAGGTGCTTTCTGTGAAAGATGTACCAGAAATGAGAAATGGTCTTGTTATTTTGAGGGAGAGAGACATGATTTACCAAATCTGGAAGAAGAAAAAAAAAAAAAGAGAGAATTTGCTTTGGAAAGGCTTAGGTTTGCTTCTTCAGACAAGAACTCTGCTTCTGGTTTAAACCGTAACTCAGGCCAAACGAAACACAATTGTAAAGCCTCCCCAGATGCAGATAGAGCCACGTAGCTCCACAGGAAACATTTTTTTTCCCTCTTGGGAGGCACTACAGCAATGACTCTGCCTATTCCTGGAGAAAGAAGCTGCGTTAATTAAGGTACCAATTTTTGGAGAGGATATTGGGACTTTTTCATATCCCCAAGGCCTCCCTGGTACTTTCTACACGCAGGTGCTCTGGTTTGTTTCCAGCTTCAGTAGTGGTCATGTATTTCTTTAAGTTCCCCTGCAACATCAAACTAGGTGAAGTATTCAGTACTTCTTGCTCTTAGTAATTTTGCAGTGAGTCTGTGCCTCAGTGACAGACGAAGAGATCTCTCAGCACACCGTATGGCACTGGGATCAAAGCTGCTGCATAAACGTAAGCTCCTTATCAACAAAGCGAGGAAGAAAAACTCGTAAGAAACATACAGGTAGAAGCTCCACAGCTTCCAATTAGTTTCTTCCATCCTAAAGCGAAGACACATTTCAGGGTCCTTCACATCATTTTGTCCAGACTCCAGTTTCACTCAGAAACTTAACGAAGTGCAGTGAAATCCAACCAACAGAGAAGAAATACAAATTAAGGCTGAAAACACAATAACAAAAAGGCTTTTCAAAAGGCTGAAAAACAAAGGGGTGGGGGAGGATTTTGGAGGCTGTAGTTAAGAAGAACAGGGGGCAGTTTAACAATTTTAATGCTTAGTATAACGTAAGAGGAGGAGGAGGGGAGGGCAAAGGCACCGAGCTAGTGGCAGGAAGGCAGGAGCTGGAGCCAGGCCATCCCAAGTACTAACTTTGGCTCAGAGTGCTGCCTTAGCAACATCAAGCAAACAGGTACACCGAGAGAACACTTGGATACCCAAACGACACGTAGCATTGTGGCAGAAACCATGGCTACGAGAAGCTACGCTGGTATTGCCGACACAAGCGCTGACCCTACCTGTGCCCGCGTCGGCATCCTCTCTGCTGCACCTCTTGCTGCAGAAGACAACAGCGTTCGAGAGGCTTCCTCGGGCACGTCTACCCTGTCCCATAAAGCAGAGGCCACAGCGTCTCCAAGCTCACGTCAGGCTGAGCCGATGCATGCCCACGCAGTGGCACAGCTACCCAGCTATCCTTTGCCAAGCACCAGAAAACCAGAGGCAACCAGAAAACATGCCTAGCTTCAGGATCCAACGCGACGGTTCTCCTCACAGCAGCACGGGGACCTGCATCTCAGCCCCGATTCCCGATGGCGCATTTCTAAAGCTTTCTAAGCCTCCAACCGTGTTTGGATCAAGTCTCTCACCAAAGGGAAAAATAAAGTTGGATATCGATGAGCAGGTCCCAGCACAGTCAGTGAGAAGACACACTGAAATATTTTAACAAAAAAAAATCTGTTTCCTCTTGCCTCCTCTTTGATTCCAATATTGATTTTCTAATCCAAAAAGATGCTTTCAGACCCAACTGTGGGATCTCATTTTGCAGCACATCTGCCCAGTTCCCTTGCCATGGGCTTCTGGCGCTCCCAAAGCAACAGCACCTGAAGTGCCAGCCTCTGGAAACACCCGTGACAAATTCCAGGCTTTTCTTGGCATATTCTGCCAGAAACCTGATGTCTCCAAATGGCTTCACAGAGAAGAGACCACCACGCAGGAACAGGTAATATTGGGAGCTGGGTTTGAGCAGCTAATTTCTCGTTGGGAGTCAGGTTAAATGAGCCAATACTTCTATAGGCAAAAACATAGGAATCTAATGCAGTGAAAATCCATAGCATTTAAAAACAAATAAGAAACCACAGAACATTAACAGCCCTTCTAAGAAAAACCATTTTTGCTGTCACAACTATACGCAAACTTAACCTGCTTCCATCACAGCCCAGGATGAAGCCATATTCATTCCGCTATGGATGAACCAACGTCCACCAGCAAAGGCAAAAGTGGAGGCAGGAACCAACATCACGTCCCTAAGGACATCTTGACTCAAGGTCCCTGCTCTGGGTAGTCTCCCACAATCTTGCAGCACCCTCACCTGAAAGACACTTATCATTCCCTCTCCTCAGACACCTCCATCTGGTTTTGAAGAGCCAACATGTTCCTTGTGGACATAGATCAAAGACTTTTCACACTTGTGTAACTGAGACCAGAACAGTGATGCTCACCATTCATTCTCCACTGACAGAGGTAAATGCAGACCTGAAAACCACCTGTGTG
Source organism: Clamator glandarius (assembly GCA_033459285.1). Taxonomy (NCBI): domain Eukaryota; kingdom Metazoa; phylum Chordata; class Aves; order Cuculiformes; family Cuculidae; genus Clamator; species Clamator glandarius. The sequence goes on along the minus strand of JAUNZM010000018.1, from coordinate 942,601 downwards.
GCACTACAGAGACAGCAAAGCTTCTTCTAGAAGCCCCACATCTACCACAGTGCAGCCTTTATACCTTCATTTCCTAGACTCACAGGAGGTGAATATTGACCACCAGTTCCTGCACCCAAATTTATGGTGACAGCGAACATCAAACTGTGTGGTTTGTTTCCTCTTTTAAAAGCTAGTTTCAACTCACAGGGAGAAAGAAGAGTAGTTAGACTGAAATTTTATTAGCAGAAGCCTTCTTTGACATTGTTTTATGCTTCTATAGTAAACAGAAAACACATAGAAAACCTTGGAAATTCAGCAAAGAAGAAAAAATCCTTTTTTTGGACTGCAGCAGCCTGCGTCAAACCAGCCAAGTTCAAAAGCAAAGACATTTAAAAGTGGAAACGCAGACCAAATCTTTGGTAGAATTAACACTGAAAGCTGCTGGAAAGAAAGAGTCAGACTTTATTTTGAGTTTACAGCCTAATTATTTTCATATAGAATCTGTATATTGGGGTGTTTTAAAAATGACTGCTTCAAAAATAATTGTTCCACTTTCACAACTCAAAAAAGTTTGTTTTCCATAGCAGGTTTTCTGCTGCCTTCTTACACGGTGGGAGGTTTTTTTTTCCCAGCCCTACCAGTTCTTTGGAGTTTACAGCATGATTATTTTCCCTTAAAAACTGTTTTAAGAAACATAATACCATGAAATGGGAAGGAATGGGATCGTACAATAAACTGATTTTTGAGAGAGAATAGGAGGTGGAGGGCTGATCCTCTCCCCTACTACAGAGCTGCCGCCACTAAGCAAAAAACGGATCCACATTACTTCATAAACAGAATTTTATCTGCTTCCCAACAATCTCCAAATTAAACAACCTAAGAACAGTCCCTACCACGTCCCCGCAGCCAGACCTATGCATAACATGTCTGAGATTTAATTTCTCCAGTCTGATGTCAAACAACTCCCCCGTCCCCTTCTACTCGAGCACAAGTGAGCGGCTGCTTTACAAGGAGCGTATTCGAACAGTAACCAAAGCCGAAAGCTGATACGATAATTGCGGAACAATATTTACAGCTCTAATTTTATATATCTGGAAACAAAAGACGGGAGGAGGGAAGGAGGCAGCAGCAGAAAGATACGAGCAGCAAAGTTGAACATTGTCAGTCGAAAAAGCATAAACCCAACACCGTGCACTTGCCAGACAGACACATACCTATAGATACAAGCTTGTGTGGAATATGACCACAAGTTCGGATCTACGGGTTTGTGGCAACAGGCAGCAATCTCTTCTGTAATTTGCTAGGGTTGAGTTTTTTGATTTTGCAATGAAAGAGGAAAACCATCTCTGCAAATGAAATTTCAGAGCTGTTAGTAAGTACCAGCTTTCAGTCTCCACAGCACCTTAAAAAACTAAAGCCCCTCCTTTAGGGAGGGGGAGATTCGCGTATTGACTTTGCTCTAACATTAGCTCTGAGCTAGAGTTCCCTTTGCTCCCATGAAACCCTTGAAAAAAAGATCAGCAAAATAAAACAAATTTTAAAATAAGCAAAATACAGCAGCTCTGTGTTTCTGGGCAGCCCTTTGCTGGACAGAATTCCTGATGATTACACAGTCCTGGGCGATTAACAACCAACGCTGGAGGTGTCTCTCGCTAGCAGTGGAGCAAACCATCCAACAGCAAAGATTTTGTACGTAGACAGAACTGCAGCCACACACATACCCCCACCCCACTCCAAGTTGTCCTGTTTCCACTCTGGCAGCCTGGTTAAAAAAGAAAAAACAACTGCGTAAGAGTTGTTTCAACTTTCAGAGAAGTCATTACTGATCTAGGGTTCTATTTTAACTCTCTTTTTAAAGGGGGAAAAAAATTCCTTTCACTCCGCTGAACAGCCCAGAAATCTCCCCCAGCCCCAGCTCTCTGCAGCCACACCACATTTGGTCCTAAAAAGACAAATATAAAACTTCTTTAGGAGTTTTCTAATAAATCTTGAGAAACAGTCATGAAGCAAAGTTTTGCCACTGCAAGCAAGAAGCGTCCCCTCCTTCCCCCGAAGTTTCCAAGTTTTCTTTCCCGCGTAACATTTCCAATTAATGACATTTTATTGGGTGGGCAACTGGTGAGGAGTTGGAGAAGCAGTCTGGCTGTGAGCGCTGGCGAACAGAATCAGCGCGATTAATTGTCACTTAAAGACTCACAACATTTTCGCTTTCTGCCTCTTCTCCTTCTTCAGAAGATAAGCTACGTTAATGCAAGCTGGTGTTATTCTCTATGAAATGAAACAGTCAACACTTGGAAAAGAATTCTGCTACTTGGATGCTTTTAGAAAGTTCCCCCACTTCTTGTACAGGTTCTTAAAATAAATCACTTCAACCTTTCCAGCCTGGTAAGTAGGCAATTAAAACATGCAATTTTCCTTTATTGGAATTGCTGCTTGGGCTGGGTTACAAGAAACTCCTGTTCCATCCAGCGACAGAGATGTTAAACTTCCACCATCTGTCCAAAGGTTATCTAAATTGATCCTCTAAATTTAGATTCCTAACGCTTATCCTCCAATACCTACCTTAAAAGCGTCCAGCTTTCCCAAAGTTTTCAGCACCCAAAATTCATACCAAGAAGAGGAGCTGCAGGGGTTTAGCATCTTTGAAAACTCAGGATTATTTTTACGTTGGAGCCTAACTGCAATTTAGGAGCACCTAGAATTCCGAGAGCTCTCGCCCTGCAATAACTGTGCAGCAGTCAAGGCAATGGGTCGGGGAGCACGTGGTCCTGCAGACAGAACAGAGTCACATCATGCACAAATACACGTATTGTGCACTCCTTTGGAACCGAACCGCCAACGGGATATAACAAATGTTACCCTACCAAAAATAACCCCAGCCCTCCGACTACAAAGATCATTTATTTCAGGGAGCCCAAGACTGAAATTCAAATTGTCTTTCGACCCTTTTATTAGAGCCCGATAGGCACAGTATTAGGAGCCAGGAACATTGCTGCTGCATGTACCAGTACTTCTTACAATGTCAAGGAATTTTTCCATCAGACACGTCACTCTCAAGCTATAATGCAACACTGTACAAGACAGAGTATTTTCTTTATGGGTATATTCATTTTGACCCTAATATTCTTTCCATTAATGTATGTATATGGAGGTAAGCAAATTTGCACGTCTCTCTGCACGGCAAAGAAATATGTATTTTTTTCATTTGAGATAGGAAAAAAAGTAGCGATCTCACTGAAGTTCTTATACAATGTGGAGGCCACGTTTTTGCTAGGTTTTCCTACCCCTACATCTTTTTTTCCCCTTCGAAAGCTCACAATCTCATTTTCTAACCACTGGGATAGTTCACGTCCACGAAAGAAACCAAGTTGTAACGTTTGGGTGGCCTGTACATACCTCCTTGCGGTGTGGGACATGTGTCCTCAATTCTGAGTGGGCTGAGTGGAAGCTGCAGGCACCCAACGCACATGAGCAACTGCTCTTTATTACTGAATTATCGCAGCTCTTCTCAGAGACAGGACTGAGCCAGACCTTCTCGGAGCCCACCACATGCTTGAGAGGGCAGCTGTTAGGTGTTGACCCACACAGAAAATACCCCCTTTATTTAGTTGCCTACACCAGAGCTGATCCCCCTTGCAGTTCAGGGCACCCATCTCCTCCTCCCTTGCCACCTGATTGGCTTTTACGACACAAAAGGGAAGGAGCGTTAGGATCCCTCGCCACAGCTTCAGTTGTTAAAAAAAGGAAGGAGAGCAGAAGAGAAAGCAGCACTAAGTCTCTCTAGAAAAGCACCTATGCCTGCCAAATAAATCACTCGGGCAGGTCCCCACTATTAAATCTGATCGGTTGCTCCTGCGTTCCTGGGAGCCCCAGGGAAAGGCAGCTCGGTGGCACGGAGATTTCACCAAGTGGCACCTGCACGCTGTAAATTAAAGCTACCCAGGAACCAGCCTCCTCCCCCTCCTACATTTTGGGCAAGCAACTCATGGACAATTGCAGAGACAGCGAACTGATAAAGGCAGCAGCAAATAAATACAGGTTTGGTTTTTGAAATATATGGATTTTTTTCTTTTTTTTTTTAACGAGCACTGCTTTTTTAAAGATGAATTTTACTTCTAGCAAATCTATTCAGGGAGGTTGAATGAGAGCCATAATTATACAAGATCTGGGGTTTGAAACATCTCCCTGCATTGATTAATCATCCAGCTGTTGTACCTTCTGAAAACCTGATGAACATACGCACAGTGGCAGAAAATCCATGAGAGCCAAACAAATCAATCCCCTTCCCACTGCATTTGTCTAGAACGCTAAGATTACAAACAAAAAATTCCAACCTATACATTAGGGAACACGTTATTCATATTTGTGATATGCTTATACGAAGCATACTTCGCGTCACTATTAATTTTATTACATGTCAATGATGACAGGACCAAGAAGGCTTTGGTGCTAGAACCTTGGACAGCCAAAAAAGTTATTTTTGTTAGTGTTAACCCAGTCCAAGACTGGAACTTTATAGATTTATAGCCAAAGGAATATAGAAGGAAACACGTAGAAATAAAAGTCTCCAAAGACATAACATTGGCTTTGGTCTGTGGGTGGTATTCTTGCAAACCACAAAGCATAAATGCCCTGTTCAGGAAAATCGATCATTATGGAATGCATTGTGTGCCTGAATAAAAAGCTGTTTGCAGCCATTTCGTACTTCTGCCGTGAAAATAAGACAAATAAGAAACACGACGGCTAAATAATTCCCATTCTTTTCCCCTACCCCTTCCCCCAATTTTAACCTAAATCTATTTAGGCCTATAAATAGATATATTTATATACAGACACGCACACAGACACTCTCTACCTTAGGTTTAAAGACCTGCATTAATAGCTTTCCATACTTTAGTAATTTTAAGAAACTATAAGGAAAAGGAAGATACTGACTGGAGAAGGTATGAGAAACCATATTACCTCGGTAGCAGCATTTTACGAGATACCTTATTGAATGCGCGCTGCCATCTTGCTAGGCCCAACTCTTCAAGGAACATATTCTGGAAGACAAAATATTTATGGACATTTTCATGGCATATTTTCAAGACATCGACTCTACCTTTATACTCCTAGAAGCTACAGCTGTAGAAGCAAAAGGAACAGACCAAGTCCTAGAGAGAGAAATTACTCCCCCCCTCCTGATACCCCAGTTTATTCAATCTTGTTTATGAGGATTATTTTCCATCTCGCACCTCAATGCAGCCCTGCCCTGCCCCACGCAAGGGGTTAAATCCGTGGAAATAAAACATTTCTGGTAACACAAGCATTTAAGAAGTTTGCCAATTCAATTACCACCAAAGCAACGAAGAAAAATAAAGTGACGTGGAAGTCGCAACAGCAAACGCCTTCCCTGCTAGTTAGTAACCCACAACAACTTCTTAAACTGATTAGTTATATCTAGATTCTTATCCAATTAAAGTTTGAGAAAACAGAATCAAATAGGATGATCATTACCTGTTTTTGAGAAGGTTCACCAAGCAAGCATTTTAAGCTTTTTGACTCTTTTAACACTGATACAAGGAATAATTATTTCTCTCTGCCGATGCGATTGTTAAAAGAAGCGAAACCCCGGATTGTGGTGGCTTCGCGGATGCTATTCTTTTTGCACCACAGCAGGATTCTTGGCTGCCAGTCCAAGCTGCTTTCACTTGCCAAGTTTTAAGATGCCGGTTTTGCCTTTCATTTTATTGTTCCTTTCGCAACGTTAAAGACCGACTTAAAAACCCATGCACAGCTGCTATCGGGGAAGGGGGGGAATTATTTGAATTTTGCACAAGAATGGAGATGAGGAAGGCGCGCGCTGTGATGTAACCACAACGACACCCACAGAAATATATTCCAAATATTGGGGGGGGGGGGGAGGCGACGGACTCACGCTCAGAATCCTGGCGTCCTCCCTACAACTCGGTTGGGATGGAGTGTAAGAGAAGGAAACAAAACCATCCAAGCCCTACGATCAACCGTAGTCACGTTAGAGGTGGAGGTTGGTCCTTCTCCCTCTCTCCCTCCCAGCCCCCCAATCTATTTTTTTAAACCCACTTTCTGCAGCCTGCGACTGTTCTTTCACACTGAGGATTTCTTCCAAGGGGGGGTGCAGGGAAGCAGAGGTTGGGGAGCAGCCTAACAAAAGGCTTCCCCCCTTGCACATGGGCTCCTACCCCACCCTTTGGCTCCTTCCCTCTGATAGGAGTTCACCCTTGCCCAAGCACCACGGCCTTTCCTTTGATGCAATAACACCATGAAGAAGCTCAGCACCACGGCACAAAAGCTTCCATCAAAATCCAGTTCGGGGCTGCGAATACTTTCTTCAAACACATTCATTTATCGTAAGCAACTGATTTTTTATATATATATATATATATATTTAGAGACTGTGTAAAAATAAGGTGGGAATAGATTTTTAAAAGCCCCCAACTTCTCTACAGATGAGTCGATTTATTTTATTTTACTTATAGAATCATAGAATAACCAGGTTGGAAGAGACCCACCAGATCATCGAGTCCAACAATTCCTATCAAACATTCCTATCAAGCTTGATGCAACAACAAAACTACTGGGACCGGTACCAGGGCTAAAATCCATTTAAATGAACAAACATCAACAAAAAGTTGTTTGCGATCCTTCTCAGACTTTAACTAGCTATTAAAAGCGTCACGGTGGCTTATGCTCAATATACATCATGAAGTATAGAATGATAGAAAGCTTCCATCTGTGGGAGAGCGTTCAGACACACACAGAGTCAGACTGAGCGACTGCTTCTTGGTGCAGATGTTGGAGGGACGTGCACTTCATATCTGAGTAAAGAAAATCCCCCCTCGGACACGGTTCCTTGAGTTACCCGTGCGGGCAGCCCTACAGGCATACGAAAAGCAGGGAGGATGGCTGGAAATGACTCTTTTTCCCAGTATCTAGGTGACTGTTTGTAGAGCCTACGAGCCAGAAAATGGAAGCTGTTTCAAACATGCAATAATCGAGGGTGAAAACAGCTCTGACACCAGCTGTTAGACGCACAGAGGTTTGCAGCAGAACCAACTGCAAGTCGCAGAGGATGGATTCAGCCCCGTATTTCAGGTTTTAAGAGGAATAAAAAAGAGCCTACAGACAACTTAAAGTTTCTCTGAAAGCCAACGGGGTGAAACAAAAGCAGCGTGAATTAAATAAGAGAGGGGGTAGGGGAGGAAGAAAAACAGAAGCTTTGTTCTAAAGTGGAAGCATAAGATGTGAAATTTCAAAATCAGATGGCTTGGTCTGTGATTTCTTTCATTTAAATGAATTGATCTGTTGCTAAACTGCTGCTCTTGTGCCAAGAAACTTTAACTCTTTCGGCTCAAAGCTCCCCATGTTTTGCTGTTTTCTCTCTCCTCCCAAGCAGACTAGAATTAAAGCAGAAATTAAAAACGAAGGGGGGCAATAAAAAGCAACAGCATAAAAAGTACAGGGGAATTAAACCCACAAGTACATGCAGAACACAAAAGAGCCACGATCTGGAGAGTATCGGTGCTTCATTTGAACTTCTACTGTATAAACAATGTGATTCTTGTTCTTACTAAAACTTGGAAAGGAGACAGAAAGGCCTTCAACCTTCACAATTCCACGTACGGCAAGAACTCCAAGGCAAACCCAACCGAAACAGAGCAAGCAGCAAGGAAAACAACACAACTCCTGATCTGATTCAGTGCAAATATTCACTTCCCGAGAATGCTTTAAGCATTTCCAACCGAACCCCCTTTTCTATACATGCTCATCTATATGAAAAAGAACAAAACCAATAAAAAACCACAAACAAACTGGAAAACTCACAAAAACAGCCCAAAAGAGAGCTGCTCTGGTAAAATTTTGAGTGAGAGTTCCTGCTGCTTTTCCATTTTGTTTTGGATTTGTTTTGCCCACTTAAAAAATAAAAAAAAAAAATTGAATTAAAAAATTGAAAATAGACTTGTCGTAATTAGTGATAATTCCAGGGGGAAAAATATTTATGTGCAGAACACGAAAAAAAATGAACAAAAAAAGAAGATATTTCTATATCTATATCTCTCCCACTCTGCAGTTCTGCTGCAGTTCCCCCTAAACTGCTGCTGCTCGCTCCATTCTGCTGCCTGCTTAACAACGGAATGACAGGCAACATCTGTTTGTATAGAAGCCAAGATCAAGCCTTCAAAAAATTTTTGGCTCTGTTTCTTTTATTTTTCACCCCCCCTCCGCTCCCCCCAGAAAGCTTTTTAAAAAAAAATAGAAGGAAAAGAAAAAGTAAAAGCAAGATTTTGACAGCAACTCAAGTGAGGCAGTAACTATTTTCCCTTGAGTTATTTCAAGGTACAGTACTTCGAGGAGAACTCTTTCCTCCCTCTCCACCCGCCGTCACCTCCTCCCCTGCTCTCCCTCCCCACCCTCCAGCCTCTCTTCTCGCCCCGTGCTATCAATAAAGCATCACACAAACTGGGGGAAAAAAAATAATCCAACGTACCTTGATCACTACAAGGCCACTCCCTCTGATGGGGAGGGAGGGGGTTCTTCAGGAGGCAACTAAAAAATATTGTACAGGGAGGGGAATAACAGGCTGGTTCGGGGTACAGTCTCACCTTCTGTTCCCCCCACCCCTTTCCTCCATTTTACCAGTTCTAAACTATATTTTGGAAAGAAAAGAAATTGTTTTAAAATAAATAAATATGCGGCGGGGGGGGGAAATATAAATCAGCCTAGATCCAAATACAATTCAAGTGACTAACAATGTCAGGCTACTGCCAATTCTGTGGCAAATCGGGAGAAAGCACAATAATTCCACATGCTGAGATGTGAACAACTGGAAAGAAACCAACTCGCTAGAAGTCACAATGAAAACTCTTACAGTGCCCCCACCCCCAGCCCCACTGCCACCCCTTTTGGAGTCTGCCCCGTACCCTCCTCCCTCCAGGGGGAATAAAAAAGAAAATTAAGCCACTAATTTAACAAAAGGAGAAGGAGAAGGCAAAAAAACCCAACACAAGCATCAACCGATGCTATTTAAAAACTCAGGGAATGTTTTATTCACTGGTGAACTGGGACATGGCTCCCGTGTGTGCGTCCACACACACATACACACCCCAGGAAAGCGAAAAAAAATCAGACAAGTTGCTACGGAGACTTGTGTAAACTCAGCATCCAGGCACATTTCTGGCCTTTTCCCCCGATATTCCATCTCGTATTCCGATCACGCACCACTGCGGCATGATTGCACCAATGCACTGCATTAATCTTGGCCTTAAACGGGCTGCCTGGCAAAGCAAACTGTGTGTATATATCATCTTTCCAACTTAACAAGTTAAAGGGAGAGAGGGTGGCGGTGGGTGGGGAGGGCTGGGGGGGGGGGGGGGCGGGGACCTTGGTGCTGAATATAAAATATAGGAGCCGAGCTTAGTAAGGGAATTTTAAAGAGGAAGTGTTATCCAGGTTTATATATAACGCTGCAAGCCTTCCCGAGCTTTCTGGCGTCTCTCTCGCTCCTCTCTCTCTCTCTCTCTCTCTCTCCCACTTCTCCTACAAAATCCCTCGTCCCCTGGCAGATGTCTGAAACCCTGCCAGCTCGAACAATGTCAGACCCACTCGCTGCCACCAGACACTTGGGGCCGCAGACCAGCTCATTCTCTCAGCACAGTGGGGTCGTATATACATATTAAACAACCTCTCCCCCGCACCCCAGTCCCTGATCTGCGTGTTTCTAAACCACAGAGATAATATTTTCACTTTCTGCTTTGAGGAAGGGGCGGTTTAAATCCAAGCCTGACCCATTTGTGGGAGATTTGGGCAACCTGGTCCATTGGGGGGTGTCCCTGCCCATGACAAGGGTTGGAACTGGATGGGCTTTAAGGTCCCTTCCAGCCCAAACCGTTCTAAAATTCCACATCTGTCGCTTCACAGCACAATCCACCAACAATGCACCAGCCCTTGGCCGGGACAAAATTGAACTTGGGGGTTTATTTTTCTGTTCCTTATTATTTGAGCACAGAAAATGCATCCCTTTCCTAAAGCCCTTCCCGCACGTCTCACAATCTCAAATCCTCTCCCCCCTGACAGGCAGCTTGGTACAATCATTCAACACCTTGTTCAACACCTGCTTTTTGCTTGGTTTTTTTGTACACTGTGTTTCACAAAACAAGGATTTCAATCCTCACGTAAGGAATCCAGTAACCTACAAATTCAACAGCAGCACATGCAGCAAAAGCCAATTCCATGGGTTGTGCCTCGGGGCCAGTCCTAGAGCATCATGCTGCTTTCAGGTCCAACCAAGGGCTTTTACTGAAAGCAGCGTATTGCAGAATGGGAACCCAAACTGCCCTAGTGGACATCATCTTCACTTTCATAGTATCACAGAATCACCAGGTTGGAAGAGACCCATCGGATCATCGAGTCCAACCATTCCTATCAAACACTAACCCATGTCCCTCAGCACCTCGTCCACCCGTCCTTTAAAAACCTCCAAGGAAAGTGACTCAACCCCCTCCCTGGGCAGCCTCTGCCAATGTCGAATAACCCTTGCTGTGAAATATTTCTTCCTAATGTTCAGCCTGAACCTCCCCTGCTGGAGCGTGAGGCCATTCCCTCTCGTCCTGTCTCCTGTCACTTGGGAGAAGAGCCCAGCTCCCTCCTCTCCACAACCTCCTTTCAGATAGTTGTAGAGAGCAATGAGGTCTCCCCTCAGCCTCCTCTTCTCCAGGCTAAACACCCCCAGCTCTCTCAGCCGCTCCTCGTAAGGTCTGTACCCAAGCCAGCAAAAGCGAGTCCGTTTGCTCAGCCTCAGAGTGTGTCCATCCCAGAGCTAAGAGCAGTCCCTGGCTTCATTTCAGCACAGTCAGTGTCCCACGACGGTGCCTCCCCATCCAGGAGAAGCATCACCATGTGTCAGGCACACAGGGTCGAATGCTCGCTCCCTGCCCCGGTACTTGCTTTTCACGTCAGGGACTCAAACCCCATGAGGGTGCTGAAAGCCACACGTCCCAGGGGCTTTGTCTCAGCTGCAACATAAGATGCAACTGGATAACTGTGACTAATGCTCTTGACAAGGCATAAAGAAGGGACAATATGGCAATCTGAAAGAAGAAGTCTAGTTGGACTCCAGAGCACCATGTGGAGGAAGGAGAGGCTGGCCCTGAAGAACAACTCCACTGGTATCTTCCACTTAATCTAATGACAGTTTCACTCATAAGACTATTTACCACGGCACCCGGTGGGGTCAGTTCTGGCAGCGTGCTTTCCTTTCAGCTCCAAATGACAGTGTGAGGGCATCATTAACAGAGGAAAAAATTATAAAGTTCTAATCGCTGAATTTGGGCTCCAAAGCAAGTCAATCTGTGGCACTGCACAGACATCACAGAATTAAATGTATTTTAAAACAGGTTAGCGCTCAGGTGGCTATAGAGTCACCCTGAACTTCACTCTTTAAAATTCAGAAGTGTCTAGCGCTGCCCCTACTCATCACTTCTCTTTTACTTTTCCACAGATCTACTGGAAAGTAGGATGTTTGACTCACCTGTCTGCTCATCTTTGTTCAAGAAGAACTACCTGAAATGATAAAACCAAATGAAAAAGTTACGTTGATGTATTTAAGAGAAAGGTTTGTCTTTTCTCCTAGGTAAGGAAAAAGTAGGAATTGTCATGAAAATATTATTTCTCACATACTGGTGTTTTGTTTTTTTTAAGTTAAAGGAGAGCACACAAAATGAACAATTCTCTTTCCCCAGCCTGGCAGTCCCTTTGGGCAGACAGATACTCCAAACTCAACAATGTGGAGCTGAAGCACCTGCCAGAAGGACACCAAGTGTTCAGGTCCACACATTTAGCAAGGGCTGAAAGGAGGTTTGAGATGCTGTTGCACCTTAACAGCTTCTGAAGGGCACGGGTGGATGAGGTGCTGAGGGCCATGGTTTAGTGTTTGATAGGAATGGTTGGACTTGATGATCCAGTGGATCTCTCCAACCTGATGATTCTAGGATTCCATGCCAGAGCCAGGAGAAGGGACCATGAGTCAATGAAAAATGAGTCATTTTAACTTAAAACAAGAAAAAGAGATGATATAGACCTCACCAGACACTGCACTAGCAGGAATTAGCAAGGCACCAACATGGAGAGAAAACAGAGGAGTAAAGCAAGGTAGAAGAGGTAAAAAGACATTAAAACCACAGCAGAGGCAGCACCAGGTACTTTACATGCTCTCCCAGTTCCAGGTCCAGAGGTTTTCAGAGGAATTTCTAGTGTTGAGGTTGACTAAGTAGTTGACAAACTACATTTTTGTTTTGGTTGCAAACTGGAAGCCACTATTTTTATCCCCAAGTCCCCCAAAGCATCTGTTTCTCTCTAGCTATTTAAGACTTCCTTTTATAAGACCTAGTTAGAGGGAAATCATTATTTTTAAATGTTACTCCTTGCAGTCACACTTACATTTTATCATCATTACGTGTGCCATTATCTGCGCGTTTGAACTGTGTAATTTGAAGATGAGGAGATAAAAACCTTGCAGGGGGTCTGAGAGTTCTTTTCCCTTGAGCAAATATTTTGGGATAATACCTACCATTTGGTACAAGCCAGTGCATCCCCAATGAAAGGAAAAGCAATCCTTTTACAGGTCACGCTTTAAAGTCACCTAGAGAAAGAAACTGTGTGGCAACATCCAAAGAGTAGGCTAAATCCCCAGCAGAGAAGGAGAATACCCTACTTGTTCCTTAGCTCGTAGTCAAGGCAAAGCCATCTAGAAAAAAATCTGTACAAGCATCGTTTGCTTTCCCTGGAAACGCTGCATTCACAGGGAGCTCTGTTCATTGCAAAGAGTAAAAGATGGGGATATATCAAGCTGTTTCATGGTTGGACTGTAAGACAGAAGACTGTATGTCTTATTTAACGAGCTACGTCGCGTCACAATTACAACAGACCTGACAAGGCGGTAGTTTTGGACCACTTAAGGGTTTGTATAATGTGATATAAATGCAACTCAGGTCATTTAATTTAGGAGACCACTTTGGTTCTGCTGCTTCTGTAACTGATTTACCTTGCTGCTACTAATGGCTATGGGGATTGTTTTATTGCCTCATCACCGCTGTCCCTAAGTGACAGGCAAGGAAACGAGATCTACTCCAATCTCATCCTATAGCAGGGAAATCACACCCTCCTTTCACTCAACAGGCTCGGTACATCCTCAGCTTCCCCAAGACTGTAAAGCGCAGCTAGTGGGATGCTACCACAACACAGGCAAAGCAGCAAGAGACCAAAAGCCTCAACCTCTGGGTGTAATCTGAGAGACAGGTGCATACAGGAATGATGTCTAAAACCGAGTGTCAAAGGAACAGTCAGATGTGTCGTGCAATCAGCGACAAGACATGTAGAATTTCAGCTCCTGACAAGCAACAGCCCCAGTCTGACCTAAGACTGTTGGACTTGATAGTGCACTTGGAGTAAAGCTGCTACGCTGTCCAAGAGTGAGTCAAGAGAACAAAGTAGTGAACAGTCACACATTATGGGTTTGGATTACATTTTTCACACGTGTCAAGGCCTTCTAGCAAGAAATTTTGTCTGCTCTGTAATCTGTCCTAGAAATCCTAAAGAGAAAAACCACATTCCCTCTTCCACCCTGGAGTCAAAGTTGTAATGAAGAGACCAGTCACAGAAACATTCATCGGTTGGAAGAGACCTTAACAATCACCCAGTTCCACCCCTCCTGCCATGGAGACCAAGATAAGCAAAGGTGAATGTTAGACAGAACAGCAATAGTTCATCAGGGGTGAGAACAACCGTAAGCAGTTTGTAGGTAAGAAAAACACGGTGGGGACAGTAGGGGACCTTTCCTTTGACTTCTGCTCTCCAAACTCAGATCAAAAAGAAACTGCCACATGAAAGTTTAGTGAGTGAAAACTAACTCCAGTGTCCTAGGCTGAGTAATACAACCAAGGACTTGCAATTTTGTTTTTATTACCAAGTGCCACATCGTGCCACAGGGCAACCTGGAAGCGTGTCAACCCAGGGACAGTTAACTTCACTCTTACTCAGCACACCCTGGGTAGCACTGAGAGGCATGCAGGGTCCTGAGACCACGGCCAGTGCATGTGTAGCTCACCCAGGCTGCCCAACCCTACCCGGAGCTGCCACTGCCTGCCACGTGCCCCCCAGGGAGAACGTGTGCACACACCTACGCATTCCTTCTGCATTATTCCATGGGAGGTTCATTCCTTTGGCCACCGATTCACTGAGCTCCAAGCAAAGCAGCTCTCTGAGAGTCAGCACAAAGACAAAAAGCGTGACTGGCATCTCATCAGATATGAAAGACAGATACAAATCATGTGAGAAAGATGTTTCAATAAGTGCTGCTGTCAGGTCTATGTGTCTCCAAACCTTCAAACAAGAATCACAACATCCCAGAAGAGGACAATTGATTCTGTATATTATTCTAGACACACAAACCTACAAGTAGGTACAAGTGAATTTCGTCTGAAATAGATGTTGACATACTGAAGGGAAGTCTCCAGCAACTGCCTTTCCTTCCTCCCTTCCCTCCCAACACAAAGCTGGCAAGTGTCCATATCAGGTGCCACGGAGACAAACCTTCATCCTAGTCTTCTCCGTCACACTGTGACTGTCATGTGGGGAGTCTTCCTCCAAATAATTAGATCCCAGTAATCAGAACTGCTGCATTTAAAACTTATTAAAATACAGCTATATAAGCATACGATATTGATTCTTCATGGCCAGCCTTTCAGCATTGCTCATGGCCATTCATTCCTTGAGCATCCAATCAAACCTGGAGATCCTTCATTTCCCAGTGTTGCTCTGAACCAGGCTGAGCAAATAGCAGTGTTCACTGGATCCTTCAAACTTGTCGAGCTTTTGTGCTCTTACTTGTGAATTTTAAACTATTTCCTTCTTGTAGGTGCATGGGACTAGAGCACTCATTAAACCTAAAGTTAAGACTTTCAGAAAATTACCTGCTCCATCAGTCAGAAGCTTTCAGAATTGCAAGTTTGCTACAGAAATCATGAGAGCAAAGAACGGAGGCAGGGAGGGAAGGAGCAATTTTCAGAAGCTGACAGAGGAAGCGCACCACTGAGTTTGGAATTCATCTCGCATCTCTTGGTTCCAGTCCAAATGCTTAAACCACAAGATCATCCTCCAGGCCTAGGACACCAACCAAATCTTTAACTCTTGTGTTGTAAGATCCTGAAGCATTTATAATAATTTTTTTGTAGCACAGGTGGCCTCCAGTTTAAGAGAGGATCCTGATCGGACTACTTAAGGTTTGAAGACATAGAGACAGGGTTTGTGAGGGGTCTGTTGGATGACAGCCCCCACAGGTTTTAACATCTGATTTGGGGGTTCCACACCCCGGACATAATGTAGCACTCTACATATTTCTGCCTCAGCTGTGCTACAACATCTTGCTGGGATCTGAAAATGGTGAGAGAGATTTTTTCCAGATACAATGTCTTACTGAGAGAATGTCCTTCACCACTCCTTCCCTGTCCAACCTCAGAGGGGGAAAAATGAAATATTCAAAACTTTAGGAAAACTGTAAAGTTGTGAGTAGAATTTCTAAACATCTTGGAAAGAGAATATTTAAGCACAAACTATCAAGGTCTCTTGGAGACAAATTGTGGGGAGGAAGAAGGGAGGTCTTCTGCTGTCCAAACTATTGCTTTTCAGAAGGTATAAAAATACTGTGACCCTATTTCCCTTCAGCAGAGAACTAGCCAGAAAACAAAGTGAAAAACGTTAATTATAGCAAGACTGATGGCTAGGGAGGGAAAGGAGGAGGAGGAGGAGTAAGAGACATGTGTCTACATGCTCAGTACCAAAGCAAGGAGGGCTGAAACAAAACAGATGCATATTTAAAAGCAGCAAAGTCTCACTGGGGACGGACACATGCACATACATACATGACCCTCACGGCCACTCACCCATTTCCCCTTTGGCCTGAGACCAGAGACAGGACAACAGAAACAAATGGGGTCACAGTTTAGCACATACAGAGCCACCTAATGGGGAAAAAAACCTTCCTCTTTCAATTTCCAACGACTGAGAGAGAGATTGTTCCACCACTTCAGCTTTTTGGCTGCATGGCTCCTTAGAACAGAGCGCAGCAAGCATTTTATCTCATCTCCATTTTCTAAATCTAGGTCACCTCAATCTGTGGCTGCACTGCTAGCGATACCTCTATGATGTGCCACAGCCCTGGCTTCCAGCAAGTCAGCAGCAACTTAGGAAATGCTGAACAGCAGGCAGAGTCCGACTAGCAAATAGGGGAGCTGCTTATAGAAACACAGAATCACAGAATCACAGAATCATAGAATCACCAGGCTGGAAGAGACCCACCGGATCACTGAGTCCAACCATTCTCATCAATCACTAAACCATGTCCCCCAGCGCCTCATCTACGCATCCCTTAAGAACCTCAAGGGAAGGTGACTCAACCCCCTCCCTGGGCAGCCTGTTCCAGTGCCCAGTAACCCTTTCTGTGAAATATTTTTTCCTAATGTTCAGCCTAAACCTCCCCTGGAGGAGCTTGAGGCCATTCCCTTTTGTCCTGTCCCCTGTCACTTGGGAAAAGAGCCCAGCTCCCTCCAGTCCCTGCTGAGTCACTGAAGGAGGCAGATCACCTACCTCTCATCATGGCTCACTTATGGAGAAAAGCTTCTGGGCCCACAATTAAAAGAGAAGAATCATAAAATGTTTTGAGTCGGAAGGAAACTTAAAGCCCATCCAGTTCCAATCACCCTGCAGGGACACCTTCCACTGGATCAGGTTGCTCAAAACCTCATCCAACCTGCTTTGAACCCCTCCAGGCGTCAGGCAGCCACAACTTCCCTGGACTCACTCTAACAGATCCACGTCCCTCCTGTGCCGAGGACTCCAGAACTGAATATGGGGCTCCAGGTGAGGTCTCATCAGAGCAGAGTGGAGGGAAGAGTCATGTCCCTCATCCTCCTGGTCACACTTCTTTTGATCTACTTCTGCTGCTGCTGGACATAGCAATGGTAAAACGCATCATCTGTTACCACCATGCTGGTCCAGTACAGCTACAAAACTCGCTTCTTGTAACATGAAAAAGGGATGGAACAGACTGAGATAGCGCTTCAAACACTGCTGTCAAACTTTCTAGAGAGATCCTGATGTCTCTCTTTGTGATACTGGCAGATCTAAGACCAGCATAACTGAAGTAAGGAACTGGAATCTGAAATCAGCCTTTGTAGTTCAAGAAATGTGGACTTCTCCCTTCCCTCGCGTGTGTGGGATAGTTCCTTGAAAAGGCCTAAAGGATATACACGCAGAAGACTGACTTATTTGTCATAGCAACGTTGACTGGTGCTAACTAGAAGAAGTGGTGCTTCAGATCTGCTTTAGATTAGGAAGAGACAGGAGAAATAAAAAGAGCATCTGACACCAAAATAAAACTATTTTGGTCACTGCCATCTCTCTCATTCTAAATGAAGCAATTGTGGGCTACGTTTGCTTTGCATTCATAATTAGCAGACAGAACAGATGGCAAAGGCGTCACTTAAAGCCACACGTCCGACAAAATAACCCAGGCTGCCAGTGTAATTTTTCACTAGGAACAAGGAATACTTTCCCCTCTTCTTCCCATTGAAACGTATCCCAAAGAAATGAGGCCAGCAAATGTTTGCATCAAGTAGGGGATCCACCGCAAGAAGAAACCCATTGTGTTTTAGAGCCTGTTGATTACTGGCTGAGCAAGGAAGAAAAGGACAATACCAAAAGGATTGCTAAGAGAATAAAAAATAGGGATGGAAACTAGCAATACATTGCCAGCAACATAACAAGGGGCTCAAATAAACATATATTCTCTCCTCTCTTTACTCTTGTGGTTCAGGCATAGGCTGGAACTCAGGACGTCTGTGTTTCATTTATAAGAGAGCTTAATAGGAGGATCATTATCAGTAAAGGTAACCGTTGTCCCACATCCACACCTAACTATATAAGTGTATTAAATACACTTGCCCTCTCTATACCTATCTCAGTTTAAGGATAGTGGAAAACAAGCAAGGCACAAAGTTCAATATGTCACTCATTGCATGCAGCTTGTATCCATGGCCAGGGGAGGCTATTTCAATAGAAATCTGGAGCATAAAACACGTGTGGCACTCTCACCTTATCTCCTCTGCCACAAGGAACGAGATAAAACCCCAAACCACATACTGCTTGCTGAAAATGCCAAAGCATCGTTTCTTGGTCTGTTGGATAGTACTGTACTGTGTTTGGCTTGTGACCTTCAGAATACAGGTATGTGAAGATCTCAGAAAAAGAACTTCTCTGGAGAATCTCTTCTGACAGCCCATCTGGTGTGACCAAGGCCCTTTGTGAAGTTCTTAACCACCTACAAAACCCCGACAATTTAATCACCATGAACACCCCTGCTTGTTGAGAAGAAAAAGGAGACAGATACTCATATAGTTTTGTTCCTTTTATAGCCTTGTGAGGTCCTCCAACAGCCTCACTGATGGACTACAAGAGGGTTTTGGCATCCCATTCTCTGAACGCTAGGGATAAGCTGTTCCTAGTATGCATGACTGAGCAGTATCAGGACACAGACTGATGGGCAATATAATAAACGTCCTGAGCCTCGCCGCACTCATCTTGCAAAACTGCTGGTAAGCAGGAGCTTCCGTAGCTCTTGCAGTCTCAACATGTTGTCTCTGATGCTATTAAGATGTTAATAATTGTGAGTCTTTTTCAGCTATTGCAGCCACAGATCTCCCCTCTCAGGTATTGCCAATGTATTAATACCTGTATGCCTCAACAGCTACTGCAGAGTAAGATTCTGCTCTCTGATGCTGTAAATACACTAAAAATAATGAGGCACAGCACTACTGTAGCCTGCTCAGCTTGTCCTCAGCAAAACAAAGACACTTAGAGAAAAAGCACAGATCTCTAGGAAAGGCATAGGTGCCTAGGAAAGAGCACAGACCTAGAGAAAAAGAGTATAGGTCCCTGCAAGTAACGTACCTAGGAAACCATGTAGACCGAGGACAGACCTCAGCAGGACCCAAAGCTACTCTCTCCACCTCCCTCCCTTGGTCAAAGACCTCCGAAAAAGGAAAAATACGTTGAGGCAACTCCTCTATCTGCCAGGTGTGCCCATTAGGAGCAGTACAGACAGGCTGCCCTAACACAAACCCTTTCAGTGAGCCTCACAGGATCTTGATGAGGCTTTGACCAAACCCCTTAGCAGTTCTGCTTCAGGCCTTCCCGTCCCTGATTAACCTCATTTTCCTTCAAAAGCCTTCATAGAACCATAGAACAGTTTGGGTTGGAAGGGACCTTAAAGACCATGCAGTTCCAACCCCCTGCCACGGGCAGGGACACCTCCCACTGAATAGGTTGCTCAAAGCTTCATCCAACCTGGCTTAAAACTCAAATTGCTGTGTTTGCCGAGGAGACCTTACAGCAACCTGCCAGTATCTGAAGGGGGCTACAAAAAAGCTGGTGAGGGATTTCTTACAAAGGCTTGTAGTGATAGGACTAGAGGCCATGAGTATGAACTGGAGAGGGGCAGATTTAGACTAGACATAAGGAGGAATTTCTTCACTAAGAGAGTTTGGAAGCCCCCTACATGCTAAGGCATAAGGACACACAGCCCAGGGGCAGAGCTTAATGCCCTCCAAATTTAGAGCTTGACATTGGTCCACTGGCATGACTTTAAAACATTCAGACACTGCTCTAAATTAGGAAAGTTCTCCACAAATGCTCCTGGAGCTGTTTTGCATCTACTGGGAATTCCCTTTAGATTTGTAAGAGGGGGAAGAGCTGCTCCCAGGATCCTGCTCCCACCACGTCTGCTGCTTGCAAAGAGACCCAGGAACATTTCACAGGGGCTACAATCGTTGCAGGAAAAAAAATCATACTGCAAGAAATCTACCCCAAACTGAGTCAGATTGTTTACAGCAATCTGGGGATCTGGGGTGCCCAAGAGAATGATTCGCAAAATATCAGACTCAAGTCTTAGCCACCCAGTTTGCTGCTTCAATCTCTGCTTCAAGGACTACATCTACATTCTGTGTTAAATAGTCATCAACTAAAATGCACAAGCAGTCTTCAAATACGGAATCTTTATATTAAGAGTTACCGAAATAAAACAATTCTCTAGTCAAATCGTTAACACAATCACTGGAGGAGATAGGAAGGTGAATACCCACCTTAAGACCTGCTGATACCTAGTTATTCATGCAAAGTGGAACAGCGTTAACATAGGCTGGAGTTCAGCACACATTCCTGCAAGCTGGATGTGGTTCAAATTTCCTAAAGGTAGGGGTGGTAACCGAACCAGGGTGTCCTACATCTTCGGTGACCGAGCTCCTGAGACACTTAATGATAAGAAGATGCCACTATGGCTGCTGCTGCCTACTGCTCTTCCTTCATCTTGTCAAATCCAGCCTCCAAAATTCTCTACTTTGCTTTCTGAAAGCTCAAGACTTCTGTTAAGCATGAGAAAAAAACATAGGGGTAAGAGATTCCTTTTTGGGGAGGGGAAACGTAGACTTTTCTCCCCTGAATTCCCAATTCTGCCACTGACCTCCCTTAGCCCTAAAACCAACTCCTTATTCACACAATCCAAGGACAGGTGAATCCCACTGAAGTCAAGGGTCGTTATAAAACTTCTGAAAACCTGGTACACTTCTAATTTAGGCACCAATTCAGCAGATTAACAGGTGCCAACATATTTACACACAAGGCTTAATAAAAGCAAAAGGCATTTGGTCCCAGAACTCAACAGCAGCAGAACAAAGCTGGTATGCTCATTGTTTAAGCACGCACACGCGTTACTCATCAGTTCACAAGCTGTATCATCGACTATCTATACCCATATGTGTTATTCACTATGTTATACAGTAGGCATGTGTACATTCAATATTTAATCTGCAATAGCACTCGGGTCATCAATTAGACACGTGTTCTCTCTTTTAGGATGTAAATAAGTAGAGAGAGATGAGTCCTGATGCAGAGGCATTTCAAATCTTCAAAGGCGAAGCCCTTTACAACAGGATTGACTGGGTCAGTTCAGCTTTATGAACAGTCCTCCTCTAAATCTTAAGCGCTGGCTATTACATGGTGTCCTCCCAATTATTCATGGTGGGAACTTTACCTGATATGTGTAATACCTCTTGTTTCCACAGCGTTAATTTTTACCCATAGGCAAGATCTCAGAAGCGCCATAAAGTATGCACTTACCTCATTCCTACTGTCTAATCATAATTTCAAGAGAATGAGGTAACCAACCTCACCACCAATAAATATATTATCATTGTTCAACCCAGGTTTCCTCCTTTCTTTTCATTTATTTAATTAAACCTACTTAAATCTACGGTCTTGTATTAATGCCGTGCCTTTATGACACTTTGAACAACGATTCCCACAGTAAGAGGCAGCTTTGAATTCCACCTAGAATTCCAAATCTCCTGCTGGAAAGACCCTAAACTTGAGAAGTGATGTCTCTAACCAGTTTTCAGCTCACAAAAAAATGGGATGTGCACCACTACTGGCAGTGCAGAGGCTCCAGGTAACTTCAGTAGAGCTACCCGAGGCATCTTCATGGCACAGGTCAAGGAGGCTGGAAGTGCTTTCCCTCAACGAAGCTCAGGCAACTCGGCTGAGATACCTTAAGAATGCCTTAACCATTCTCACAGCCTCTTGAAAATCAAGCTTTTTATTGATTTTTGCATTTCTGAGCATGCCGCAAACCCGCAGAACTGTGTATTACCAGTCACTTCTGACAATGGGACTGTGTTATTGCTTGGGGCTTGCAAAATACAGATAAACGTTATCCCAACATTAAGACATACTTTCTGATAACGAGTTTAAGGTTCCTTTGGCTTTCTTTCTTCCTGATACTATAAATTCCTGCCCAAATTTCTCAGGAAGGCAGAACTTAAATCCATTTAGATACACCCATGCAGTAATAAAAAAAAAAAATAAATTAATAGCTTACTTAGATAAAGGCTTTCCATCTTAGGGCAGAGGAAACTATTAGTTAATTAATCATCAAGTTGGCATTAACTTATCTTTTGGCACCTACAAAAAATGTAAATCTCAAACGAGCAGTACGGGGGGAACAAAGGAATAAGAAACCAACAATAGTTTTGGAAATGGATGACAAAATCCAAATGTTCTGCCTCACTGCTGCTAAATTAAGCACAGTGTTATCAGTGCAAAGATTAAAAAAAGAGAGATTTTCCTCTGAACCTGAAGTCACACTTCTTAGCTGCACAGGACATGACGGCGGTAGTGAAGACAAGAGAATTCACTCACCCTGAAAATGAGTGGAAATAATAAAAGGTTCTGTTCAGTTCTTGATCTCCTCAAGTGCAGTTCTATAGAGCAGAAAAAGAAAGAAGGACATTAGTTTATTGTATGCAGCAGACAAAGAAGTGACGCCCCATGTTCCTTCCCCTCCCAGGCAGCATCAGATCCACCTTTGCCTTCGGCCGCTCTCCCCTGCAGGGCGTGAGGCAGGAGTTAGAGCCAACCTGCAACTGGAAAGGGCTCTAGCGAGATCCCGGCTTTAGCCAGATACTCTTCTGGGAATTAGTTCGGTGTAACAAGTATGAGAAAAATTGTTTTCCCACCTTCCACCAGAGGCTCTCAGCTGCTGAGCAAAGATGAAAGATCCTCACATGGAATTGACTTTTCTCCAATTGATTTTATTTAGCTTTTGAGTAAAACTCGCTCTTTCAGAGAGAGGTCACGGCCAGAAACACATGCACGGCGTTCAGTGCATGCATCAATCTGGGCATTAAGGGATGCACAGTTCTCCCATGATTCCTCTACCTACAGCCAAACTGCACCTTCTCTGCCTCTTGCTCTGTCTGCATAATGAAAAGTCGGTGAGGTTCTTGTTTTGCCCTGTTATGATTTTCCAGGATCTCTGCACAAGCAAAAGAGGCCTCTCAACATCTCTGTCCATATAATACGACAGCACAGAAGATGCCAAAGAAGGACATTATACTCCCCTAAACTTCCTAAAGAATCATTTATTTCCCAGATTAAATGTGGGAAACCTAATCTTTAAGCTGCTCCACTGTTTTCCTCTTGTTTCCTATTGCTATTGATTTTTGATGGTATCACTGATTATTACATCTACACTAGACCATAAACTGGTAGCCTCAAGCCTAATGTATCCAAAGACCTAAGAAAAACTCTCTTTGCTACAACCCCCCTCTGAGACCTTGAGCAAGTCACATGCTCTTCTGGCACATCAGTTCCTCATCTATTAAGGTAAGATGAAAGCTCTTCTCTAGCTTCCAGTGCTGTGGGGTCCTTGAGTGCTATGGACACTGAAGTTATCCAGGAACCAAATTGAAGAGACAGGTTTTGATGGTTTTGGGCTCAAAGGACAGCTCTGTAAAGGCTTTTGGATTGGACAGTGAATCCTAGTCTTTAAAATTGACTTGGTAAAACCACTTAATCAACCTATATCACCATGTATTTCTCAGATAAACCTAATGATATTTCCTCCCTCAGGAAAAAAAAAAAGGTGGTGAAAACAATTAATGCTCTGTAAAACACTGCTAAAAAGAAAAATATTACATCTAGTGCTTTTACTCCAAATCCAGAGGAGAATCAGCAAGGGAAACAATTATGCACATTTCTTGCAAAACTACAATTCATAATCATTCAGTTCAGTTCCATGTCAAATGTTTTGCAACCACCCGTGGGTGTTTATTAGATTAAAGTAAATGTGCTTCATCCTGCCCAGGCACAGAGCTGCCTGGTAAAGAAGACAGAAGTCTGGATGTGCACTTTTACTCCTCCAGAAAGCTGGTTTATTACCAAATGATCTGCGAATAAAGGAAGGTAGAAAAACAGCCTTAAACTATCTTTGCTCCTGCCTTTAATTCAAGATATCCTGCATTTGTCTACAATGACTTCCCAGGAGCCCTACTACCATCCAAGACTCTCTAGAGTCTATAAACTCAGTGTGCCAGAAGGCATGAAGGCACCTGAGGCAGGGCAGCTCCAGCAGTCTCATAGCACCTGCAAAACTCATGGTATTCCACTAAGCCAAGTTCATAAAGCAAAAATCAATATATTTCGAACCAGCAGGGCTACTTAGGCACAGCACAGAACCCACAGCTTCTCCAAGTCCATCCAAATGCAAACATTACTTCCACAGATTCACATACCACCTCTAATAGTCTCTTTCCTTCTGTTCCCCTTTTTCCATCAAAACGATGGGAAGTCCAACAATCCAGCGTGTTCTGACTGAAGGCACAAAACCCACCAAGACCTGGTCTGAGCTGCATCAAATTCCAATCAGAGGCCACGTTTTTTTCTCCTCAACTTGTCCACTCACAGCAACTCACAAATCCACACCAAGGAGAGATAAAATGTTCCTGGATCTCTAAAGAAAGAGAGGATGCAGTTTTTAGGTGTTGCGGGGTTTTTTTTTTCAGTGCATCTTGCATTCATTAATTTCATTTCAAGAATGAAGTCAGATTTTTTTTTTTTTGTTTTAATGTGGTTGGTTATTTGATGAGTTAAGCATTAGATTTGTGAGTTGTTCTGCAAGCCAAAACATGCTCCCCTTTCATTCATAACACTGAGCTGCTCTGCGTTAAACAGCCGATTATCATGAATGAAGTGGGTGTAACTTCCTTGAAATCCTCCAAAGACCTGTCAAAGCAGAGCTACTGCAGCTCAGTTTTCTCCTTGAAGCGCACAGATCATTGGTTTAATTGTTCCACGCTGAACTTGAAATATGCTTGCCTGGTTCAAAGCATCAGGCAGTATCACTTTTGGAGGAGGAAAAGGGAAGGGTGGAGAACGGTGCCTCGGGATAAGAGAGAAAAGTGGCTGTATGTCTCAACCATCAAATTCAGATTTTCTTTTGGAATCTAAATTGAGCTTCATTCATTTAAAAGTGTGTCAGGCAAAACCTTAGAAATCAAAGCCCTGGCCTGTTTTGCATGGATAATCAAGAGCCGCTGGCTCTTTTTGTAAGAGGAAACGTTTAACCCTAAAGAGAAGAGGACTGATCATATGGTTAAAGTACTGGCCAGTGACTCCAAAAATTTAAATTTGACTCCAGGTCTGTCATTCTCCGTCCTATTCCAAACCTTTTGGTGCCACTTTTACAAAGGAATATTC
The DNA here is from genome assembly GCA_033459285.1 of Clamator glandarius. NCBI lineage: Eukaryota > Metazoa > Chordata > Aves > Cuculiformes > Cuculidae > Clamator > Clamator glandarius. The sequence continues at coordinate 917,464 of JAUNZM010000018.1, read as the reverse complement.
TGATATTTGCAAACTGTGATGGTCTTTGAGCCTAGAGACTGCGAGACTGCACTTAATAAATGAACATACTAAAATCTGTGTCTGTGAACTCATTTAATATAAGAAGCTTACCAAGGATGGCCATTATCTTCAACAAAAAGACTTGCAGCATCTCATCTCTTCATATTATCAGACCTTAGGACACCAATGGATGGATCTTGGCCAGTAATAAATTGTGACAGTACCATTGACTTTGGTGGATCCACTAAATATCTGACTCACACCTGATCTCTTGCCTAACATTTTTAAAGCCTGGCAAGCTAGAGATTCCTAGAGTCACAGAATGGTTTGGGTTGGAAGGGATCTGAAAGCCCATCCAGTTCCAACCCCTCCACCGTGGGCAGGGCCACTTTCCACTGGATCAGGTTGCTCAAAGCCCCATCCAGCTTGGCCTTGATGGTCTAGATGACTACAGGAAAGTAAGCAATGAAAAACACAACCCACGAGTACTAACACACTTATAAGGGTTAGTTTCATGAAACACCGGGGCACCGGTGAAAAGTATTATATTTTTTATATTTCAGCTCAGATTTTCTGCCAAATTTCATTATCTCCCCCATAACAAAATTCACGATAATAAATCTTGACGGTAGTTTCACGACAGCAGTTTTTACACACCTCTTCACAACTATAACGCTACCGAAGGCTGGTGCTCTTGGAAAATATAAATAGTTGTCCAGCATTTTCGAAATCATAAAACTCAAAATACACCGTAGCCAGCTCCAGAGATGTAACAACTGCATCCAGCTGCAGAGACAGTGCTGCTTCCCACCATGAGATGACGCCCACCTGGACCATTCACACTCAACTGGAGACCGTGCTCTACTGCAAAGCCGTCCTCTCTCCTCAAGGCACCAGCAAACTGAGCTGAAAGTGTCCACAGCCTCAGCTAAAGGTGCCCACAGCAGGGCAGGTCGACTACCAGCTCCATCTTACAAAAATCCACAACTCCTCCGAATGGAAACCACAAGACCGTGTCCCGCAGCTTTGTTCTGCTCCCATTAAAGTGAACAAGAATTCTGACAGTGGTTTAAAAAGCAGCGAGAGCTGGCTGACATACAAGCAGGTCTGACAAGCTGCATTTTCATTCTCATTACTCTTACGGGCAAGTGGATTCAGTTCTGTTTATCTTTAACTGGCATTCGGTCCTGGACTTAAAACTGCATCTGTGGTTGCATTGCTGTGAAATGTATCACTACTTATGACTCACACGGCAAAGGACACGTTTGTAAACTGACCCACCATTGACAAAATCCTCTCTTTCTTCATTTGTAGGAGGCTCGATGAGGCATAGGTTCCTCGTCTGATTCATTTCCTGAGGAAATTTTTACTCTATGCATCTTTTTTCAGTCCTTATTCAGTCAGAGAGTAGTGAAGTGATTAATACAAAATCCATGCTTGACACGGAGTGGAAGGAGGATTCATTCAAATTCTTTTAAAATCAGCGCTTAATTAATTGCTTAGAAAAACAACCCGTCGCCAAAAATGTGTGGGGTTGTTTTTTGGTTTTTTTTTTCCTTCTCTTCTTTTTTTTTTTTTTTTTTTTTTTTTCCAGTTGAGAAAGCTTTTTCAGTTGAGAAACTAATTACAGGCAGCGACACACAGCAAATTGCATGAAGGACAAATCTGGCACCTTTGGAAATCAGCCCCTGAGAAGGAAGAATGAGCAACCTGGACGGAGCTCCAGGCAACTCCAGCTCTGCTACATCTGGTGCTCGATCTAATTCACTTACAGCCAGCTCTGGTTCTTTCTCACAACACTGCAGAAATCCGAGAAGAGCTGGATATCTAACACCTCTGTCACACACAGACAATGATCAGGAAATTAAAATTGCCAGAAATAAAAGATAACAGACAGAGAGCCCTAAGGAAAGTGCAGTAAGTTTCTTGACCGCTTTTATCTACCTGATTATTTATATCAAGACAATACTAACCAAGTCCGGATCGGGATGGGGTTGTGAACAATCCCTGGGGCTTGGAAGGCTGTTCAGAACTTGGCACTCAGGATCAGGCACATTTCTGCGTCCTATTAGGGTGGACAATGTTAGCCTACAGAATCAGGGAGAAAAAAATGAGTGTGTCCTTTCCCTTCGTTTCTTCTCCCTCTCTCTGCACATTCTTCTCCTCTCGTCTTTTTCACTGCGAGCATTGAATGATGGGATTTTTGACATCAGAGGAAAGTCATCCTTTCTCCACTCCCCCAGCTCCTGTCCGCTTCCTCCTTATGCACGTCTGTTCGTTTGCATATTATATCCCTGCTCAAAGAACAGGATCAGCTGATCCGACCACAGCTTCATCTAACTAAGCATCCTAAATCCTGCACAAAGTAGACCAGACTGGCTGGCTCATTCCCCCTGGCAGTCTGCTACCAACAAGCCTTTAAAGTACATTTTGTAACCGCTACGTAGCTGGCACCGACTATAGCAAAGTCATTATTTAGTCAAGGTAAAGTGACCTCTATTTACTTAGACAACTCTGCTGCCTACAGGGAATAACTGGATTGGAGATAAGTGACAATTTGCTGGGAAAGTTTTGCTCTGGCTGGGCTGACGCTTACTTACAATCAGCTAAACGTTTGGCTGGTTCATGCCCTTTCTCCTACAGTTTCTTCAGCCCTTTGATTTATTACCTGTGAGTAGACAGCAAAGGACCCCATCCAATTTCAGCAAATTTGTGGCAAGCCAAAGACAGACGAGAGGCTTGTTCAAGTAAGTATATTTTGTGATCCCCAATAAATACCCTGTTGATGATCGTAAGCTGCCAGGCACCTGCCATAAGCTGTTTATTCGTGTATTAAAGAATAGCATAACTCAATCAGGTCTTTCTTTTCACGCAGTTTCTCATTTTTACCCCCTCAGACGACTCCAGGCATCACTGCAAGAGTGCAAGTTCATTCCAGCTGCATTTTCGGGGGTGGTGACCAGGTCCGCACGCAGGGTCAGGATCATGACTGCTACAAGCTGAGCACCACCCCAGGAACCACGTAAGCAGTGACTCAGGCATGACTTTGAGTCACAGCTCTTCCCTGGCTTCCTCCTTTCTCCGGGGGGCGGAGGTAGGAATTTCCTGCTGCCCTATCCTTGTAAATCACAACGTCCTGTTGCAGTAACACAGCTGGGAGTGTCAGTGAGAGAGAGAAGTGGAGCTGGTGCCCAGTCCACCTGCCCCGGAGGAGGAGAGATGGGGCAGACTGCCCCACTCAGGCATGTAGACTGGGGAGACGGCGGAGATACCAGAGCAGGACATTGTTCGCCTTGCTTCACATCATAGTTCAACCTGTAGAAGAGCCCTGACATCTCCAAACACCTAACAGCTTGACTGAAACTGCACACTATCCATCCAGCAAACAACCCAGGAACACAATTTTCCTCTTGCGAACACACGAACTACCCTGATATAACCTAGGCAATTTCTCTGCCTTTCTTCAAGACAGCACCATCAGTGAGAAGAGAATCAAGTCCTAAATGTCTGTATGTCATCCCCTGTATCTATGCAAGTTAAGGTGAAACCCAAGACATTAAGTTGAGATTCTAGGACAAATCTAACCATTAGTCATCACCCTGTGCGAGTCTGCCCTGCTGTCCTTCAAAAATGTTGAACTCAATCACAGTTGCAGCTGGAAGGATTTCACTATCACAAAAGAACTCAAAGACACGAAGGAGCTGTGCCATGATAACCCTGCGATAAACCAATCTATACCTGTAAGAAAATGGACCATGGAGTAATTAGGAAGGGAAGGAAATGTAGTAGCCTTGTGAGGAGCACCTTCCAGAGCAGATCTAACCCAGTCACTGGTGAAAACTAGCATTTGGAGTAAGAAACTGAATGATACAAAGGAAAAGACAGATGCTTGAAGAGATAGTTCTAAGAAGACTTCATAGAACCATAGAGTGATTTGGGTTGGAAGGGACCTTAAAGCCCATCCAGTTCCTTCAGACTGACAGCACTAATTTACTTCACAGGCTCATCTGATTCACAGATACATTGTACAGTGCTTAGTCATTTTATAGAGAGTAACAGTTAAGTATCACACAGGGACAAATATTAAATAACATTAATGGCACTCACCATGATAGGATTATGTCCCATCAACTACACTGGTGCAGCTACATGACTTGCCACCAAATGTGGACACAGTCAGTGGGACTTTTAGACTCTTCTCTGTATTTTCAACCATGCACCTTTGCATGGGTTTATTTTCATCCCTTCTAGGGATAATTTTGCTTTTAGCTATTGCAGGGAAATACATCACAGTGTTCAGCCAATGGAGACACATGAGCACAAGGAGATTCCCACTTCAGACCAGGGCTTTTAACAGCCTGCTGATACTGGAGGGGGATTTTGTGGATAGTCAAATCTGAGTGCATTTCAGCACGTTCTTTAAAATGTATGGAGTTTGAGAGAGATCAAATGGTTGCAGTCTAAATTTCACATCTTATCTAGAAGACGATAGCTCTTGGAGCATCTTTTGGGGCACACTGGATGTGGGCAACAGAGACTTCAACAAAAAATTATCACAAGAGCTCTTGTTGTCTACAGACAGAGGTATAACCAAACGCAACAACAAGAAAATTAAAGCTAAGTAGATTCTGACCAAAAATAAGACACTCATTTTTAACATCCAGAGGCAATTAACCCCTGGAAGCACTTCTGAAGGACAGTGGGTGGTTTTCCATCACTCAATGTTTAAAAATCAAGGATAGATTTTTTTTTATCTCAACAGATGCAGTTCAGACGGGGAAGTCTCATGGCCAGCATTACGCAGAAGGTCAGAGCAGACTCTGATGAGGGTCCTGGCTGCCTCCAGAACCTACCCAGCCATTCACCTACTGACTCCCCAGCCCTGCTCTCGCAGTACATGGCCTTGTTGTTCCCAGTCAGCCTGTTTCCCCACGGATGACCAGACCTGACCCTGCTAGATTACAAAAGTTAAAGGGTTCAGAAGTGAGGAAAACAGGAAACCCAAACAGTGAAAATCCAAGCAATAACGTTTCCTAACAAAGACCTTCAGATCTCACTCTCAGCCAACAGCTGTCTTCGTGACGTCCTAAAAGGACGATGTTTAGCGCAGCGAAGACCGTCTTTCTGCCATTTATTTTTACTCTGTTTATTTTTCTATACTGTGACATTCTCCTCCTTGTTAAAATCTTGGTCATAAATGAGGGCGCTAATCCAGACCTAAGAAAACATACATGAACGCACGTAGTCCATACGCTTCAATCACATGGGCTCACAGGGTGGAATTCTCCCTACAGAAAAGCAAACCAATACCTGTGCACCACTTCAATTCCCCTTTGGGCCACAAAACAGGCTTGAACGCTGCAGAGCCTTTTTATTTCAAGAGAAGCGAAATGAGATGACCTGCAGCATAATTTATTACACCCCAAAGTCTGGGACTGCAAAGCAACTGAAAACATCATCCTATGGGGAAGTGCGAACAAAAGATGAAGAGCAAGGAAAGCTTCATTTTGGAAGAAAAATACATTTGTTTGCTTTCCTGTTTCTGCATTTTAAACCTTACCCATATTTCCTGACCCAACGTCATGCAAATCACAAGTAAGGGTGATATTTGTCTGAGCAGTGTGGGCCAAATCTGCGGGCAGCATAAATCTGAGAAGCTCCTGTGCCGTTGGGACATAAGTGAAGACCTTGTCCTAGGTCTTCAGACAGAGCATTACGGGAATTTGAGGAGATTGAATGGGCATTTTGAGGTCTGGCTGGTTTGCATTCAAATTTTAAATTTCATCCACTTGTTTTTAGGTGAAATTTGAGTTTTCTGTCTGGCAGCACAGGAGGGCAGGTTTTTTGCCATTACGCTGCCATCTAGTGCTGCGAGGTTGCAAGGCAAAAGAGCTGGTGAAAAGATGGCTGGCCAACAGCAAATGCTTGTTCTGAAAGGAGGATCCAGAATTAAATTACATAGAATTAAACAAAAGGGCACACCCAGTGGTGGCTCTCAACCATCTACGGCAAAGATAAGTATTATGGTACGTAAGATAACAATATGCGAGGAGGTACTGCAGAGAAGTTCATCCATTATCCAGCTGTTATCCATGGTAAGGGACATTTAGGACATATAAATTTGCAACTGTAAGTCTCAAAGTCCAGTCTCTCATTGATACAAGCTGCTATGGCTCTACTGATTTATAACTGCCAAGTTCACATTCAAGCAAAGCCCGCATAGAAGTTTTTCACAAGAATAACACACTTGCAAGCACCTGGATGCCTTTGGCCATGTTTCTTCCAGCTTTCCTAGACACGTTCCTCAGCAGAACTCCCTCCTGCATTCAGCCCTGTTGTATCAGACTATCCGGGTCAAATTTATTCTCTTTGTAATTGATTTCAGAGGTTTCCACCATGGATCATTCTTATAAGTCTCCATCCACAGCCACTACTGTGGTCAATCAGCATCCAAAAAGGATCTACTAAGCAAGCATGTTATATCGCTCACAGAAAATACTCCTTATAAATTCCTCGCTCAAGGACCGGACAGCAAAGTTAAGACTTAACCTCTGAACCTGAAATGAACTGACCTTTAGGAGTTAAAATCCCAGCCCTAGTGTTTTACTCATGTTGAGGATATTTGTCCTCAGTGGTATGCGTGTCAGAGGGCGTGAAAGTGAGAGTGTCTTGAGGTTAACAATTGTTCATACTCATAGCGGATGAATCATATGATAACACCACAGCTACATCCTGTATAATTGTCGGGAGCCTCTATTTCTGGCACTGCGTCCCTAGTCTGTCTCATGAGTAAATGTTATTTGTGCTTTACTATATAAAACCAAAACCAAACAGAATTATACAACTGGACACTATTCCACAGGCGCTGGCCAAAAGCACAAGTGCCTAATTGAGCCTTCAGTTACCCACTTCAATGATGAATTGTGTGATGAAGTTAATAGGGCCGAGATGGGTATCTCTGTTCTTCATCTGATTAGTACATGAGCAACTCTCCACATGTGAGGAACAATATTTGTGTTTCCTTAGCCACAATTGAACTCAGTGGGATTATCACATACGTAAAGAGCTGGGACTTTGCTAGTAAGGCAGTGGGTGCTGAGGGAACAAGCATTGTATTGCAGGTCAGAAGATTTATGCTTTCCTTCTGGATGACTACAAGCAAGTCGCTCCCCCCCTTTTCTCCCTCCCGTCTCTTCAGACCTACAGCCTGCAGGCTTCACAGCTCTTTGAGCAACAGAGCTGCACCAAGAGGACACACAGCTCGCTTCGCCAACCTAAACACCTGTGGAAAGCAAAACGCAACCCCACAGGCGATGCCAGAGCATTGCAGCAAGCTAGAGATTTAGAGCAAACCCCCTGGGACGCAGCAAAAATACCAAGAATCTGGACCACCCCTAGCACAAAAAGGCACCGAACCAGCTGGAGTTACAAACAGAATCACAGAATGGTTTGGACTAGAAGGGACCTTAAAGCTCATCTAGTTTCACCCCCTACCATGGGCTGGGACACCTCCTACCAGATCAGGGGCTCCAAACCCCATCCAACCTGGCCTTGAACCCCTCCAGGGATGGGGCAGCCACCCCTGCTCTGGGCAACCTGGGCCAGGACCTCCCCACCCTCACAGCAAAACACTTCTTCCTAACATCTCCTCTCAGTCTCCCCTCTTTCGGCTTAAAACCATTCTCCCTCATGCTATCCCTGTACTTCCCAACCAAAAGCCCCTCCCCAGCTTTCCTGGAGCCCCTTTCTGTACTGAAAAACATCGCTATGCCCTGTGGCCGTGGCACCAGGGGCCACACGGCTAGCATCCTCGGGTACCCACTCTTTGGGGTGCGTACAAGGCTGCTGTCAGGAATTCCTCTGTTGGGAAACGTTGCCACAAGCACTCTCGTAACACACACGCTCAGGGCAGAGGGCAGCGCTTGTTTGCCTTCATAAGGTGATGGCAGGAATTTGGCCTGTGGTTTGTGACTCCGGCTCCTACGCCCTAGTGAAACAACACACTGGCTAACATCTAATGTTTTATCCATAATTACAGAAGCTTCAAGGGAAAAGTGGATAAATCACTCTGGGAAAAAGCAGGGCAACGGTGCAATCACACTTTTTGCATGGAATAAGACTAGTGAAAACCTTTAAATCCTGTAAAACCATGTATTCAAAAATTTCAGAACAGATCATAGAATCATAGAATCACCAGGTTGGAAGAGACCCACTGGATCATCGAGTCCAACCATTCCCATGTCCCCCAGCATCTCATCCACCCGACCCTTAAACCCCTCCAGGGAAGGGGCCTCAACCTCCTCCCTAGGCAGCCTCTGCCAGTGCCCAATGACCCTTTCTCTGAAAAAAAATTTCCTTATGTCCAGCCTAAACCTCTCCTGGCGGAGCTTGAGGCCATTCCCTCTCGTCCTGACCCTGTCACTTCGGAGAAGAGCCCAGCTCCCTCCTCTCCACAACCTCCTTTCAGGTAGTTGGAGAGAGCAATGAGGTCTCCCCTCAGCCTCCTCTTCTCCAGGCTAAACACCCCCAGCTCTCTCAGCTGCTCCTCTTGTTCTCCAGCCTCCTCACCAGCTTTGTCGCTCTTCTCTGGACTCGCTCCAGATGTTTTATTTCTCATTAGAAATAACTTTTTGCTTTGACATTTACTAGCTTTACTCTCCTGTTTTCATATGTTAAAGAAAAACTCAATATTGACCGAGAATCTTTTTAATCCATCTACAGAGAACAGATTCTATTGTTTAAAACAGCAAACATGCCTATGAAATGGTCAAATCTGTTCAGATATTTTTCTGAAGGAGGAGAGGGATAGGTAGAAGATTCCTCCAGAGAATTTCAAAATATGGGCTTGTTTCTGAAAAAAAGCTGAATTTGAAATACTTTGCAAAAATTACTCCTTTTTTAGCTCTAAAAATAACGTATTTCTAAAATGCCAATAATTTCCAGAGGCTATGGTGAGGGGCTCTGGATCAGGGAGCGCAGGGATAGTATGAGGGGGTATGGTTTTAAGTTGAAAGATGGGACATTGAGATGAGATCATAAGAAGAAATGTTTTGCTGTGAGGGTGGGGAGGCCCTGGCCCAGGTTGCCCAGAGCAGGGGTGGCTGCCCCATCCCTGGAGGGGTTCAAGGCCAGGTTGGATGGGGCTTGGAGACCCTGATCCAGCGGGAGGTGTCCCTGCCCATGGCAGGGGTGGAACCGGATGGCTTTGAGGTCCCTTCTAACCCAAACCGTGCTATGATTCACTAAATGATTACCATTACAATATTTTCATTATCACTGGAAACACTTACTTTCAGTGTTTTACCACTACTTGCAGTAGGAATTTGCAGGATATTCACACTAATAAGAGCAAACGTTTTAAAACAATCTAGGGGATTAGGCACACGTCTTCCGTTAAAACCAAAGTCCCCGTGACTGCTTTAAAGTCTCATGAGATTAAGAAAGTCAATTAAAATGAACATAGAAGTGGGATCTGAAACCCTTTTCACTGTGGTGGCAGCAGAAGGGACTTTCTACACACACAGCACAAAAGGTAACAGATTCTGAAGACCTGCAATTATTTAATTCTGCATTCAGAACAACCCAGAGCCCTAAAACAAACCCAAGCAAACTAAAATCAAATGCGAACACCAGCAACAGAAAGCAGAAACACTTTATGAAGTCGCATTTACTATTTTGGCTTCAGGGTTTTGGAGCATTTCGCTGCTTTCAAACCTCAAGCCTCAATCCCGACGCGGGTCTAACACAAACCCAAATTCTGACACCGCTTCCCAAAGGTTTCAACAAAGCCCTCGCTGCAGGACCCGCCGGCCTGAGCATTCCTTGCTCCGAAGTAAGAAAAAAAATCCCGTCAAATACAAAAAAAATATCTTCGCTGCTGCCTCCTCATTTCCTGGCTGCAGCCGAGAGCGGAAACAGCTACATATCCTGAGCAAGGCTGTTCCCCAGAGAACGTCAGCCTGTCTGCAGCGAGCAACCACTGGATGCTAGGGCTGGATTGTGGCATCTCACAGGGGGTTTAAAATCTGAGCTGGAAGAGCAGCACCGCAAGCATTCGGAGTTAGCGAGGGACACCTCGGAAGACAAGGCGAGAGGGGAGGGAGGGAAGGTGGGAGGTGATGGAAGTAGGAAAACAAGATGAGAATATAAATATGTGTCGAGAAATAAAAAAGACGGGCATGAGAAAGACAGAGGAGAGGGGTATCAACAGCCAGAGCGTGTGCTCAGTGAAATCAGACGTAATTCCACAGCCCCATATGTTTTTTAAGCAGAGTACCCCCAGCCTGTGTTCTCTATCTGTTTGGTCCTGGTGACTCTGAAGGGGTTATTTTGCTCCAAAGCTCACTCACAGTCAAGAAGAGAAGCAATTTATTAAGACAAGATGAAGGCTTCGCTTTAGCAGAGTGGGAAGAGATTTAATAGCCGGGGGGGAGGAGGAGGGTAAGATGGATGAGCAGAGACTACTACTGAGAAACTCTGCGAATAGGTGGAGCAATTGGTAATCCAATAAACCCCACAGGAAAAGCCTTTTATTTTCTTCCTGCATTGGAAATCCATTCTTCCTTGGCTCTTTGGTGCCAGGCAAGTCTCTAATTATCCAGAGAGGTGTAAAGTCCAGAGGAGTCCACACACCTTTCAGGTAATCATCTAAGATTGCTTTTGCCAACTGAGAAGGTAACCAGAATTCCAGAGTTTTTACCACATCACCTTGGCAATGTCTTTGGGAAAAGAGTGTTCATGGTTACAGAGGCCGAGAAGCAGCTGGAGTCATATTATGGGTTTGTCCTGTGCAGGGACAGGAGTTGGACTCAATGATCCTTGTGGGTCCCTCCCAGTTCAGGACATTCTAGAATTCTACATTAATCTTCTACCTGTAACCATCTAAAGGTTGGGTGTCAATTCTCATCTAACTGTTTAGTGCTTTATATCGCAAATAAAAAAAAAGAAGTACAGGAACCTGTGGGGTTAAATCAATCAACAACAAACCAGAAGGAAATGATAGAGACAAGTCAACCCAACTCAAAGAGAAACGATAAATGCTACCAGTTACTTTCCCAAGTAGCAGTTTGGTTTAGAGCTTGGTTCAAGAGAAGTCTCACTCACATTAGCAATTTAAGGGAAAATAATAAGAAGAATCTATATATAAAAGGCTTAACTCCCACTGTAAATAAATAATAATCTCAAAAAAAGGCCATCAGTGACCTAAGTTTTCAGCCGCGAACTATGAATCCCTGAGAGCCAGTCTACTAAGAACCAGGCTTGGACCTGACCTCTTGTATCATCCTGCGAAGAGGATGTCAGTTGATAAAACTGCACTGAGTTTAACTGCAGAAAATATCACCTCAACCTGCCCATCACATAACCCAATCAATCTGCTGAGTCTTCACAATTTTTACCCACAAAACATCTTTGCTTTGGTAATTATCAATCACCTTTACGTGGAAAGGTTCTTCCATTTTTTTTTTTAACTGCTCAATCCTTTGAGAGACAGATGAATTTTAATTATTTATATTATTAACCTAAAGGTTGATCCAGACTGGAAGGAACAGAATAATTTGTTTAATCATTATTATTATTTATAATTATTTAACATAGGGGAGAAAAATATCACCTTAAATGTCATCATGATGCTTTTTAATTGCCTCAGATGAAATTCAGAGTAATCATTGCTCCGTAAATGTATACAGATCTAATTTTAAATACCCTAAGATGCTGGATATTTATCTGGAAAATGCAAAGAATGCATATTCATTACTGTATAGGGAGTTGCAAAGACAGAAATTAATTGATCAACCATTTATTGGAAACTCATTCTTTTCCCAATTCACAACCAGGCTGTAACTTGACACAAGGCAGAAAAACAAGCTGAGCCAGGTAATTTTTCTTATTCATTCATTCCAGGGCTTTAGTGTGTGTCCATTATGAAGAGGTCTGGTTTACGGGTGTGCGAGAACATATTTTTCATAGAATCATAAAATGGTTTGGGACCTGAAAGCCCATCCAGTTCCTCTCCCTGTGATGGGCAGGGACACTTCCCACTGGATCAGGAGCTCCAAGCCCCATCCAACCTGGCCTTGGACACCCCAGGGATGGGATAGGATGGGATGGGATGGGATGGGATGGGATGGGATGGGATGGGATGGGATGGGATGGGATGGGATGGGATGGAACAGCCACGACTTCTCAAAGAATGTGGCTATAGTTCATAATATATATAGTTCATAATATAATATGTACCTGCATTCAGACTGGTCACATTGAGGGATGCCCAGGACACAAGGAATTTCAGGAGGAATATTGATACCCAGGCTGATGCGAGGAACATCAATACACAGGAAATACATGATATTCAGTAGTTTCAAAGGATCTTTGTTTTGGTTTAGTTTGGAGTGGGGTTTGCATTCATGTAGCTACTTCAGCCTGATGCACACCCATGTGAAAAAAAAGGAGGCTTTGGGATGAAGGACAGTCCCGTGTAGGTCCAGCATCTCAAGGGAATGAAAAGCACTGAAACGAGATATGGGAAAGGCAAGTATGGAACTACCTGGGGAGGTTCCAGACCTGTGCTTCTCAGGAATGGTTGGACTCGGTGATCTGGTGGGTCTCTTCTAACCTGGTGATTCTATGATTTTATGATTCTCCAAACATGGCATAATTTAGTGATAATGAACTTGGTGCGAGTTACTTTCAAATTTATGTCAAATGGAAACTGTTTGTTTGGTTTTCCACATTGAAAAGACTGTCTGTTGTCAAAAAGCCTAGGCAAACAAGCTCAAAGAATTAAGCAATCATCTTCTCATGTTTTAAGATAATGGCAAGCTTCGAGCATAAAGACAGTCATGCCAGTAATTGACTCCAGCTCAGAGCTGATGCTCTGGGAGAGAGCACAGTTTATATTGCATCAGGTCTGGATGCAGGACCGCGACACTGAACTAATTCAGAAATGCTGTGACCAGCTCAGCTAGGAACAAAAATAATAGTTTGCATGGAGTTAGAATAATCATTATTAAATAAGGGCAACTCTGAAGTTTCAGTATTAAGGATCATGTAGTTACACCAGAGAAAGAAGGAAAAGATCTTACCAGTTCAGAGAAACAACTCTATACATTCATCACTATTCTCAGTTAGAGACAAACTCCTGCACCTTAGTAGACACCATCAGTGTCTGATTCACTAGCCCTGATGCTACCTCTCTCAAGCCACCCATAAAACCTGGCTCCAGTGTGAGAGGGAACAGCCCTCGAGTCAAGGGCTCCTTGGCTACAGCAGCACAGACAAGGAAGAGCTCAAAACATCAAGCAGGGTCCATCAGCTTGATGGACCTTCAACAACAGCCTTGCCACCAGGCTCCATGTGCAGAAACATCACTGGTGTCTCCCAGCTCACCCTATTCTTCCCCACAGGTAGCAAAGGGCTGGAATCAGGTTGTGACCGTGGTTCTCCCACAGCAAGACAGTCTCCAGTGACACACTGGTACCCAACAGCACTGTGACCACTGGCCGTAAGGATGCGCTCCATGGCAGCATTCCTGCATTCGGAGGAATAACCTTCCTTCTGTCAGGAAACCTTCTACAGTGTAAAACAGAGATAGATAGATAGACAGACAGACAGATAGATCGTAGAATCATAGAATAACCAGGTTGGAAGAGACCCACCGGATCATTGAGTCCAACCATTCCTATCAATCACTAAACCATGTACCTCAGCACCTCATCCACCCATCCCTTAAACACCTCTAGAGAAGGTGAATCAACCACTTCCCTGGGCAGCCTGTTCCAGTGCCCAATGACCCTTTCCACAAAAATTTTTTTCCTAATGTCCAGCCTAAATCTCCCCTGGTGGAGCTTGAGGCCATTCCCTCTCGTCCTGTCCCCTGTCATTTAGGAGAAGAGGCCAGCGCCCTCCTCTCCACAACCTCTCCTCAGGTAGTTGCAGAGAGCAATGAGGTCTCCCCTCAGCCTCCTCTTCTCCAGGCTAAACACCCCCAGCTCTCTCAGCCACTCCTCATAAGGCCTGTTCTCCAGCTCCTTCACCAGCTTCGTTGCTCTTCTCTGGACTCGCTCCAGAGCCTCAACATCCTTCTTGTGGTGAGGGGCCCAGAAGTGAACACAGGATTCGAGGTGCAGTCTCACCAGTGCCGAGTCCAGAGGGTGAAGAACCTCCCTGGATCTGCTGGTCATGCCGTTTCTGATACAAGCCAGGATGCCATTGGCCTTCTTGGCCACCTGGGCCACTGCTGGCTCATGTAGATAGACAGATGGATAGATAGATAGATAGATAGATAGATAGATAGATAGATAGATAGATAGATAGATAGATAGATAGATAGATAGATAGATAGATAGATAGATCGATCGATCGATCAAGTTCTCCTGTAACTTAGTAAAGGATACAGTAGTCCAGCGCCAAGTGAGAGGGTAACAGACTATGGAAAAGCCAGACTTCCAGTAGGTGCCCTACATTTTGCCCTGGTCTGTCTTATTCCTGCTTCGTTTTCCAAAGCCCTTTGTTTTTGAGTTAGAGCAAGACCTCCCCATTTCCCAGAACATCCATGTCTCGGTGCCCCCGCTGCTGCCGCTATCAGAGCTGGGGCACAGGCACTCCGAGTGCCTCTGCTCAGGGAAACATTTGCATTTTCATTGGCACAGGTACAGAATTCAGGATTCTTTCAGGCCAGGCCAATTAAAACAAGCTGAAAACTGCTGAGTGAAGCAGTTTCAGCAAGGATCTGCTTACATTCCCCCTCTGAAAAAAGCCGGGGGCCCACTTGCTGTAACTCCCTCCCTCTCTGCACGGCATGGGTTTTGCTTTTTTTTCCCCTTTTTTCTTCCCCCCCCCCCTTTTCTTTTTAAGGTGGAATAACTTGTGCCCTTTACGCTGTGCCTCTAAGAGATGGCTGGCAGAACTTGGGAATGCAGCTTCATTCTAAAACCACAGCCCAGGCTCCAATACAGAATTCAGGCATGGGAAAAAAAGGAAAAAACCAGAAAAAACACCGCCCCAAAGACTGGTAACTTGCCACAGATTAACACACTTTACCCCCTTCACAAACCTTGCATGGCATTTTCTTAGAAAGGCATAGAGCCACATAATTAGCAATCAGTCGAAGCCTAAGGCTTTTCTACCACCACAGAGACTATTCAATGCCTACTGGCTCTACACTCTTATTACTCTTGGGTTTCTTTTTGGACAGCCTCTTTCAAACCTCAGATGTGTTGTAAATGCATACTGACAGGTTAAAAGATACCACTTCTATACCCCGAGCCAAAAAAAGAAAAATATCCCGTCCTACCAGCGCTGCCTTCTTTCTACTGGTAACCCTCCAGGGCTAGAACAGGGCATGAGGATCTAGGAACAATCAACCAGCTCAGCGAGTCTTAGGGAAGGAAGGATGTGCTCCAAAGGGTCAGGTCTCTGCACACACACACGTGTCCTATGAGGATGGCAAGAAATGGCTGATGGAAGCAGCCTCACCAGAGCCCAGCTCTGCTAGTCACCGTGGCCACTCTTCCCCACACCTGCATGCCAGGATCCAGCGTCGAAGACAAGCACCACAGAGCAAACCCCTTGCAAATGCCCTTGCATCAGTCTGGGGAAGGAGGGGGAATGGGCTAATCCAGCAGAACAAACCACACACAGCTCATGGATTTGCATTTGTTTTCATCTCGGAGAATGAGGCAGTGACAGTCTTAGACTCGGGCGGAATGGATGTGAAACACGTATTGCATGTAAAATTTGGATCCATTTGGAGTTAATCTGGATTTCAAACAATGACAGGACCCAGAGGAATCGGAATCAAAATTCCTTCCTTCCCATTTCCACTTAAAATGATCTCACCTGAGTAAATAAGCACTGGGTTTATAGAGCAACCTACACAACACGGTTCTCCGTGCACCCAGGAGTTGTGGAAGCACAGCTAGAAATGAAATTGCAATGCAACATTGACACATAATCTGCTCACCCAATCATCACAGCATTACTAATATGTTAATAGGAGCATCGAAGAAACAAAGCAGGTGACAGCTGGAGTAAACAAGGGAAGATTCAAGACAACAGAAATATCAGATTTTCTTAGATCATCCCTGAGAGAAGGCGATTCTCTTCTGTTCTTTTCTATCTGCTTTCAGAGCCCTGTTCTAGGAACAAGCTGGCCCAAGGGACCAGGAAACTAGGACATCATGACTATTCTGGATCAAAATCCTTTTCTTTTTCAAAGGTTGCTGGAATGCCCTCTTCAGTGACCTCAAGCAGCTCAACTTGTCACCTGCTACACAGGTGCCTACAAAGGGCATTTATTGATTTAATTAAGGCAGACAAAGAAAAGACATAATCAACCTCTGCAGTGTGTGGAACATGCAACGAGCACCCTATGATCCCAGCTCTGCCTGTTAGAAGAATGTGAGATTATTCATCCTTAAAAGTGTGAGCAGACCACTAACTTTACTAATAATGGATAACAGCATCTGACATTCACACGGTGACTTTTATGTTGGAGTCTCCTCAAATACTTGAAAAGACACAGCTGTACACCTCTCCCTCCTGTCCTGCTCTACAGCTCCACCTCTGCAATGGCCTCTCTTTTCAAATAACCTGCAGGTTGAAACAACCCCTGTCCCTTTTATCCAAAAACAGCAATGGTTTTCATCTTTTAGAAATCTTTCTGACCTTTTTTCCCCTCACCAAGGAACCTCATTTAGTCTCCGTTTTTATTCATTTCCCCGCAGAAGAAGCAAACAACAACAAACAAACATATAGTAAAAGATCCTCCATGCAGGGAAGTCCTTTTGGGGTATAAGCAAGGACTGGAATGCACGGGTGATATTCAGCAGAAATCCAGGTACCACAGATAATATAAAGAAAATCTCTGCAACTGGGCTACCTTGGTGAGTCAAGGTTATCACTCTCTTGGGATACTTGGCTTTCTAGTGACATTTTCCATTGGCATTGCCCATGTTGGGATTCCCCAGCCATGCCCTGCTGGGCAGCCTTTTATTTCCTGGCTCCCGGGGGAATGAAAGAAAAACCAAACCAACAAACCTAAACGAGGTGATCAGGAAACACTCACTTGGTCATGTCCTGAGCAACTCCCAAGATGCGAATGAGCCTAAGCTTCCTGCTGTCCCCTCAAATATGTTATTTTCCACTCCCACCTTTCTTCCTCCTACTTATCTCCCTCCCTCCTTGCCTTCTGAGCCTGACTGAGTCAACTAGTGCAGATTAGATGCCAAGCAATGCAGTCGCTGTACAAAGATTTGACTCCCACAGACAGGCTAGAGAGATAAAAGCAGTCTAGTCAAACACTGCCCAGAGACAGCACGGGGAGACCTGGGCTCCCAGTGCCTCTGACTGGGTGATGGCTTGAACTGGTGACACTCCAGCAACTGAACTGCAAGTTCTAGAGGCATAACCACTTCTTCCTGGTGCCTGTGCTTAAATACAAATAAAATGGGTCAAATTTGCCAAAATAGCTGCTCTGTGGAGATAAGATCGAGTGAGGGAAAGCCTGATTTGGGCATCAAAGATCTGCTGCTGCTCAGAGGCGCAAAGAAGCAGCTCTCCTCCTTACATCACTTTCCTGGGACCTGGCGCTCCCAGGCAGACAATGACAAACTCTGTCTCTGGTCCAGGAACACTCATATTCCCTTGGTATTGATACAGTCGTAGGCAATTTAGATGCACAAAACCATCTCCCCTGCCATTTGAAGTGTGAGAATTTCTACAATGCAAAATGAAACCCATTTAAGAATGCACATCAACAGTACACAGATGTGCATTAGGAGCATTATTGTAGCTATCCGAACCCACGCAGGGAAGCTGTGGCAGTCTGGAAGGCAATGACCCACAGGGAACGTGGACAGATCCTCCTTCTGCAAAACCTGCTCTAACAACACATGCTCTGGGTAGGCAGACTTGCCGAGCTGCAGTCATGCCATTCAGTCTACCCTTGTTATCTAAAAGACTCATAAATTGGTTTGAAGTGGAAGGGACCTTGAAGCCCATGCAGTTTCACCCCTGCCATCTCTCACTGGATCAGGGGCTCCAAGCCCCATCCAACCTGGCCTTGAACCCCTCCAGGGATGGGGCAGCCACCCCTTCTCTGGGCAACCTGGACCTGGGCCTCCCAGCTCTTGCAGGAAAACATTTCTTCCCTAAGATCTCACCTCAATCTCCTCTCTTTCAGCGTAAAACCATGCCCCCTCCTCCTATCCTTGCACTCCCTCCGCAGTTCTTCCTAACAGTGTTGTTTTCCCCTTGAATGATACTTGGAACACGACAGCATTCATCAGGGTTAACAGCTCAGTGGCAAAGTGTCCGTCCCATCTGTGGACCTCGGAATGACCCTGAATGCTGAGGTAAAGAAAAGCTTTCCATGTTCACTTGGCCCATCTCTGGTAACACGATAAGAAATGAAGTTGACACAGCAATATAAACACTATTACTGACAATGTTAAGATAGACAGTGGGTGTGGGTCAGGCCACAGCATCCAGGGGATACTCTATAATGGTAACTGTCATATTTATCGCTGGCTTCTTCAGAGCCAGTCTTAGTAGCTGGAGACAGAGCACACAAAAGGACTATTCATTGTGATGCACGATGATGCACGATCTGAAATAAAACAGACGCGGTGTGGAAGTTTGCAAACTCCCCGGCACAGAAGGTTGGCAGATCTCCGCTCCGTAACTAGGGCCCATCTTCTTGGCAGCATCAGCAGCTCTTCCGTAGCCTTGGTGCCATCGTACTGCTCATGCTTTTAGACGAAGGACAGTCTGGAGGACAAAGCACTTAGCTTGGCAATTAGCAGGGATGCAGAAGTAAACCAAGGCTCAGAGGCCACCCGGGCGTTTAAACACTTCTACCAATTTTGGCTGGTAAAGTCAGGTTTCTTTTGCTTTTTTTCGCTGTTCTGGCAAATTACTGAGCAAAATGGGGAAAGAGCATTGCAGCTGAGTCGCTGGTAGTTTTATTCTGAGTGAAAAACAAGAGGTCAAGGTGCAGAGAATATATATAAAGGTCAGATTTCAGAGGCTGCAGCACGGCATGAAGCAATTTTGACCATCTAAAGCATACAGCAAACTGGGTATGAGACCAAGAGCTGACTTAAACGAGGTCTATTTTCTATCTGGAAAAGCATAAAGGAAGATTCAAATGCTTTAACTGGGGGGGAAAAATATCCCAGTTTGAAATGCATTTCGTACCCACTTTAAGACCAATCCAAAATGCTTTTGTTCACAGCTGGTATTTCAGGAATGAGTACAACCAAAGGCACCTGGTCTAGTTTTACGGACTGAAACGCTTTTGGAAAGGAATCAGATATGATTTGGACAAAAACAATGGAGGGCCAGACACAGAGGCTGCCCTGGGAGAGTATACCAGCTGTCTGCTCAGTTTCAAACGTCTAATCATATTCTTGGAGAGGAAGCAAGGGGACCTGTTAGGGGTTGCTGAGCTCTGTGCTCGGGGCCAGGTCCAGACGGTGGAGCCAGCGAGCATGAGTCCTCCCTACGCAGAGGCTGCTCCATTGCCTCAGACTCAAAATTCTGGCACCAGGACAACCTCAAATGAGGCCGAGTCTCTGAACAGACACCAAGGGCTGGGAACGAGGCAGAAGGAATAAAACCAGCAGCACGAGCAAAGATAAAATACTGCAACTCGGGAGAACAGCAGGAGGAAGCTTGGCAGTGCCCAGATAGGCAAAGCACCTGCTGGCATCGAACAGAGAGGACGGTTTTTAATAGGCAATAGGGCCCATGGGCAGCCAGAATAAATCAGCCCTGCTTCTCGCCAGCAGCCTCGCTGCGCCCAGGCACAACAGTTCTGTGGCCCCGCTCCAGCGCCGATGGCTTCATCCCACAAACAGAGGCAGTGAGCTGCCTGGGTTCATGCAGGATGGGTAGCAGAGGAGTCCAGGCTAGCGGTTTGCTTCGAAGCAAAACAAACCCTTGGAAAGAAATGTATAAAACTACTGTGCTCTCCTTCAACTCTTTAGATCCTCACCCCTGCCTTGAAACTACCCGGACTGTGATGCCTCTTCTCTGCAAATCATTTCATGAGAACCTAGCGTTCTCCTTTTCAAGTTGTTAGGGCCACACATTCTCTCAGTGTGATGAGTGGACACCACATCTTGGCTTGCATTCATCCCAACAAGGTGCAGGCAATTGAGAACCCTTAGCCAGTTTGGAGATGATACTAAGCTGGGTGGAAGCGTGGATCTGCTGGAGGGTAGGGAGGCTCCAAAGGGATCTGAACAGGCTGGATCCATGGGCTGAGACCAGCAGCAGGAGGTTTAACAAGGCCAAATGCCAGGTCCTGCACTTGGGGCACAACAACCCTGGGCAGCTACAGACTAGGAGAAGCCTGGCTGGAAAGCTGCCTGGAGGAGAAGGACCTGGGGGTGTTGGTTGACAGCGACTGAACATGAGCCAGCAGTGGCCCAGGTGGCCAAGAAGGCCAATGGCATCCTGGCTTGGATCAGAAACGGCGTGGCCAGCAGGTCCAGGGAGGTTCTTCTCCCTCTGTACTCGGCACTGGTGAGACCGCACCTCGAATCCTGTGTTCAGTTCTGGGTCCCTCACCACAAGGAGGATGTTGAGGCTCTGGAGCGAGTCCAGAGAAGAGCAACGAAGCTGGTGAAGGGGCTGGAGAACAAACCTTATGAGGAGCGGCTGAGAGAGCTGGGGGTGTTCAGCCTGGAGAAGAGGAGGCTGAGGGGAGACCTCATTGCTCTCTACAACTACCTGAAGGAGGTTGTGGAGAGGAGGGAGCTGGGCTCTTCTCCCAAGGGACAGGGGACAGGACGAGAGGGAATGGCCTCAAGCTCCACCAGGGGAGGTTCAGGCTGGACATTAGGAAAAAATTTTTCATGGAAAGGGCCATTGGGCACTGGCAGAGGCTGCCCAGGGAGGGGGTTGAGTCACCTTCCCTGGAGGGGTTTAAGGGACGGGTGGATGAGGCACTGAGGGACATGGGTTAGTGTTTGATGGGAATGGTTGGACTCGATGATCCGGTGGGTCTTTTCCAACCTGGTGATTCTATGATTTTGTGATTAAAAGCATAATCCTCTTGGGCTCCACCACAGAGCTGCAGTGTCTCCAAAGGTGATTCAGCCCATCCCATCAATTCCAAGAACTTTTTGCAGCTAACTTAAGCCCCAAAACGAAGGTGGAGTGAATTAATTGAGGCTTGTGTACACGTGGTTCTGATCTGTCTGTTGGGCCTCTTGTCACTGCCACTAAGCTGTAAAATGCTAAACATGGTTCATACCAATTCCACCTCTCTCTAAAATGTTTTGTCAGCTCATCATAACCTTAAAAGAAACTTTTAAGTGCTGGGAGGCATCCTGATTTCTAATTAGGCTCAGTCAGATTTTGTGGCCTCATGCTCCTATTTAGCCAAGTTAATCTGGCTCACGCTGTTGCCAGCTTCAAACTTATGTACTTGAGATCAGTTTTTCCACTCAGAAAAAGATAAAGTCTACAGCTTCCTCCTCTCACATAAGCTGGAGAAGAAAAAATAAAATGAAGTAATGTCCCTGCCACCCAGTATCCACGTGGTTCTGTATCCCATCTCCACAACAGCTCTCAAACCAGGACCATCCCTTCCCTGGCCCCGAGATTTGGCATCTTTCTCTGCAGCACATTTAAAATTGCACAGAGGTGTCCAAAACCCATCCTCTTTCTGCTGTGCCCTCGGCTCTCCCTCTGGTCAGCAGGAGAGACGGGCGCTTTCAGAGCAATATTCCATCTGTCTGAAGTCTGAGTCACCTTTTGCACCCGTTTCTATCTCTCCGCTCACCCAAAGCTCTGCTGAGAGGCACAGGACTGCGACCCAGGCACCCAGCCACATGCTTAATGTCAGATAGAATCCGAATGGGCCCAGAGGAGGCTACAAAGATGATCCAAGGCCTGAAGCACCTCCCATACAAGAACAGGCTGAGAGAGTTGGGCTTGATCAGTCTGGAGAAGAGAAGGCTCCTGGGAGACCTTATAGCGACCTTCCAGTACCTGAAGAGGCTACAAGAAAGCTGGGGAGGGGCTGTTTATAAAGGCTTGGAGTGAGAGGACGAGGGGCAACGGGGATAAACTGGAGAGGGGCAGATTTAGTCTAGACATAAGGAGGAATTTCTTCACTATGAGAGCGGTGAGGCCCTGGATCAGGTTGTCCAGGGAAGCTGTGGCTGCCCCATCCCTGGAGGGGTTCAAGGCCAGGCTAGATGGGGCTTGGGCAGCCTGATCCCATGGGAGGTGTCCCTGCCCATGGCCAGGGGGGCTAGAACTGGATGGGCTTTAAGGTCCCTTCCAAGCCAAACTCTTCTACAATTCTACAATTCAACAAAGAGAGTTTGCACATACGCTACAAAGGAACGAGAATTACCCTGGAGCATTCACACTATAAAATATTACACACCTAAACAGTTTTCAGTCTCAAAGTAAGTCACAAATATGAAGCATGAATGGTTTACACTATCCCCTGGTCTTCTCAGAAGCTGAATATTCATACCCCATGCTGAAGTTATCTAAGGAATGACCGAATCACTGGGAAGCCATCATAAAATTGAATTCTCATCATGGGAACTACCAAGTTAGAGAATAACTATTGAACCCATCCAAACTACAGGTCTGCACCGGTTGCAGATCCGGCTCTATTTGAAACTCTTTCAAAGAAAGCAAATCGTATCCAGTTTCTTCAGAACTGCCCCAGACCATAGCTGCTCATTACTGGCATCCAAAACAAGAAATCAAAGCACAGGATACTTCAATAAGTGAATCAGAGAGCAAAAGAATTCTTGGATTTCAAAGCCATCACAAAAGATTTTGCTAGGCTGCTATTCATTAGCATTATTATTACTATTTGTGTTTTCAGAGATGTCATAGTGCCCTCAGCACTTTGCAAACAACAGGTCAGAATTCATAATTTTCCAAACGAACCACCTCATCGGGTTAATGCAAAAACCCAAAAGCCATCCAAAAAACCACAGAATTCAAAGATGACTCAGTCCGCTTCATTACAAAGCACTTTGTGAAACTTCTTTTCATCAACCGCATGCTTACTATAAAACATTTGATGTAATACCAGTTTTAAAATCATTTAAGCCTTACAACTGTGTAAGTCCTTTCTGATACAAGGGAATTTCAGTTGTGGCACTTTTATCACCTTTAAATCCGTATGATGGGTCTGACTGAGCACAGATGCTGCTCTCAGAATGCTGACAGTGGTTCCAGGGAAAAGGCACTGACCTGTCGAGGTGGTCATATACGGATTGCATGGCACTTTGTCCCCCTTCTGAATCCAGCTTGAATCTCGCCTCAGTAATCCTTCCTTTGCAGAGGCATCCCCTTCTCAGCCAGCTGCCAAAAAGAGATCTGAAAGGACCATAATTAACATCCATCAGGGGTTGTTTTTTTCCTGCTAAGTATCAAAAAAAACATCTTAGATAAACAAACAAAACAAAACACTTGGCTTGAACCAAGTCCTGGCTCCAGACAAACCTACATAAGAAATTTGTGGTTGGATCTATCATATTAAATTTACCTCTGATGTGTCCATTACTATGATATCTAAACGCCAAACAATTTGGTGGGTTGAGTAACATCTTTCAGCGTCTTCCAGGATGTGCCCAGGTGTACATCTGCACTCTGGGGTCAGGGATGCTTAAGTGGTGACCGAGAGCCCTAATCCAGACCCAGAAACACTGAGCAGTGGCAGAGGAAGGTGCACTCAGGTTGGGTTTACACGAGCAGTCTAGCTGTTGGCATCAAGCATCTCTGTGACTAACTGAAGTCAGGACCAGCTTTGGGATCTCTTTCTCCCCACGGACATGCCCTGAGGCCAGGACACATCTCACTCACCTTTAGGGACCTGCCCGAGGTGAGGGACATCCCCAAGGTACTAATGCAATTGAGAGGTACCTTTGAGACTTTGATCTCCCTTGCCATTAGCTGCAACGCCTTAGGGCAACTCAAGCCAAAAGGGCTAAGCCAGCCAGTGCCTCAGATCCAGCTGTTCCTTTGTGCTCTGTTATCCTGGCTTGCACCCAAAAACGCAGCACCTTGGGAAGCCTGCAGCAGAAGCCAGGCTTTCCAAACGGCATTATTTGCAAAGCTGGAAGGACACACGCAGATCTTCATTTCTCAGACAGCACATCTTTCCTCCTCACTAACTTTTCCATCCCTGCTCAAATTTCCAGGAAACACAAGGGATTTGCTGTGGCATGCGGGACTTGAGAGCAAGACATCTTGCTAAAAGCGAGGAGGGTGAGATGCTGCAGAGCTCTGAATGGGCTGCCATGCCTTTGAGGTTTCGACCGAGATCAAATTTTCCCTAAAAGGGATTTATTAACATTGGACAACCCCACAGCGATTCCTCATCGGCTCTGAAGCAGAGGAGCCGTCACTATGGTGAGACAACATTAAAGGGTTGGTCCAAAACATTATTCTGGCAGGAAGATGCAAGCACCAGGCCAGAGGCTGAGATGCTGGGTGAGCTGGTTGTAACTCTGGTGGAGATACTCCAGGCTCACCCTGGTGCCACCCAGACCAGCCCTGGCCTGCAGACTTCGGGGAGAGCTCCATCCTGTCATGCAGATGGTCGGCCTTATAATTTGGAGGGGCTGAATGACTTTTCAAACCTTTGATTCCTGACTAATGTATTCACTTTAGGAGATACAGAAGTACAAAATCTCAGCATGGAGTGACTCCCGTGCTTTCTTTTCCTTTCCTTTCCTTCCCTTTCCACCACCTCCCTCCCAGCCCCCATCCCTTGCCTTTTCTTTTCTTTTCTTCTCTCCCTGGATAGTTTTATAATTTTGGCTTGCGGCCAGCGTGTCTGTCCTTATTAGCTTGGGCTGGCTGTAAAACACCTGCAGCCCATTATAGCAGGAGGAAGGAAAAAAATCCGTTGTCAGAGGTAAAGTAATGACCACTTATTTCTTTGTTTTATCACACTAAAAGGACAGTCGAGAGGGGAAGCAAAAAAATGACACTGCTTTACCATCACACCTGCATTGACTGGACTCGGCTGTAAATACTGGGTCATATTTTTATCTGATAAGTGATGCCAATAAACTGTTGTCACTTCACACCAGTGAGGGTGACGATTTATTCAACATGACACACACTTGCTGCATTTGGATTGAGTCTTGTGCACCTTTTCTCTTAATCTATGTCTTTATTATGAACTCGACGGGCACTAGGAAGAAACTTCCCTCTGGGCGGGTTATAACTAGAGTGCCTCCTGGCATATCCCTCCAATATCCCAGCTGGTACTGGCTGCAAACACTGCCAGATCAAGCCAAGGCTCTGTGACGGTGAAGAAAAGGGGCTACAGGGTGGGACAGACACTTTCTGAGTTCCACAGGCCACTGCCTCAACCAGAAGGGCTGCACATCCAAAATATCTTAACACCCATTTAGGTTGGATATTAGGAAAAGGATCTTCCCCCAGAAGTGGAACAGCTCCCAGGGAAGCAGTCACAGCACCAAGTCTCACAACATTCCAGAAGCATTTGACCAATGCCCTCAGCCCCACGGTGTGAATGTTGGGGTGTCCAGTGCAGGAACAGGAGTTGGACTCGATGATCCTTGTAGGATCCTTCCAACTCAGGACATTCTATGATTCTATGAACACAATGACCAGAGTCTAAACACGGAAACCTTCGTGACTGAGGTACACGGTAACATATGGCAATAGTTGCTCTCCACGCTCCCAGCCCACAGAACTCCATCTTACTTCAAAGATCAGCTCATTGTACTTCTGCAAGACCATCCATCTGGAGATGAGCCCTATTCACGATCACAAAATCCTACTTCAAAAGATGTGTTTGTACACAAGCAAGGCTGTTACTCAGAAGAGGTGCTTGGTGCCCACTAAGATGTTGACAATAAAGAGATCAAGCCACTCTTTAGATTCCCTACCGTTTAAGTAGCACGACAACCAAAATACTCCCAGACTGAAGGAAAGGCCACAACCAGACCTCCTGGTGTATCTATCTCCCTGAAGGTATGCATATCATCATCGGGGATGCCAGAGAGAGAGGATCTGGGAGGACAACTAGAGGAATAAATAATTTATCATGCTCTTGAACTACGACAACAAAGTAGGTAGCTGCAATGCAGCTCCAAGAGTTTTGCTACTGAAAACAGACTCGCTCTCTAAGGACTTGCTGGTATTTCAATCCCAACAGCCCATTCAGGGAAAATGCCACAGTCGGGATGTCAAGAGACCCAGAGTTCCTTCCAAAACTTTGCTGTTTTAATCAAACTTACTTGTCTAGCTGCAAGGCAGTTGAGACATTTACCTAAGCAGCTGACGGTTTCAGTTCTGCATCAAGTGGAGTGCAGTCATTTTGTAATAAAAAAAAAAAAGGAAAGAAAAACTTTTCACCACAAGGGACTCAGCCAAATATTCCCACTGCTGTCCTGGAGCATGAAAACAGAAGTCTGCTGTTGCACACAGGTCTGACTATTTGCATTTTTAATAATTCAAGAGTTTAATTAGTATCACGGCCTTAATCAGGGGCTGAATATATAGCTGAAGTCATCAGAGCTTAATTAGTTTCAGGAAAAAAAAATAAATCTTCAGTCTGAAAGTGTCTCTAGTAACATGAAGGTCTGGCCTTAGCTTGATGTTCTGGGGTTCAGCTGAGCCTTTACCTGTTGCTTCAGGTTGGGTTTACACGAGCAATCCAGCTGCTGGGATCAAGCATCTCTGTGACTCTGTGTTTGTCTAACTGATGTCAGGACCAGCTTTGGGATCTCTTTCTCCCCACGGACATGCCCTGAGGCCAGGACACATCTCTTTAGGGACCTGCCTGAGGTAGGTTTCCTGTTCATCCTAGTAACTCAGAATCCCCAAACAACACTGAGTCAAACTAGGAGGCTTCCTCCTTTATTCCTATAAACAGCTTTCTTGAACTGGACTCAGAAAAACCGACCAGATTGAAGAGAGCATCTTAAATCAAACCAGGTATATCCCACACACTCCACGTGAACTTCCCCTCTATAGTAAAGAACCTTTATAGAACATCAAGACGTATCAATGGATCTTCAGCCAAGCCATCTGGAACGCAGGGAATATGAGGGAAATAACTGTTTGGCTAGAAAAGTCACCATTCCATAGTAGAAATGCAGAAGATAACTTGTGTGGGAGGTTGCCCTGGTCCCTCACAGCCCAAGTTGGACAGCGAAGCGCAGGAGGTCCAGTGCTGCTTCGCTTCTCAAGTGCAAGGGATGGATGAGGTCTCAAGGGGAATTATCACCAATTTGGAACCTGAAGCCCTGGAAATGACCATCCATTTACTCCCTGGATAGATTGATAGCATTGTACAGGACATCCTGGATGAACTTTTTCAAACAATATGTGATTTAATAGTGGGACTCATCGCTACCTAGTGCTGTGGACGCCAAATATATAAACAGGCTCAGAAATGGATTTGAAAAATTCATGGAAGACGAGTCAATCACAGACAATTATATACGGTAATCCGGATGCAACTTCCAGTTCAGGAAGTCAGTCGGTTTAATGCCCTTCCACCTCTGATTTACTTGTAAAAAGGAGGCTAGAAAAGTTCTCCCTATGCCAAAATTGTCCCTTGGCTCCACGCATTAGCTAGAATCACAATAAATTCTTTTTTTTTTTTTTTGGCAGGGGAAGGGGGATACATTTTCTTTCAGTAATGATATTACAGTATGCTATTTATTTCCCTCTGTAGCTCCTGAACCTCTGTGTAACCTCCCATCTCCCTGCCCTCTTAGGAATTTGGCAAATAAATTAGTGAGACCTACTGGAAGGTGATGGCAATCACAGATAGCACTAAATTCCATTTAGCAAGGAATTAGGGAACCAATCACTTATGTACATAAGAAAAGTCTGACTGGATCATACTGAAAAAACAGTCTGTCTTTGTGAGAACCAGACTAGAGGAACATGCTGGCAACTCAAAATGGAGAAATATAAGTTGGTTTGCCCACAAGGGAAGCTTTTTTGTAAAACCAGGAGAGTTGCTGTTTGATTTATTCCCTGACACATCCCAGTACATAAGCTGCTTTTATATATAAACATAAAATACAGTGCATTTCATAGAATCATGGTGTGGGTTGGACCAGAGAGGACTTTAAAGCCCATCCAGTCCTACACTCCTGCCACAGGCAGGGACACCTCCCTCTGGATCAGGGGCTCCAAGCCCCATCCAACCTGGCCTTGAACCCCTCCAGGGATGGGGCAGCCACAAAGAGCCTGGGCATCATTTTCTACTGCAACACTCTGTAACCCCAACCCCTTTGAATCCTGCTAAACTCTTGCAGCCCATTGACCCGCTGAGCAGTTGATGGCACGGGTTATCCGATCTCTGCTCCCTTGTTGTCTTACCTGCTGCGAGCTTTTCTGTTCATTGCCTGGTTTCGAAGGCGTTTGGGGGTTTTGGTGGAGAGCAGAGGACAAGATGACAAATGAGCGAACACATAGCAATGGAATGTAAGTGAGTCTCAGCTATTTTTAATTAAGAAGCGATGACAGCTGACTAAATTCCCTGACACTGCAGTTAAAGGCTCCCTGACCCAGACATTATTGGACACACTCCTAAGACCAATATATATTGGTCCCGACGGTGCTTCTATTATTGTCCCCGCCATCTCGACAGATGCAGGACTAACAAAATCTATGCCTATTATCAGCATGCAAATAGTGAGATAAACGTGTGAATGCTTATGAGCAGGAGGAGGCAGCAGGTGAGAGGAGGACAATGAAGGTCATTTTCAAGGGAGTGCTGAAGTGCCAATGTTTGATTCCAATAAATGTTCAAAAGGTTTGGACAAATTTAACTGCCATTTTCATTTTTGGTTGGTTAAGCCAATGATAGATTGACCATGAGAAAGGCAGAGAGACAGAAGGAACATTTCCTGCTGAAAGGCAGATAAAAGATAAGAGGTAAAGCAGTGTGGTGCCTCGGACTGGCTTTTCTCAGCCCACAGATCACAGGGAGGGCTCGAATGAATGAGAAAGCTTTTCTAATTCCCAGACCAGAGAGGCCAGGAATCTGATCAAATGATCTGGATGTGGAAGGACAGGAATTCACCTGGCTTCATATAAGGACTCTTTATTTTAGAATATAGCCAAGGTGTCCATCTCCTACGGTCACAACAGACTGGAAAGGAATGGACTGTTTCAACAACAGACTGTCTCGGAAAGATGTCAAGAGGAAGAAACCAACCGCAAAAAGACAATACAGAACCCAGTTTTGTTCTCAGGGCTCACACAGCAATGAATCCAGCAGCAGATCCCTTCATCTTGGGCTCACGATTTGGTTTTAATAGTACAGGCAAAGAAAAGATTCCCTTCTACCCTTTCCAAAGGACCACAGAGACAAGGGGTAAATCAGCACACGTGGCAAAGTCACATTGATCACGTACAAACTTGGCATGAGCGAGACAAATACATTAAGGGACATCATCAGGAACTTTCCAGCATGGTTGCACAGCGGAAGGGGGAAAGAGTTGCTTTCTGCTGTTGCTAAGACAGTTCCCCCACCCTTGCACTCTCCCAGCCCAATCCACAGGCTTCCTCCTCTCATTGGCTCACCAGCTGCATCGAATGATCATGACAGGTTTTCCTCCTCCTCCATCTATTGGCTTCTGCCTATGGCCTATTGCCAGGGGAGAGCAAATCAGACACGTAATCAATAGTTTGCGAGAAGGAACAGGGCTGTGTGATGCTATATTTGCATTAAGTCTCTTGCTGCCTGTGTCTCCGTGTTCAGATAAGCACGGATCAGCTGTATTGGCCACGCTTGCAGAGGTGAGTGGAGATAAGAGACTGATAGCAAAGCGGCACTGCAGAGGGAAAGGCAGCCACTACACCCTCCAGTCCTGAACTTCAGGCCAGGCTCTGCCTGATGGGAAGATCAGATCCTGACCTTGCAGGCGAAACAGTACGATTCAAGGACCATCCTGCATGAGCTCCGACGTAGACGCAGACTTCCTTCCTGGTAGCCTGTCTGAGTGGTGTCCCCAGTTTGGGTATTCAGTAGCGCAGCTGGCTCTGAAAATAAGGAAAAGGGGTGGAGCAGGGGAGAAATCTATCCTGCAGGACCATAAGTGATGCCCTCTCCAACAAGCGTTCAGAAAGCTGATTGATCTGAAGGCACCTGGAGGCAGGCAGAGTGCATAGAAACACTACACATGGCCAGATAGGGTTTCCTGGCTTAAGGCAGGATGGCTCATGACAGCCTTCGGAAATTCCGGAACAGTGGTTCCTTCCTCTTGTCAGCTTGGCTCTCCCTACCCCACCAAAACCCTTTTACTGGGCAGCAAAACACAGCAGCAGTGGGACAGCTGGATCCTATGACAGATCTACCACAGCAGAGAAGAGGCAGAAGAGTTGGAACAGGTTTCCAACTACAGCCAAAATGGGCTTGAATTGACACCGTGCATCAAGGAAATACCAATGCCAAACAAATAGATGTTGCCAATGGCTTTAAACCAACTGCTAAATGAAAATTACTCACCAGCGATGAGGACATCAGACACCAGGACATCAAGAGCATGGCCAAGTTAAGTGTCCATAACTACTTAACTGGACTTATAGCTCTGCAGTTTAACTAATCCAAGTAAGGCAGCTGATGAAATATCATAGAACCACAGAATGGTTTGGGTTGGAAGGGACATCAAAGCCCATCCAGTTCCACCCCTGCCACGGGCAGGGACACCTCCCACTGGATCCAGTTGCTCCAAGCCCCATCCAGCCTGGCCTTGAACCCCTCCAGGGATGGGGCAGCCACCACTGCTCTGGGCAACTTGGGCCAGGGCCTCCCTACCCTCACAGGGAAAAACATCCCCAGGCACACTGGGCACTGGTGAAACAGCAGCCCTTTGGCTATTTTCCTCCACCACACAGGTGAGTCAGCATCCGGACTACGGAAGAAAAACTGGTGTTTCCATTTCTGTTCAGGACTACAAGTGCCTGGTGGCAGAAGGAACTCAAGCCAGTCTGTAGCCTGTTCCTAACAGACGTGTATACAGACTACAAGAGGTCAATGAACCCAGCAAAGCCATCCACTGTGGTTGGATGCACATAACTGGACGTACGCTGTCCCCTAAATACTAGATCTTCCTGGCCTGGACAATCCGCTTCTCTCTGTCCTTTCCAGGCTAATGAGGCTCAGGCACAAGTTATAACCTAAACTATTGCAAAATAATACCATTGAGGGCAAGACACAGGGAAATTTTCTATGGAAACTTCTGCAGCCAATCTATTCGTTTCTAGGGTGGGATGTTTGAACACAAAACACGAGGTCACTTAAAAAATTCCTAAGTGTCTGACTTGAATACATCCATTTTTACGAAATCCAGGGGTATGATTTCTTCAGTCTAAGATGGAATGTCAAGTTAAAAGGAGGAAAGAGAAGAAAAGTGTGCATAAGAATCAGGTTCAAATCCCAGCTTGGCCTCACTCAGTGAGGACTTTGAATTAGGTCTACAGTTACTTAAATGGCTTCAAGTATTTTGGGATCTCGCCCCAGTTCGTATGATCTAAGTTTCATCCTGAGGCAGAACAGGATGAATGTTCTGAGCTCTCAAAAATGCTCATGACTTTGGACAAATATACTATACCCAGCTTCAAAACAGATCTGTTCTCTTTTTGAACTTACGTAATAGTCTAGATGCCTGTGTTTTGATTCCTCCCAATTGTGCACTCAAACTGGTACAGAGCTCCGTGAAAGAAAATTAATGGACTGGAAGGAAACCTATACTTATTTTTTTTGTATCTCTAAACCATGGGCCTCTTTTCCAGATATCTTCACAGAGAAGAAAAGCATGAAATGTAGCAACAGCAAAGATGATAAAAATGAACTCAAATAAGAATTTCTATGATGAGTTAAGCCTGCTTCAGCCACTCAAGAAGGTAGAGCCTACAAATGAAGCTGTTTTGATCAGTAAAAGCCTTTTAAATAAAATAAGGTAAGAGGTCTTTACGACTAACTCAAGAAGCAACACACAATGGAAAAGATTTGGTCCCTGACTGCCTGGGATCAAACTTGATTTCTCTTTACTGTGAGTACCTACACAACAACATTTACCTGGACCTATTAGATTTGCCATAGATGGAAAAGTAATTTGATTCTTAGCAGGAGGAAATATCAGAGCTGGTCTGTTATAACAAATGCTACGACTACCACCGTGGCCAGTTCACGTGCGACTGCTCACCCCACTGCCCAGGTGAGAAGGGGAGTTCCCTTACCTGGCTCAGCGACCACGCTGCGCGCATCCTCAGTGAGGGAGGCGAAGAGGATGGGCGTGCGCTTCCTCCCCTCCAACACTTCACAGGCACCACCTAGGGAAATAGGAATGAGAAATGCATTAATATAATAAGATGATGGATGACCTGACAGGAAACCCCAAGTGTGTCCATAGCTCTACCTCCAACCCCATTTCTGTTTGTCATGTTCTACCTGCACCTAGTCCCAGGTTTGGACCTCAGGGCTTCCAGACTGCTGGTCACCACCTGTCTGGCATGGTTGATGGAGAACAAGGATCCAAGAAACCTGAGAGCTATTTCCGAGCCAACAGCGTGTGTTCCCAGGTTCAGATTGTTTTCATGTTTCCCGTTTGAAAGAGTTTCATTACTCCCAATGGATTTCTTTTCAGATTACTTGGTTTTGTTATAGCGAGGAAACTATTTTCCATATGTATTTCAGAACGTGTCACAAGAAAAAATCCAAGGATACAGCCATCCTTACTTAGCACATTGTACAGCTGTCCATAAAGGGATTTGATTTCTGTTTATCTGCTTCTGGTTGTTTCCCAGCTCCATTTCATTAATAAAATTTCTCAAGAAGTTCATATCATTAATAAAACCAAACCGCAGGAATACTTCTCAAAACTGCTCTATTTCTCCAATGCCAAAGGCTAATTAAAGGTCTCCAAACTTCAATTTTGCCTTTAAATAGTTGTAGGCAAGGTAACTCAGTGTTATTAGCCCCCTTTTGGTATTAAACAGAGGCACAGAAGAGTGCTAAGAATTGTCACAGGCCATAAAATAAGTAGAAAAAGACAACCAAACCCTGAGCGCTGATCCACAGCCTCTTGCTCTATCCCAGTAGAAAACATTCTTTCCTACAACTACTAAAAATATCGGGGTCTCCTGTGAAACAGTGGGATGTTAATTTTTGAGTTGAAATGACCAACCCAGCATGGGACATCATATAAGTGAATATAAGACTCTCAACTCTTGTATAATAAACAGCTTAACAACTTGTTTCCCACAGAGGCACCTGTGTTTTAGCAGCAGATAAGAAATGACACAAGTGGATGCAGAGCCCTGTTTCCTTTTCTTCTAGCTCTGCACACGTATATCTTCCCACATGCACCAATATTAAATATATGCATATATATATATCTCAAAGTTATTAAAATTAGAAGGACCTTTGATGTTGGACTCGGCGTGGTC
Organism: Clamator glandarius; assembly: GCA_033459285.1. Taxonomy (NCBI): domain Eukaryota; kingdom Metazoa; phylum Chordata; class Aves; order Cuculiformes; family Cuculidae; genus Clamator; species Clamator glandarius. The sequence goes on along the minus strand of JAUNZM010000018.1, from coordinate 884,026 downwards.
TGCAAAAATGCTAATTCCACCAGAGCACAGCTGTGGGAATGAGACACCAGCTCTGTGCACAGCACTCCAGGCACAGAAAATGCAAAGATATATTTGTCTGAGAGCACAGAGCCAAGACGCTTCCCTCAAGCCACTTCTTCCCACCTATAATCACACCTCTCACCTGCCCATGGAGATGAACTTCCCACATCTCCACTGGTGAAACCCTGACCCGTGCGCCATCCCACAATACTCGCCGAGTACCACCACAACACCTGGCTACCTAACAATTACAGGTTTTTAATTGAAGCGCAGACATCTCTCAATAAGCCAGGATGCGATGGCTGGATGCCTCTGGTGCTAATGCCAGTGCTCTCGTGAATGCTTCCAACTCAAACCAGCCTATGATTCTATGACTCTTAAAGCAAAACAAGTAAAAAAAAAAAACTAAGTAAACTAACAAGTTTCTAGACTAATTTGTTTAGGATGACAGATCGACAAACACAGTAATTTGTGTTTGTTTTTTTTTTTTAACAAACAGCTTTTTATAACTCATAACCCAAAATAAGCCCTGACCCAGCTGCGGTGCCATGTTAAACAGTAATTACTCTATATAAGGCTAACCAAAAGGGAATATTTGTGGGCCAGCGGAATGAAATTATTTTCAGACTTACACAAACTGTCTCTGGGAGTGGTGAGACAAGCTGAGGGCAACGTGGTGCACCTAAGGAACGAGCAGACACAGGAGGGTATTTTTTTTCCCTTCTTCCAAGCCACCATTAAAACTCACTAGGTGACATGAAATGACTTTCCCAATTTCCTGTTCAACAGAAAAGGGGAAAAAAAAACCCTAAATAAGTAGAAGTGAGATTTGTTGACCCCCCTATGCATTTTGAGATTCTCCCTCAACCTGGCTACCTGTCACGCCTGCTAAACCGCACCCAAACGTACCACAGAACAAAGTAAGCAAAGCTGCAAAGCAAAATTCTTGGAAAATATCATTATATTTGAGGAGGATAGGGGAAATCAAACCTCATCTCCAGCTCTTAGCTACCATTCAGGTTACTTCACCATGAACCATTGTATATGGATGCAGAACAACTGCCTTAGAGGGGAGCAAGCTGAAAGGAGTTGAGGGGGTTCCTTTGTATAATAAGGCAAGACCTTCTGGAGAAACCTTATAGCAGCCTTCCAGAAAAGGGGCTCCAGGAAAGCTGGAGATGAGCTCTTGATCAGGAAGAGCTGGGATAAAATGAGGGGAAATGGTTTTCAGTTGAGAGAAGGGAGGTTGAGATGAGATCTTAGGAAGGGTGGGGACACCCTGGCCCAGTTTGCCCAGAGAGTGGTGGCTGCCCCATCCCTGGAGGTGTACGGGCTTTAAGGTCCCTTCCAACCCAAACCATTGCACGATCAGCACGGAAATGTCCATCACTGGGCATTTTCCTGGCTAGGACTATCACAACGACCTCTCTTCCAACCCAGCCACACACAACGCAGTTGGTTCCTTGCCACCTCACTGCCACAGAGACTGGCCTCATGGCACGTTGGACCTTTTTGCTTGACCTTTACTTAAAATGATGCTAAACTCCTTCGATACACATTGATTTTTCATCCTGATATACTACAGATGCATTTGCTCTCCTGATCTTTTAGCAATGTTTGGCCCCACTGGATCTGTTCAGCTGAGGCTAAGGGAGGAAGAGCCCATAAATCCAAACTTCCTCATCCTCTCAAATCTTCAGTTCATCGTTTCAAAGCGCCCCATTTTGAAGCAAGTGAGGCAGCACAGCCTGTAGAGAAAGGAGCAGAAGTCCTGTAACCTGGAGCACGTCCTGCCTTGCAGGAGGGTGGGGAATCCTAGAAGAGACTGACAGAGCTTTCAGAGGGGCGACGCTCAGCTCCAAAAACCTGCAAAAATTAGTGGCATGCCATTCGGGTGCAAGTGGCAGTTTTCCAGTTTCCAAAATATCCTTCCTCCTTATGTCACAGTAAAACGGAGCAAAAATGGAAAGTGGTTTAGCAAGTAGGAACATTGCAATTCAAAATAGAATCACAGAGGATTAAAGCAAATACCCAGACTGTTCTAACCTGTGTTTACAGCCCGAATACTGTACCAATTCCTGTTATTTTCAGGGGTTTCTTCCTGTGTTGTAACATTCTCTCTGGGATTAAACCTGGCCCGTGCAACACATGACTCATCTGACAAAAGTCCCTGGGCACATGCTGCAGGTTTTGCAGGTGCTTATCGCTGACAAGCCATCCTGCAGCCTTGGAGCCTAACACAGCACGTTACGCAGGAATAAGGCTTGCTGGAGGGGTAGGAAGAAAATGATAGCATCAGCCTAACACTAGATTTTCATCCCTAATTAAGGATTTGAAAAGTAAGTCCATCTTCTGAGTAGGATGATGAGGAGAAAATAAAATAGAGGTAGTTTTTAATGATCTCCAGTCCATTTTCTAGTTAATACGCACCCTTGCACTCAGGGGTTTCAGGTTAAAAATTCATTTTGTATGGAACTCGTGTTATCTGCAGCACCAAGTGCTGACAACGGCTAAACTAATCCCAGGTAGGATCCTCTGCCATCACTGATGTAAAACAGATTTGCTGTTTTCAGGTTTTATTTTCATTCTACCTGACTTTCTGCATTCCAGAAGATAACTTCTCTCTGTGTCTGTTTCTCATTAGTACTTTGAATTACCTCCACACAGGTGATTATGCAGCAGTGAGTCCACCCTGCCATTCTTCATTCCCTACCCCTGACCTGGACAAGTGCCACGACCATATCCTGACACTCTCTTAGAGACACAGTAATGCCTTGAGCGTTACAGTGTTAAACTCACAGGTGAGATCAATTTTAGCTGCAACAAATCACAAGATGTAGCAGGATGCAATTCAAAGGATAGAAATTCACAGGATAGATAGAGAGGAAGAAAGAGGAAAAAAATAGCCATACAGAAGCCAAGGGACTTGTGGAATAGACTGCAGCCTTACAGTACCTTTGTACAAGTTTAGCAAGTTATAGAGCTTCTGAGATTTTAATTATTTGTTCAGTTCACAGCTGGTAAGGCTCTTCTAAAAGAAAGGAGCAAAAAGCTAAGCATTTCATAGAATTATAGAGTAGTTTGGGTTGGAAGGGACCTTAAAGCCCATCCAGTTCCAACACCCCTGCCATGGGCAGGGACACCTCCCACTGGATCAGGGGCTCCAAGCCCCATCCAGCCTGGCCTTGAACACCTCAAGGGATGGGGCAGCCACAGCTTCCCTGGGCAACCTGTTCCAGGGCCTCACCGCTCTCATCATGAAGAAATTCCTCCTTATGTCTAGTCTAAATCTGCCCCTCTCCAGTTTAAATCCATTGCCCCTCATCCTACCACTACCAGCCTTTATGAACAGTCCCTCCCCAGCTTTCTTTTAGGCCCCCTTCAACCTTCAGTTGACTGGATGCAGGATGCTGAACATCTCACCTATAAACAGCTCCTCCTCAGGCTCTTTGCCAGTGGGAAGGAGCAACCGTGAACTGGGGCAGCAGTTTCTGTTGTGTGGTTTGCAGGAGAGACTTCACCAGCATTGGTAGTTCCTGAAAGAGAAGGAAATGCACAGTCAGTAGTGGAATGAGATGTGATCTTTACATTCTACTGAGTCATTGATTGCTGGAGAGCCCAGCTCTGTTCACATTTTGCAAGTCTGAACAAGAGTGCGTCTAGACCTGGAGAATCAGGTATTTCAGTACATTGGTAAGTGCATGAGACCCAGCTGACTGCAGTGGACACGCCTGTCAGTACAAGTTAATCAAGAGTCAGAGCTTCTTGCTGACACGATGCCCGAGGTCAGAGCAGGCTGTGCTGCCTTTCCCAGTGTTTGTCTACAGAAATCAGCAGAGTTACATCGGCATAAGGTAGGTAGCTCAAGGTACTTGCTGACCTTTAGGCATAAACCTTAGCCACAGAGGAGCAGAGCTGCCCAACACAGAAGCTGTGAGCCCTCAACTCAAGGCTCTGCTATCAGGACAGCCAGACTCCAGCCTTCAGAGCCCTGATCCACTCTCTCAATGCTTCACATTCACATTTCCACTTCTCTTGGCTATAATCAGACTCACGTGGACATCATCCTTAGTTTCTTCTTCTTTAGATGCTTACGAATCTGCAACAATTCCTTTAAAAACAATCAATGCAAGCATGACGTAGATTACAAGATAACTAAAAAGAACTACAGCAAAGGAACATACATACCCCTTTGTTCCATTGGGTTGCTGTAGAACACAATGCTGTGCTTTATTTCTTCTCTATCAATCTGTCACCAACACACAGCTACATGGAAGAAAACAAATTGAAATTAAACTCAAACATTATGCCCAGTTCATTACTAGCACCTTCCAAACAGTGTTGGACCTTTTACACAGATACTTTGGGCTATAACCCCAAACTATATGACCAATAAAGTCACAACAACTGACAGCAATTACAGACTTGGTCTATATTCTGAATTAAAATATAATAAACAAGTAATACAAACAGCAACACACACACACAAAAAAAAGCTTACTTCTGCAAAAGTTACTTAACTTCCCAAGCCCAAAATCTTTGTTGTAGGTGTTGTACAGCACCTTTGTACAATTATTGCATTGTACAAGTACTCATCAGCTAATTTCTAAATAACTGTGTTAGGTGGGATCATCAACATCACCCCTAGTTTTACAGATAAGAAGGCTGGAGAGGGCTGCCTAAAGTGAATAAGTAAATCACTGAGAACTCCAAAGCATCCTCCCATCTCTTAATCCACGGAGAGGTATTTTTTTCATTATATTTGGCATAATTTGACCCAACACCAACTGAAGTCTGAAGACTTAAGAACCAAACACACAACAGGCTTGAGCTCATATCCTAGGTTCATCGCTAATGAAGCTGTTACGTTACATTAAAGATGTGTCTTAGCTTGAATATCCATTTTTAACTATCAACTGAAGTGAAAACATTAATTCATGCAAATCAATATTCCCTATACAATACTTTTCCTCTAGAACGTTCCTTCTTTTTGAACATAAACTCTTATCTAATGTAACCCTTCTAAGGTATTATATCTGCAGAGTTCAGCAATTAGCTCTGTAAATTGTTTTCCTTGAGTGTACGGAAGGTTATATTTCATAGTGAAATATAAAGTGTATGCTATAGTCAGTAAAAACCTCGCTTTGAACAATGATTATGTTTCAAAAAGGCTGGGATAAGGGCCAGATTACCAAAATGAATTCAAGCCAGCTATTAGAGTTCTACTTGTACATCCAAACTCCCCTATTATTTCATGTAAGTATCAACTTTCACTGCACCTTTGGGGGTTTCCAAATGTAATTGTTTATATGTAATGCCCACAGATGGCGTTTTCCTGAAAACATGGCCAGAAAAATCCAAACTGAAGGCTAAAAAAAGCAAGGAAATAGGAAATAGGAGCAAAGAAAAGCACAGAGAGAAGGAATAATATATAAAACAACCAAATATAGGTGGGAGATGGCACTGAGGGAACTTCAGATGCTACTGAAGGATAGGAGAAAGAATGAGAGGCTACACCTCATCTGCCCACTAATCCTGGACAAACTCATGAGAGTCACAGACTTGTGAAAAACCCAGCATTTTGCATGGAGTTCATACAAGACTCCAGAAGTCACCTAAGCCATGCTTCTAACCTCAAAATTGAATCCGGTATTGTCACCTTGAGCTCTGAAAAATCCCTAAGAACGGGGATCCCACAGACTCACTGGGGATCCTTGCTCCAGTATCCGATTAGAATTTCCCTTCTTGCAGCTATGACAGAAGATTTTTTTTTTTTCCCCCAAATTCAGCTCTTCCTCTCAATCCGGTGGTCCACAGGAGATGCCCACCACGAGACTCTTTGTGAGCCTCCTCACTCCTCCACACACTGCCAACACCCACTGCTAATCCTCTCACAATTCACAACCCCGTCTTCTTATTTTTCCTACATATCTTTGTCAAAGAGCAGTATCCACCCACTGCAACACTCCAACCACGTGAACTATTCCGCCCTGCTTGCCATACCAGCTTGATTAAAGTCCATATCATGAAGGTACTAATGAAATAGAGACAGAGTGAGATGAGGCACACAGCTACTGTGTGGACAAATAGCTCAGTATCAAGTGTGAGTGACAGTGAAGACAATAAAGGAACCCAAACTCCTTGTCTCACATGTTACCTTTTAGATTAAACAGCCTCTGATGATGCCCTAGAGGGCAAAACAAGAAGGAAAGCTTCTCGTGGAGAAGAGTCACATGGGGCCAGATGCTCAGCAGATCGAAATCCGTGCCTTCCACCGCCTTCCATGCAGCTATGCCAATTTACATCAGTTGATGTGACCTATATAATGAAAACTAGCTTGAAGCAGCTAAGGAATAGAATCCTGATTTATTCCAAATACATTATATTTAACGCTGTCACTTATCTTTCACATGCCAACATGCAAGCTCAGGAGGCAGACACATTTGGATCCTCTCATCTGGGAATCGTGTTCCTGCAGCACTCCTAGATGATGCACATACTGTCTCTATTCGTGTTCACCCTTTCGGATGGCACGGTGCCCATAAAACTAGCTGATTAGCACTTGCCCTGGGCTATCAAGGCAAGGCAATGGTACATTTAGATCAGCAAACTGCATAACAATATAAATGTCATCTATTCTACAAGAAGCTTTGGCAGTATTTGCATCTTGAGCTTCGTTGCATGTATGTGCCAAAAAGAAACTCAAAGACTTGCAAAAGAAAGACAGGCAGGGGATTCGCCAGCCCAAGCGATTGCCAAAACACGCTGTAGAGCAGTGGGTGCCTCATTATAATCCCCAAGGACCATCTCCTGGGTGTCAGATTGCATGAAATGCGCACACTACTGGTACATATATATATAGCCTTTTTTGTTCAGCCAGCCTCATAGGCAGAAAACGAACCGCAAACAGCGTGTCTGGCACAGTTTAAGACATGATCTGTACACTTGCCCAGAAAAGGTGGCATCCAGCCTAAACAGAATAGCCCTGGGTGGTCACTGGCTGGTTGTGCAACATCTCTGCTGACGAGGCAAACTGGAGCAATACCTACAAGATACAATGGGTAACGGGCTAGGGACAGCAGGTTTGGGGACACTAGCTGGAGTGCACGCCAAGCCTCTAATGGCCTGGCACTCGTTAGCATTTGATTGTTACTGGAGACGTATATGGCACGAAATGATGGTCTCACTCCAATTCCTGGCGAGCAAATGTCAGCACCATTATCCCAGTAAGCATCCATCTTTGCGGCTGCACCGAAGAAGCCAAGGGCTGAATGGGAAGAAAGGCTGATCTATGTCTCATTGTCAGTGGAGGGGGCTTTCCAGGACAGAGCTGGGGCAAACCGGCAGAGTTCAGAACTGCCGCCTGTACAAGGCTGGCTTAATTCTTTAGCAGATGGGACAGGATGCAGAAAGAGGAGATAGGGTGCTGGGAAGATGCACAGAAAGCAAGACTGCTGTCTGATAAAGGCTAGGAAAAAAAGCCTGTGCAGAAAAACAGAAAGCATCACAGTACGACATGCTAAGTGTGATAGTGGAATAACACACCTAGAGCAACAGCAACAGAAACCACATTCATAGAATCATACAGTCACCAGGTTGGAAAAGACCCATCAGATCATCGAGTTCAACCATTCCCATCAAACACTAAACCATGTCCCTCAGCACCTCATCCACCTGTCCCTTAAACCCCTTCAGGGAAGGGGACTCATCCCCCTCCCTGGGCAGCCTCTGCCAGTGCCCAATGACCTTTCCATGAAAAATTTTTTCCTACTGTCCAGCCTAAACCTTCCCTGGTGGAGCTTGAGGCCATTCCCTCTCGTCCTGTCCCTTGTCACTTGGGAGAAGAGCCCAGATCCCTTCTCTCCACAACCTCCTTTCAGGTAGTTGTAGAGAGCAATGAGGTCTCCTCTCAGGCTCCTCTTCTCTAGGCTAAACACCCCCCATTGTAAGCATACAGGACACCGAGGCAACCGCAAGGAGCCTTTACTAGATTCCAGAGATACTTCTCTGCAGTTCACGTGTTGCTCACACACTGGGAGACAACAAGAGTCAAAGGTGAACCCCTCAGCCTGGGTCCCTTAGCCCAACAGCCTGAAGCAAAGCTCTCAGTGCCCTGAGTCTCTCAAGAGGCTGCCCAGGGAGGTGGTGGAGGCCCCATCCCTGGAGGAGTTTAAAAGATGGGTAGACGAGGTGCTCAGGGATCTAGTTTGGTAGTGGGCAGGGATGGCGGGACTCGATGTCTCAAAGGTCTTTTCCAACCAAACAGTTCTACGGTTCTAAAAATCTCCTCCTAGAGCAAACCCGAGAACTTTCTGTACAGTTTGCATAAATTCACAGTTAAATGCTTTATCCTAACTACTTATTAATGAATATGATTTGCTTTATCAAAGTTTTACCTTCACAATAAACATATAAACCACTTGAACTAGTTGTTGTTCCAACCCATTTGTGAGCGAGGTTTCCTTCTCCAAGACCTTCCTGCATTGCTCCGTGTAACCTCACTGCATTTCTGTTTCATATAAAAGTCTTTGGTCAATGTTAGAGCTATAGCACAGACAGTAAGACTGCAGAGTGACCTAAGGAGATTATGCAAAGTGTCACTTAGCATTAGATTTCTATTTGAAAATGGGATTTTTTTTTTTTATTCTTAGTTACACTAATGAAAATCAGAAAAGATACTTCGTATTTCTGACATGAAAGTGGAGCCCTTAACTTTTTAAGAATCCTTAGTCATGCTCTTCTGCTATAGCATACTCCTCATAAATTCGTATTTACAATACTCCATGTTAACGACTTCTTTAATTTCTGAAAATAGAAATGGGTCTGAAATGCTTTTGTTTGCTTAGCAGGACCCAGATGCATTAAACTTCCATTACATAAGAGGATTTGCACTTTATACTGAAGTTTTCAGGAGAGAGATATTTAATAGATTATGGAACGTGCTTGTGAAAAAAAAAGGATGTTGGAACACATCCATCAATATTTCAGTATGAATTGTTGAAGCACCTGAATTACACGGTGTGATTATCTTTCAGAATGTATAGCTCCTAGCACTGATCTTTACATTTAACAGAAAAAGTGGTTTAAGACTTAGTAAATGAATGCTAATTAAAGTGTTGGAAAACATTCTGTCATAACTGAATAATGAAACTAATGCACCTTGTGCATTTCTTTAAGAAGTCTCTTCTGCTTTGCCTGTTCCAAGCCCAAGTGGCCTTTTAGGCAACATAACACCAACATAAATATTGACATGAACTCTGATTCTTTCTGACTGTCGACCAAAGATCTGATTTGGACTCCCACAGCAAGCAGTGCCACACTCTCTATGAAACCTTTAACAGAGTCACCAGGACTTAAGAAGAGCTGGACAACTGCTGCCTGGCTCCAAAAAACCAAAGGACTTGGATTTCTCATTTTTCTTATGTCATAACGACTGTCATTTTTTTGTCTGGGTTTTTCTTCCCTCTTATATTCTGCCTTTGCAGAAATAGTTCCCCATTGCCTACCCATTGATCCAAGTATTTTCCAAAGGGATTGACAATTGAGTCTGGGGTTTGATCACACACCAAATCAATACAAGGAGGTCCATTTATGGCATGTATGTTTAAGATGATAAACGGGGCAGGTTTTGCAATGGTAATGCAGACTGTAAGAAGAGCCCAAACAAAGAATCCCATTGACAGAGCCATGTTTCGGATCAGGCCCGCTGTGAATCTGAAAACGGAATAAGAAGCAGGATGGCTATTCCCTTCCAGTAAATATGCAAAGTTCTCTTCTCACATACAATGGCAACAGTTTTACCCTGATGTAGATCATGGGCCATGGATAATCAGCCCGCTATTCAACTTCCCCAGCTTTGCGGAAGCGTAATCAGGAAAGCATTATGAAGAAAAACCTGCCCTGCAGGGACAGACTTGCTTTAATAATGTTTATGACTTGTCCATATTGTATTTATGTCTGGAAGTTGATTCCTTAGGTTTTCCCACCCTTCCCCCACTCTCGGCCCCAAAGACAATTCGCAAGCTGAATCCTCCACCAGGATAAATGGGGGAAGCGCCAGTGACTGACAGACAGGACTCTTCCCTCTGTACGTTCAAGATCACATTCAAGAATAATGTTTGATTTTATCTAATACATAGGTCAAAGCTCACCTTTTCCTGAAGTGACCAGTCCAAAATCAAGTTTATGCTTTACAAATTATCAGGTTTGGACTAAAAATGCAAGGCTTACGCTGGTCAGGTCCTGCCCCCCTGTCCACCTGCCTTGAAAACAGCCCAGATTCACACCAAAAACAGCAGTAATAAAAGAAAATGATTGAAGACTTCCCCAGTTATCTGCCAGCTTCACAGTTTTTTACTAAGCCTTATGAATGTGTCATCACTACTAGTTCTTTTAAAGCCATCAATCTTAGTCACCCAAATCTATCACAAGAAACAAATCCCTGAGAGGAACCAATCTACAAAGCAATTGAGAGAGACGGGCTCTGAGAAAACCCATGCAGAATTTTGCTTGGTCTCTGTACTCCCTCTCAGACAGGTCCTGCGGACAGACAGCTGCTGGGTTTCCTTTTGTTGTGTTATTCCATTTTGGTTTCACTGATCACTTCTGCAAAACCTGCTTCAAGCTTCCCAGTTTTCCAATGATTTCAAAGACCGGTGAAGCACTAGCAGAGGCTGCCAAGGGTGGTGGTAGAGTCTCCATCCCTAGAAGAGTTTAAAAAAAACATACAGACCTGGCATTTTGGACCACGGTTTGGTAGGCACAGGGGTATGGGGCTCATGATTGGACTAGATGATCTTGGAGGTCTTTTCTGAACTTAATGATTCTATGATTGATTTGGCTTGTGTAGCAGTTAGATTTGATGCCATCCAGAGGCATTTCCAGGTTGCTCCAAGCCCCATCCAACCTGGCCTTGAACACCTCCAGGGATGGGGCAGCCACCACTGCTCTAGGTAACCTGGGCCAGGGCCTCGCCACCCTCGCAGGGAAACATTTCTTTCCAAGATCTCATCTCAATCTCCCCTCTTGTATCTTAAAACAGTTCCTCCTGGTCCTGTCCCTGCACTCCTGGATCAAGAGTCCCTCCCCAACTCTCCTGAAGCCTCCTCTTAGGTACTGGGAGGCTGCTCTAAGGCTTCCCCTCTCCGAAGGGCTGCTGGCCTCGCTTGGACTTGCAAATTCCGAGCACACCTGAAAACAGAGCACAGCCTATTCTAACACAAACATCTCAGAATGAGACAAGACCATCTTTAGATTTTGGGACCCAGCCCATGCTGAAGCAATATTTGGCTCCCCAGACTCCAGGCTGCTCTGTGGCTCCTTCCAAGACCCAAACCAGGTTCCTGCTTGCACATAAACACTGTGGAAAGCAGGTAAATCTGAATCTTAGGAGCCAAACACTGAACTGCACTGAGCATTGCTGCAGAGGTCACAACCAAAACGAGAAATATAGCTTTTATTCCTGGCCTTGGAGCACTCTGACTTCTGCAAGGAGATGGAGCCACAGGAGTCACTCGCAATGGCTTTACTGACCTCTCCTTGGCAGCAAGCGTGAGCGCAACCAAATACAGGTGGAGGGAAACACCTAGGGCTCTTGTGCTTCACAGCTGCACTGGACTTGTATCTTTGTTCTGTTTTATAACATTAAAGTTCTCCTAAAAGAAATAAAATAAACAAGTCAGTTATGTTTTCCCTTTCCCATGCACCACTCAGCACCTGTAGCCCTCTACAAGAAAAGACCCTGAAAGCCGCAAGGTTTCTTTTTTATTTACTTCTTTTATCTTTGCTTATTTTCTATGAAGAAAAGTAACCCAGCCTTGGTTTAGTACAAACCGAGCCAGAAACAAAAACCCTCTTGAACTCCTCTTCATTATAAATGGATTGTCAATGTGTTAAATAAATCAGTGAAAATGGAAACCCAAAAATAAATAGCCATCCTGCAGTTGCTACGACAACTCTAATTTTTCACCTGGACAGAGATTTTCTGTTTCACAGTTCGCAATCACTGAAAAGGAGGGTCAAAATTTTTAATCCTGGCACATTTCACCACCTACCTCCAACAGAAAAAAAGGGATTATTTTCGGTTACTTTTTAGCAGGCTAGGGAAGATCAAAACCAGGGGATATTTTTCATTCCAGACAGGAGAGGCGAGTTACATGTACCATTTACAACATCATAGCTGGTAACGTCTACTCAGCCCAGAAAGGACCACGAGCTCAAAAATATTACAGTAGGATTTCAAATCTCTAACGTCACCCTGCCATGCAAAAAGTGCAGCATCTATAGAATAAGATTAATATAGCTTAAAACCATATTTTTGGCTCATACATTAAGCAGTTTTACAACGGGAAAAAGGCAACACCATCTAGGTCTCAGCAGAAAGTGAATCTTTTGCAGCTTGTGCCAATGTTCATGCCAGTGAAACGTGTGTCTAAACAACCCAACAGTCAAGGCTGCAAAGTTAACACACTACCCAGTCCTTAAAACAGCAGAAATCAACCCAGTTCCATCCAAGGCCACGGCTAGAGAAGTCCCAATGCACTCAAGAATCAGGGCCACATGTGAAAATGGAATTGACTTCTGGGGTATATCTGCCACACGTGATGGGAAGAAACACTCTGGGATGGTAAAGGGAGGGAAATTCAGCAGTGGAGAGAGGAAGAACAACAAAGGAGACACAAGGTGTCACAGAGCTTTGAGCTGGTATCACCCAGGAATCCCTCCGCCAGCCCAAAACAGTAACATGAAGGTCTTTTATTTCATTTTATTTGCCTTAAATAGTCTGCTTAGTGCCTCTGTGTCTGGGGGCTGGTGGGTGGATTCACTCTGGAATGGGTCAGATCATACGTTCATCTCTTGGCTGATATCCAATTGCAAGCAAACCTTACCTTCACCCCATGAGGTGACCAAAAAAACCCCAAAATCTCTAAAAAGTCCAGTAATTTAAAACATAGGTAAGAAAAAAAAATCTCTTGAAAATCACGTGTCCATTTCCATTGGCCAATTTTTGCAAAATACTTACAGTAATAACATGAATTTTCAAAACAACATTGGTTTGACTGAAATATTTTCTTCAGTTCCAAACTTTGCAACTTGTTTCAAAAAAAACTTTTAGGCTCACGCGTAGGGAGGAAGCAGCACAGAACCACAGTGCTTCTTGTGAAAAGTCTCCATAAACCAGCATTTTCCACCAAAAAATACCTTTTGTCAGAAACTGCCTTGATTTGCATTAAAAAGAATTTATGAATCCCAGACGAAGCTTAGCCTAATGGCAATAAAATCATAGAACCATAGGATGATTTGGGTTGGAAGGGATCTTAAAGATCATCCAGTTCCACCCATGGCAGGGACACCTCCCTCTGGATCAGGGGCTCCAAGCCCCATCCAACCTGGCTTTGAACACTTCCAGGAATGGGATCTAGGGGTTCTGGTGGAGAGCAAGTTAGAATCATGGAACCATGAGAGGGTTTGGGTTGGAAGGGAGCTCCAAGCCCATCCAGTTCCACCCCTGCGATGGGCAGGGACACCTCCCTCTGGATCAGGGGCTCCAAGCCCCATCCAACCTGGCCTTGAACCCCTCCAGGGGTGGGGCAGCCACAACTTCTCGGGGCAAAAATGCTAAACAGTCCCCAAATCGGACCCAAGATCCCCCTGCGGCGCAGTGATAAATTCTTACAGAACCACACACAATATATCTGGATTAGATGGGAGTTTTTTTCCAGTGAAATGTTTGTACCAACGTACAACCCTACCAGCCCAAGTCTGTATGCAGTAACTCTGATTTTATATAGCTCTGTATCCACACATATGCACACACACTGCGATTGTGAAAACGCTCTAAACAAATATGGGTGTTTGCATCCTGCCTTGCCCGAAAAAGCAAAGCAGACTGTTCAAGCAGCAGCCGGTGAAAGCAAGCATTCAATTCTACTCCGAGGCTCGTTTTCCTCTAAATGGGCCTCTCAGACTCAGTGACAACTCTTCGCTGCCTGAGAAAAAACACTGGAATCAAACAAAAAAAAAAAAGGAACCTATTTTCCAGTGCGAAGTAATCCCTGTTCCATTGCCATGGCACCAGACATCCGTCTCTTTCTTTCATTGACCAGACGAGGTCCTCCTCAGCCCCTCGCTTCTTTTTTTTTTTCCTCAAAAAAAAAAGATATTTTTTGTTTTGTTCATGCGTGTGTGTGCGCCTGAATTTGTTTCCTTGGTAGGAAAAGGAGTCATTAAAGTATTAGTTTAGGTTGATTGATTCTTCGGGGACAGAAGAGGGCTCTGGGGCTTTGTAATCGCTGACATGATCTCAAAACAGAGGCTCTTCAGCATGATACAAGATTGAAATAATAAAAGGAAGATGCAGCTCGCCCCTCAGAAAACCAAACGACATGGTTTACAGGCTGGGGCGTGAATCCCTGTCAATAAGTTCGTGATTTCTTCAAGGTACAGTGGTGAAGTTAAGGAGGAGCATAACACAGTCTCGTTTTCTTTTAACTTTAGAGCCGTTGCGCACATGGTATCATTCCAAAATGCCCCTTAACACAGCAACAGTGGTGAACCTGGCTGTAGACTGCAGCAAAGGGGAAATAAAAGAGGAAAAAAATAAAAGAAAAAACCCCAACGACTGAATAGCTGAGTCCATTTAAAATGAAAAAGACAAGGGGAGGGGAGAACCAACCAATGTTCAAAGAAATACCAGTGCTGACAAACACACAAACACTACAGAGGTCACCAAAACCACCTGAGCTCTGCCTCCATATTCTTGGATCCCTTCCTCTCCTGCTTCCCGAGCTCAGGAAATCCAACCGATTTCCAGCTTCTTTGGGTGAACAGCGGAGTACAGAAGAGCTGGGCAATGACTCAGCATCTGTTGCTTTGTTTCAGCGGATGATTCTATCGGGGAAGTTTAAAGAACATATCTGATAGCAGCTCAGCGGCTCGAGGAAGCTGCGGCTCACACGGTACATGGGGGATGCTGCAGGTGCTTGGCTTTTTCAGGAATAACTCAGCACCTTGGCAGCATCCAGCTCTTTGGTGGCAAGAAAACACAACACACGCAACTAGATCTCATTAAGAGAAAGAAAATCTGTGCTTACTGATGTGTTTTGCAAGGAAAACAAAAGAAAATGCCTCCCCCCCCCAAGACGAATCCATCTTTGGCTGCAATTTATGTGGCTCTTTATTAATGAATAATTCCAAATAATCATCCTGCGTGCCCTCCCTCCAACGAGAGTCCTGACAAGACAGATGGCTCAGAATCACGGAATGCCACGGTTCACCTTTGTATTTCATAAAAAAAATCAATTTTCTGTGGCATCCGCAGGGCCAGTGCAGGAGGAAGCGGAGCGAGGGAGCAAATGTATATGCAGGGCACACACAGACTGCGCTGCTGAGGGCACACGCGCTGGCGCACACACACACACAGAATCGATTCCCTGTGGCTCCTGCAGTCTGATCAATTTTGCATTCAGCGCAGACCTAGAGTGAATTTATTACTCCTCGGAAACTTTCTAGCAGAAGGGGAGATGGATCCATTATGGCAGAGCCCAGGGTTTCAATCAGCCACCTCCTGCAGTGCCCTTGCAGTTTTTGACCCATCCCTGCTTCCCCTAAAGGTAAGTGGCCACCTGATTTAAGACCTGCAGGTTCAACATCCTGGGTCACACGATTGTTACTGGCATTACGGTATATCCCAGAGGCACGATTTGGCACAGAGGCCCCAATACACCATACGATTTTCAATATTTAGATTGCAAGACACGGCAAGAGGCAAAGTAGATGGAGAAATGGAGAGGTGAGGTGACCTAGAATCATAGAATCACCAGGTTGGAAAAGACCCATCGGATCATCGAGTCCAACCATTCCTATCAAACACTAAACCACGTCCCTCAGCACCTCATCCACCCATCCCTTAAACCCCTCCAGGGAAAGTGAATCAACCACCTCCCTGGGCAACCTCTGCCAGTGCCTGAACCTCCCCTGGTGGAGCTTGAGGCCATTCCCTCTCGTCCTGTCCCCTGTCACTTGGGAGAAGAGCCCAGCTCCCTCCTCTCCACAACCTCCTTTCAGGTAGTTGTAGAGAGCAATGAGGTCTCTCCTCAGCCTCCTCTTCTCCAGGCTAAACACCCCCAGCTCTCTCAGCCGCTCCTCATAAGATTTGTTCTCCAGCCCCTTCACCAGCTTCGTTGCTCTTCTCTGGACTCGCTCCAGAGCCTCAACATCCTTCTTGTGGTGAGGGGCCCAGAACTGAACACAGGATTCAGGGAACAGTCTCACCAGTGCCAAGTAACACATTAATGACATCACCAGCAACAAACCAAGACACTCCAAGTCCAAAGTGTTTACCAGTCTCTCAACTACAGCCTATTCCTCCTACCCAAGGCCAAGAGGGCCCTTTCCTTGGACATGTAAGATAAAGTTAACTTGAAACATTCAGGACGCTTTGGTATTTACATCTCTTGGAAATCATCTCCCACTCCAGTAAGGAAAACACGTCTTTCCCAGTTGACACAGCTGTGAAATTTCACTTCTGCCTTATGCTTCCATATGTGACAGGAACACACACCAAAAGCAAGAAGAAAGCTTCTTCCGTAACAGGGCAACATTGCAGGATCAGGATTTCTAGGGCCCTAGAAAAGAGAGGGTTATTTTTCATTCCAGGACAATCTGGCCTCCAGGAAGATTCTCCGGCTCATTTTATATGCAACAGTGGGTTCAACATCCATGTTCAATCTCTTTTGCCATGCGCAAGCAGGAATTACCGTAAATTCAGCCCAGGAGGGAAAAAATAAGAGAGAAGACTGTTCAGCTCATCATTCACTCTGGAAAGGATGGATAAAAGTAAAGGGACGCTCCGTCCTTAAGCTGAGGGGGGTATTACGTGATCACTCTTCGCTTTTAGTTCTTCCCATTTAAACCCAGTTTGTAATTCAATGCCTTCCCAGAATGGTTTCCTGCCTCCTATAAAATGTCTGGGCAGAGGTTACGAACTCCAAATGTGATTACTGCTGCAAAAAGGAAGAGGAATAGGATGGAGCAAGATGGCAGATGTTAGACAATGAGGCAGGAACACCTCTGTAGCTCAATGACCTTTATGATTAGATTCAGTTTCTGGAAGATGAAGCTTGGGTGTGGACGTAAAGTTGGCTGCTTACCTCTAGGTCTGCTGTGAGCCAAACAAAATCACCGTACCTGCACCCAGAGAAACATTGCAATGCTTCCAGCCCAGAAGTTTCAAACCTGATCTCCCGTTTCATTTTCCCACCCCCACATACCGCGATGGATTTGCTCTTAGCTATCAAGACTGTCCACGGCAGACAGATTCAGCACCTGACGTGATTTTTTTTGCTTGTTGTCTATTCATGCCTCACACAATCCCTCCCAAGGATGCTCGGGGCTTGGCTCTAAGCTGCCTCCTACCCACCATGACTTTTAGCTAGACAAAATCTAAAGTACTATCAAATCAGAATGGCAGCATTTCACACCTTGACTTCTCGTAGGCACAAAAGATGATGCCAGATGCCAGACAGGGGAGAACCAGTCTCCCCCATTGTCAGTCCTGCAAGACACACTAAAAATAGAGCCATGCCAAATATAGCTGAGCTGCACCCGGCTGCGCGCAGATCCAACTCGGCTCCTTTATGCAGCGTGCAAATTAACACGAGTGAAAGAGTTATGCCAGGGTGAACCTGATAGAATCATGGCACGGTTTGGGTCAGAAGGGACCTTAAAGCCCCTCCAGTCCCACCACTCTGCCATGGGCAGGGACACCTTCCACTGCATCAGGGGCTACAAGCCCCATCCAGCCTGGCCTTGAACCCCTCGAGGGATGGAGCAGCCACCGCTGCTCTGGGCAACCTGGGCCAGGGCCTCCCCACCCTCGCAGGAAAAGATTGCTTTCCAAGATCTCATCTCAGTCTCCCCTCTTGTATCTTAAAACAGTTCCTCCTGGTCCTGTCCCCGCACTCCTGAATCAAGAGCCCCCCTCCCAGCTTTCCTGGAGCCCCTTTCAGCTCTAAGGTCTCCCAGGAGCCTTCTCTTCTCCAGGCTGAACAACCCCAACAGTCCCAGCCTGTCATACACACAGCAAAATTACAATTTGCTATAGAATTCCAGAAACGTCTTTCATCAGGATAATGAAAACGACAGCCAAGATTTGCCCAAGCCCCATTGTCGGTGCCAGCCTGCAAGACTTTCCTCTGTGACCAATTCCACAGACCACCAGAAGAGGGGGATCACATACTGGACTGACCGAGAGGGGAGTTCACCACCAGGAACAGGTTTCCTTCACCAGATTTCTTTATTAATTTAATTTTACCTTTTCCCCTTCCAGTTCCTGCTAGTGAAAGAAAAACAGCAAGGGAAAAAAAAAAAACCCAAACCCTCCTTTCCAAGAATCCCTGTGTCAGTGAGGTAAGGTATTAACATAGTAATTTGTTGTGGAAAAGTCTGGTTTTAAGTTAAACCAAACTAAATTTAAGGAAAAAAATATATTTAGTCGTTGAGACAAAGCAATAAAAGAACAACAAAAAAAAAAGGCATAATAATGGAAAACAGTGCCCCCCTGAGAAGCTTTTATGAATCTGATTCAGGTTCCACACATCAAGTTGCAATGAAGTAGCGCAATGCTGACCAGCAGAGCCTGGCTGCAGTACACTGGCGCAGAAATCAGACTTAGTGCTGTTTGCGTTCAGTTTTGGAGAGGAAAGGCAATCCAGCACACAGAAAAAATCAAGTAGAAGCTTCCCTGGTACTACCTGAAGTAGGGGAGAACCCAGTTCCTGGACTGGCCCAGACTACACATACCCCCAAGCACTCCAAGTCTTAACATACACTGATAGAGCCAAAGAGAAATACTAGAACTCAAGGAAAATCCCTGAATTCTGAAGCCATTCATAGACAATGAAGAATTTATCAGCTTTTCCAGCCCCAGGTTGCAGCCTCACGAGCTGCCTTTAGGTAATGATTTGGCTGCAATGAGTTCTCGCTCCCTCTCTGCTCTCCAACATCTGACCCTCTGCCCAGCTCACACATGCCAGGACCCTGCGTGGTAGCCAGATCTCTGCTTTCTCAAACATCCCGAAATGCAGTGTACCCCTAAGATACTACAATGCCCTAGAGGCACCCTAAGAACTGCAGTCATATGGACAGAGATGGCTGGGTTTACAGTGGTTTATCTGTTTAGTTTTGAAGAGAACTAATGCCTAATTCAGCAGATGCCGGTGTAAGTAAGCAGAGCAGTGGATCACGCATCCAAATCCTACAGACTGAGACACAAATTCTTGTCCCCAACTTTTCCCCCCATCCCTTCTAACAGGTCGATGCAATGCATTACCATGCAGCGAGTGAAAAAAAAAGAAATTCTTTATAATACAGGTCAAATCAAATAATATAGGTGTAAATCAAAACCAAGGAGGGAAGATGCATGCTGATTTATTCAAGGTGGGGCCCAGGTGCTTCCCGAAAAGTCCTACCAAATATTGGAATCTATTTTCACCGGCTTACTTTTGCAGAAGAAAAAGGCAGGCTTCAGAAATAATCCAGCCAGACCCCTGAGGAGGAGGAGAAAAAAAAAAAAAAAAGCAAAAGCAAACCAGGCTCCTTCTGGTGTTCACAGCAGCCGCGATACAGACTGGGGGTGGCGCCTGGGGGGAGTCTGGGGCTGGAAGGACTGGGACCTGGGACCCCAGGCTGGACAGGGCATACTCGCTAACCCCTCAAACAATCGGATGAGCAATCTTTGTCAGGAACAAAAGACATCTGCTGAGTAAAACAAGAATTGACTCAGAGCAAGGACAAAGCCAGACAGTATCACATGACGCACCAGTCTGTTCCAGCAAGATGCCAGGGTCAACGGCAACTAATGCACCCAATAAGTCAAGAGGAATCAATAATGCTAAACAACTCTGTCTTCTATATGAAGCAAATCAGTGCAAATGCAGTTAAAACGGCTGCAGACGGGACTCTGATTGAAGTCCGTCACGTGACACGGTGGCATTGGCAGCCCGAGGTTCCCACAGCTGCGGGAAAATGTCTTTTCAAGCTCGATACACGCAGAAGGCAGGTTTGAATATGGATGCTTGTTATCCATCTTTTTTTTTTTAGAGACCTAAAATGGGAGGAGAGCAAGGAGATACTGATTTTTTAGAAACGCATACATCTTGCCCACGCAAAGAGGCTGTTTAATAACAAACCCCTCTTCCAAACCACCCCCTCAGCATTAAAGTATTCCAGCTTCTAAATGCTGGCTGCGCATTTCTGTGCATGTACTCACAATAGGCACGTGAGTGATACACACCTACCCGAATCGCCCCCCAAGAACCAGCCAACAGTTCAGATGCTGGAAGCAGAAGCTGCTGTGCTGAGAGGAAAGGCTGAGCTTAAAACTCAGAAGGGTCCTCACTCAAGTTCCTAAAATCATGGAATGATTTGTGTTGGAAGGGACCATGGGCAGGGACACCTCCCACTGGATCAGGTTGCTCCAAGCCCCATCCAACCTGGCCTTGAACCCCTCCAGGGATGGGGCAACCACCCCTTCTCTGGGCAACCTGGGCCAGGACCTCCCCACCCTCACAGCAAAACATTTCTTCCTAAGATCTCCTCTAAATCTCCCCTCTTTCAACTTCAAACCATTTCCCCTCGTCCAATCACTGCATCGTGCTCTGTTTAATTTTGGGTCAGGTCACTTAGCCTCTCTCTGCCTCAGTTTCCCATTTGTCAGAGGACATCACCGCCGCACGTCGCCTTTGGGATGCTGCGAGAAGAAGACATTAGCAAAATAGGACACACCCTGATATCGCAGCAATATAGGGCAGGCAAAAACCTACATTTCACAAGAAGAATTATTATATGGTTCAACCCAATTATTAACGAGTCATATACTCAAAGTTAACTACAACTCGAGAAAGTATCAAACTCACATCACCTAGTATTTCAACAAGTCCTTCTCTTTCTCCACAGCAGACTTGGCATGGAGATGATTTTGCATCATCATTACACAAAATGGTTCACTGATTTCAACCTCTCATTCTGAATCGGCAGGATCCTAACTCCTTGTCCTCAAAGACAACACTAAGAACAAATATCCCCTCCTTACTTTGGATTCAAACCCAGATTACATCCCTCGGGGAAGCGAGCTCGGCTCCTCACTTATAAACTCGCCTGACCACCCATAATTCAGCACGACGACTCCACCTCTGTATATTGAAAAAAAAAGAACATTGATTTTCCTTTCTTAAACCCCACAAAGCTGTGGAAAGATTACATTCCCCTTGGAAAAGTTGTAAAAAATTCTAAAATTTACTATGTTTGATACTCGGGAATTTTTTTCTAACTAGATTTTCCTTCCAAAACCACTTGCTGCAGTTGAGAAACTTTGCTAAGAACACAATAATTTAAAGTCACATTTTCTACTTTTTAACAACTCTTCTTTTATTGCTAAAAACTGCCGCATGCCTCATTCAGTACATGCTCAACAGCTCAGTCCACCTTGGCAATTCCTGGAACTACAATGTGAATTTTATTGCTCGATGGCACAGCACTGTAGGGAAAACCACAATCCAAAATATACAGATTAATTCTAACCAGTTCAAACCAAGAAGTGCAGGAAAGAGAGGCAATGCAGAGGGAGGTACTACTCAGCAACCCACATCTAAGAAAGTAAGTGAATGGAAGTAATCTGAATCAAGAGTAACAAAACAGCATCGCAGCACTTATTACTACTTTCCCTGGCAGCTCTCCTTCAATCATTTAAATGGTTCATTTAACCTGTTCCTAAGTGCCTCTGTGGAGGAAAATGCAAATTTTTATGCAAGTAAAAATGACTCATCACCTAAGCAGGAGGATCTTAACCCTAGTCAGCAAGTAAGTTGAAAGTAAAATTATTAACTTCAATGAGCCGCAAAACCACAAGCAAAGATGAGCATACATCAAAGAAAACACACCTTAAATATGTTAATGAGTGCCAGAAAGTCATGTCTTGGCCTGAAAGACTACAGAGTTCAACACAGAGCTCTGCTACCATCACAGCAACCAAATACGGAAACACAGATTTCTGCAACCTGCAGCAAAAACCCGTTTGGTAAGAGCCAGCAGGTTTACGCTGGAGAAAGGCTGTCAAGGAGAGATGGTAGAATCATAGAATAGTTTGGGTTGGAAGGAACCTTAAAGACCATCTACTTCCAGCCCCATGGGATGGAGAGGGTCATGTCCCACTGGATCAGGGTAGGAAGTGTTGAGCTTTCCCCCAGTTGACTTCCCATTCCCCATCAGTTCCTCTCTCAACTATCCCAAAGCATGGCCAGCCTTGGCCATTCAGACACATTTCTCTACCCCACGAGCACACGACTTGCAGGCAGATGAATGCTTCTCTACAATCCAGACACCATGAAGCACAAACCACAACACAGCGGCTTTCACAGAGCAGGAGAAGAGAAGGCATTGGGAAAGCGAACACCAAAGAGGCCCCAACGCTACTACGAGCTCTGTAAAGCACCTAGGCAAAGTATTTCAGGATGAACAGGACTAAGCGCAAATATTATTGTTATTATTTATTATACAACATCCCATCTTGCTGCATTTTCAATTCGCCCACAACCACCTCCCGGAGCACTTACACTGTCACTCTCTTCTTATGTTGCCCTAGTTTTCCAGCTTTTTCTATCTAGGTAAATACAGAGGCCCCATCTCCGAAGCAGCTGAGTACCTATTATACCCCGCTGTTTCTCCCTCGCACTTATCCTATTATGCTATTACGGCTGGTGTTGGGTCGTGTGTTTTCTATTTTGTGACATAATGTTGTGGGCCCAATTCCACCACCACTAATACGCGATATAATAAGGGTGAGACGTGCAGGAGTGCTGGTAAGAGCACTTCATGTGGCAGGAGTCAGGGCTGCAAATAGTTAGACTGCTATCACTCAGCAGGACCTGGGATCGGCTCATTCCCACAGATACCGGCATGCCTTCCATTTATATATCAATTACCATTTTATATAGAAAGGCAGCACCGACCTAAAATAACAACCGTAGCAAATGCAGCCAGTTAGTATGTGCAAATAGAGACACCTTGGGTGCAGATCAGAATGAAAACCCTCTCCTCTGCCTTTTAAGCAGAGGAAAACATTGTTTTATTACTTCCTTCCTCTCAGCTCCCTCCATCTTCTGCAGCTGAAGGTACCTGAGCCCTGAGTGGCAAAAATGGGAAGTGAGGAGTGACAGTGGTATATGGATTTTTCATTTCTCCCAGACTCTCTTTGCAGAAGAATTTGTGACCTTTTCATAGAATCATAGAAGCATAGAATAACCAGGTTGGAAGAGACCCACCGGATCATCAAGTCCAACCATTCCCATCAAACACTAACCCATGTCCCTCAGCACCTCATCCACCCGTCCCTTAAACCCCTCCAGGGAAGGTGACTCAACCCCCTCCCTGGGCAGCCTCTGCCAGGGACCAATGACCCTTTCCATGAAAAATTTCCTCCTAACGTTCAGCCTGAACCTCCCCCGCTGGATCTTGAGGCCATTCCCTCTCGTCCTGTCCCGTGTCACTTGGGAGAAGAGCCCAGCTCCCTCCTCTCCACAACCTCCTTTCAGGTAGTTGGAGAGAGCAATGAGGTCTCCCCTCAGCCTCCTCTTCTCCAGGCTAAACACCCCCAGCTCTCTCAGGTATCTCTCTTTTGTCTTTAAAACCTCCACTGGTATTTTTTCTTCTCGGAACAAAGTCAAAATGACCCTCTGTGATGCTCTGCAGTGGTCACTGGGTCTGGCAGCTGGTTGTTGTGCCATTTTGAGCCAGCGGTCATGAGTGTTTGGAGCCTACACACACTGGGCACCTGAGGCCAGGCTGAATTCCAGCCTGCTCCAGTCCACTCCACTGTGGTCAGAGAAGAGTTCATCAGGAGGAGCTTCAAGCCAGATTAAAAAGCGTTGAAAAGAGGCAGGATTTAGCAATTCAGAGCTCTCCACTAAAACAGCAATGCGTTTTCAAGCCCAAGCTGGTGTCCCCTTGACATCAGGTCATGTAAGACACAAAAGCCAACTCCCTGCTGCGTGTTGAACACCCAGAAGTAGCAGCTACAACAGCAAACAAAGGAAAGCCAAGGTGAGCACAGGTGCAACATGCAACAGAGCAGAGATGTAGGATCTGGTGACAGCAAAGGCTTTAGCTTTTCATCTCTGCCTGAACCAATGCAGCGCAGGCAATGAGTATGACCAGAAAAACCATCACACAGTCCCTGTGACTCATTCCGTAAACATCTGGGGCTTATTATTTCTTCTACTACAGATGAAGGTACCGAGCAAGACTGGGTGGTAATTTACTTAGCTCAATAGCAGCAAAGAGTAAAAATCTTCGAAAGCAATGGGAATTAATTGCCTCAAGCTAATACCACCTTCTCAGCTGAAGCATATGCTATTTTTAAGAATAGAGTAGGTTCCTAAATCTCTTTCTGAAAATGTTCCTTTCAGGAATTTGCCTCTGGTCACAGAGAAAAGGTACTGCGGGGCGGCCAGACCCAGGTCTAAGCTGCTTCAATTCCAGTCCCTGAAACAAGAGCAAAGGGCCTGACATAATGGACATGGAATAACGAGCACATTTTTATCCTATTCAAAACTATCAAATGATTGCAAAATACCATAATTATCGATTAGTTAGGGCCTTTTGTCAAAATCTGCATTTTTTTTAATAAGGACTCTAATGAAACTATAGATTATATTGTAAGCATTATGTTGTATTCATATCTTCTGTGATGGTTATGGCTAACATGCTTATCGGAAAGATAAGCAGAGAACCTTATAGCAGCCTTCCAGTACTGAAAGGGGCTCCAGAAAGGCTGTGGAGGGGCTCTTGATAAGGGAGGGCAGGAATAGTATGAGGGGCGATGGTTTTAAGCTGAAAGATTGAGATGAGATGTTAGGAAGAAATGCTTTCCTGTTGATCTTTATGGTCCCTTCCAACCCAAACCATTCTATGATTTGACTGATACAAAAGACATAAATCTCTGGCTATTTTATTCAGAATAGTACTATTGGTAGCAGTGGCACAAATGGAAAGTAGAGTCATTCCTCTCAATCACCCCATAAACCAGACCTGTGTTTAACCACGACCTTATACCCCATCATCCCAGCTGAGGATCCTGCCAAGCACTCGTAAGGTGTAATCCTGCTGAATCTTTGCCTCAGTCTATGCGACCCTATTGAAAAATCACAGCTTAACCAATTGTACCTTCCAGAGATCTTGACATAAATTTCCCATTTGTTACTTTTGGTTTGCACCTCTTGCCAGTGCCAGTCAATCTTTTTACAAAAGCCAAAATGAGTTCTCCACAATCACACCAAGCCTTGGACTTCACTGAAATCCATCCAGAAGACACCACGAATAGACCAATAACTTACAGCAATTTCATAACTTGAGCATCTGGTGCTTTGTTCAACAGTTCAGGTGGCAAGCACAGCCATGTAAACTGAAGAGCGAAACCTGCGCTGCATTTTAACTGAAGGATTCAGTAAAAGCACAATGAAGAGTGCATTTATAAAAACCCCTGCTTGTTGACAGAGCAGAGATTTTAAACCTTCTTAGGCAAATGCCACTTTGCACAACTATCTCTTTTCTCTTTTCTTTCTTTTCAGTCCCCTACAACCTTTGGGGGAGCTTGTAGGTCCCTGTGATCATACATTCCTTTGCGACTGCTCTAATACCCTTGTTTTATAGCCTGTAGTGGAGAATCCCGCTGAACTGAAATGATGTTACAATGAGAGACAAAGCAGTGAGAGATGAGAATTAGGTTCGCTCTTTCTATTTCTCTTGTAATAAAACCAGTAAGCATCATAATCAATGTCCATATTTATAGTGGATTAGTTCATTAAGCCATCTGAAGTCACCTCTTCTATTCTTATAGTCAGTCTGTAATATCACAGACACAAAATTATATTAATAGTTCATAAGCCTTTTATCTACAAATGTGCAGCCTAGGGCTTTTTAGCTTGCTAGCTTGCCGTAGCTACCTTGTCCAGCTTTCCTGGGACTGCACCCAGGACCTCTGAACTTAAACCAACAAGGCTTTACAGCCTGAGCTGCAGGTTCGAAGTCTGAGAGCCAAGACAGACCCAGCTCCTCTGCGACCTGGGCACTCAAGGGATGCACAGTACACACTGACCAACAGACTTTACCCTTCTCTGAACAGCAGAGTTGACCTGGAGCGTCTCTGTTGAGCTTCCACTGATTATGGTGACCGTTGACCAGCACACACAGGCAATTATAGCTTGACCTAGAGTTAGAGGACTTCAAGTAAGTCCCCATTAGCAGCACTGTGTCACGTACATGAGCTAACTCCAAAAGATCTATTATGCCTATATATCTCAGGCCTGCTCCAGGGAGAGAGATCAGCTCAGGACCTCAAAAATATAATGCCACATTAACCTGCCATAATCAGCCGCTGCATCAGCCGGGCTGGTCCCGCTTTGTGCGTCTGAACTAACCCGTCTGCAGTTTGTTCTCTATAGGTTACAGATACCCAGCGAGCGGAACGGCCAGCTGGCAAGTTCAGGGGCCAGATCCAGTTCACGAGGCAGAAAATCTGGTCCCGGGGGAGGCTGGCTGATCAACAGGCCAGACAAACTAGTATTTCTGTGTGCCTGCTTAAGTGCGTGAAAGGGCAAGGCACAGGTCAGCAGCTCTTATTAAGTTGCCAGTTAAAGGGGACACACATCAGACGCATACCAGTGGGTTCCACCAACACGTGTTTGCAGAACTGGACTCACATGTAGCCTCAATAACCTTAACGGGACCGTTCGCACGTGTGCCGAAGTATCTGTGGAATTATGGACCAGTTGTGCGCCTAGCCGGTCCCCATACGATCCGCACGTTAAGGGAAAGCTTCGCATTTGAGGTCTGTTTCAAATTGTAAGCAGCCCTGCCACAATTAATCACAGCTCGGTTGAAAAAGCCTACTGCACTGAAATGACAACATGCATTCTGGGAAACTAACGCTGTCATCTCTAGCCGCAACAAGTTTATTTTAAACCTCAGAACAATGAAGGTTTGTCACTGAGTCCCTTGTCTGCTCTGCTCTTCTGAAAGCAGCTTTCTAAACAACTAAGAAGCAGATAGCCCAAAAGACGACAGGCTGAGGGAGTTGGGGTTGTTCAGCCTGGAGAAGAGAAGGCTCCAAGGAGACCTCAGAGCATCTTCCAGTACCAGAAGGGGCTACAAGAAAGCTGAGAAGGGACTGTTTACAAAGGCTTGGAGTGATAGGATGAGGGGCAATGGCTATAAACTGGAGAGGGGCAGATTTAGACCGGACACAAGGAGGAATTTCTTCACGATGAGGGTGGGGAGGCCCTGGCCCAGGCTGCCCAGAGCAGGGGTGGCTGCCCCATCCCTGGAGGGGTTCAAGGCCAGGCTGGATGGGGCTTGGAGCCCCTGATCCAGTGGGAGGTGTCCCTGCCCATGGCAGGAGAGCAAAACTGGATGATCTTTAAGGTCCAGTTCAACCCAAACTACTCTATGATTCTACAATCACTAACCAAGGTTTTGATTTCTTCATCATCTTCTAGATGGACACTTCCATAACAAGGTCCTGTGTCCTCAGAAACAAAATATTGTCTTAATGATTGATGCTATCAGGCCAACACATGGAACATAAACATGAAAGAACGCTCGTTCATCAGCAATCAAGAACAAGGTATAAGCTACATGATGCTGTACCTTTCTATACATACTTAATTGCTGAACACTCACAACATGATTTCATTAACTACTGAATTAAAGTACATATTGGATTAATTAGTGCCTTTGAACTAATGCTGGCATTTCTTCAATTCTCTCTCCCCATTCAAATTTTCCTTTTATAGTATTTTACCCACTTTACCTACATAGTTAAGTCTATCCTGGAAAGTATCCAAAGTTATCTGATCATCTTGAATCACAGGAAATGAATACGTAACTATTTGGGGTTTTCAAGCATTTTTTAAAACTTTATAAAAACCAAACTCTTTCTCCCTTTTTTTGGCTTTTTTTGCAAGAAGATATTAAAAAAAAGCCTCTTCCAGGATTTAACTCACTAACCTTTTCTACAATCATGGAATGTCCTGAGTTGGAAGCAGCTCCAGCTATTGGGAATTTAGTAGGTTTGGCTAAAATAGGTCATGTAAGAGAATGACTAGGCAAGTTTCTTCCTGGAGGAACCATGAATCCCTACAGGATTTTCAACAGAGACTCTTTGAGATATTTAATGTTTGGTAGATTATTTGTTCTACCACGTATTAATGCATTGCCTGATAATTCAAAGAGGGAAAACAAGCAGTAACCAAAGGAAAAAAAACCCCAATAAATGATAAAATATGCAAATAGAAAAATGCATTTTTGTTAAATAAGCAGATAGAGGCTGTGTGACATTTGCACACACAGCAGGTTTCAGGATGTTTAGATATGAGAATAGTCCAAAGCGATAAAAGACATTAAATTAATAAGATATGTGACTCCACACAAGGTTCTGACCCCTTCTTGGCTTGGCATCAACCTATGATATCTTTGTATAGCCAGCCTCTGACACGGAGCCCACGAGAGCATCAGCTGGTGGTTCATCTACCACATCCACCAACCTGGAGCTTACTGAACAGCCTCACCCCAATTCGTGCCGTGTGGAGAGTTACCCGCAGCTCCAACCCAACGTCAGCATGAATTGGCCGTCGGTGAGTATCAGTCTTAATCACGGTCTCATACCAGAGATCAGGCTTCTCCCACTGGCCTGAATCAATGGGTTTGGATATTCGTCACTTCCCAGCATAAGGCTACCTACATCCCCCAAATCGTAGGCTATTTCAGGTTGGAAGGGACCTCAGGAGGTCTCTAGTCCAACCTCAAGCTCAACGCAGGTTCATCTGTGTGATCAAACAAAGTTACTCAGGGCTTTATCCAGTCTTTCATCCACTCTGTTGCTTTCAGCAAGACATCCTCCTTCACTAGGAATCATCATCAGTGTTTCATTTCCATCGCCCACTGTGTGTTGCTGAGTCTTATTGCCAACCAGGCATTTTGCTGAGCTGCAGCTTGCACCTGAATTATCTTTTTTCACCACTTACCTAGTATTTACACAGATTTCAAAACGTATAACGAGGATAAATGGAATCACTTGACACGATATCCTAACTCAAGAAGTTCACCAGATCATTTCACTTTAAAAACAAGGAAAATTATAAAGTTAAATAAACGAAGGGGAAAAAGAACCATGGTTACAAGGAAAAATATCACGCAGGACACTTAAGTATGGACCCGCTGCCCAACCAGCTTTGGCAAATATGCTGATGCATTAGAAGAATAAATCATTTCTTGTGGTCAATACTGAAGAAATGTGGTTTTAAGAGGGATTTGCATGTTGAGAAGGTGATGACTTGGCAAAGGCCAGAAGGATTTTCTATGCACAGGTGGGAATGTGAACCAGAGATGGATATCAAGGTAGGTATCAGCAGCAGAGTGGAGGGAGATATGAACCAGAAACCAAGTCTGAGGCAAATTCTGTAGGAAGAACACGACTTGCAACTGGTTTATTGTCCACTCAGCATTTAAGCCTAATGTTGGCACATTCCTGCAACGCTTGGGGCTAGATCACACCTGTATGCAGTGTCTTCTCAGCTGATTATACCCCCTCTTTACAGAGCATATTATGTAGTCTCTTAATCTCATTGTCATTTTGCCAAGTAATTGCAAAGCTGGACAAGACAATGAAAACCTGTGATGGATGGAAAAATTTTTAACAGTGCAAAGCTTTGTTTTTTGCTTTGATAAAAGCTTGAAGAGGCCTCTAGACCTCACAGAAATGACTGTACATTCTGTAGCAATTGGAAAAATTTACCAGGACCAACATGGTGACAAGTGCCTTCCATCAGACTTCAGTCCCTTTTCAAATCATGGACTAAAAACCTTGAAAAACCAAAGGAAGAAGTGGCAGGTGGAAACCCAACCTGTGCTTTGCCTTTTTTAAACCTACAGGTTAAGTCCAGGAACATTTTTGTCATCATAATCCAAGTCAATGTAAAGAAACCAAATAATGTCCACAATTTTCAGCACATGCACATCTCCACACTGACTACTCTGGTTCAGGAACATGTATTCACAGAAATAGAAGTGGGAATTCCACATCCAGGTTGGAGACAGTGTTTGAGTAGATTTCAAGCATATAAATGAAACTGAAGTTGTACCACAAATAATCTTCCTCTCGAAATCACCTTGTGGCAAAGTGCTAACCTGCAAAGCTGGAATAATGTTCTGAAATCTGAATTAAGATTGATGTTTGAACACATGAGGCACTCCTGACACAATACCAAAAAACAGCAATTGCCCAGATTTAGAAAGAAAGCAATAAATATTAAAAAATTCTTTTCTCTTTCTTGCCAATGCTGTCACATGAAAGTTTTCTGTTGTCAGAACACACTAACGGCTTTCAAAGTTCTGTTTTTGCTAAACTATGTCATGTGTTTTGAATAAGGAAGAATGAAATCTGCCAGCACAAAACTCTCTCAACCTCAGGGAAGAACAGACCAAGTAGGACAGAATTCCTGACAGTTTTATACAAGAACTTCCATCTGCCCCTCATCCCGCTGCTTAAGGGGATCTCTGATGTTGAACACTGTGGCAGTTTCCATCAGATAAGGGTCTGTCCCCTTACACTCTCTGTATTCAGAATCTTCTCAATAGACATAGTTAACCACAGATTTGTACTAATTTACTAATTTACTGGAAACCAACATAATCTTACCCATTAGCAGAATAATTGCCTGGCTAGTCTGTCACTCCACACTTCTTTCCCAGCTTCCCATGGATAAATGAGTCTCTCCAAGCATGCTTTTCCCCATGGAAACATGTTCTTCCATGTCTTATTTCAGATGCTTCCCCTTTTAATAGGGCTGTAACCATCCCAATTCTACCTGTTGAGCTAAAATTGCTTTACTCCGACTGAATAACACCTAATTCTGTAAACAAACATGTGGAAACCAGCAACAATCCCTGGGGAAGGTTCTGCTCATGACACGCAAAGCCTACCTGGACATAAAATTCATTGCAATGGCCTGGTTCTGGTGGTCTGTAAAACTCAAAAGGCCCTTAAATGCAGTCGGTTACCTGATCGATGAGTTAAAGCGATACGATGAGTTAAAGCGATACGTGCATCTTGGGTGATAAGAGGATAAGGATTTGGAATTGCTAACAGGTTAATTATCCAATGGTTCAGCTTTTTCTTACAAGACTCACTCAGGGTAGCTCTTCTTGCATTTTGGACTGTTTAAGCCCCCCCTGTTCATGAGCACGTAACACCACACAGGCCAGAGGCAGGGTGTGAAGAACACATTGGGGTACTAGAACCTGCCCTCTGATTCACTACAAAACTTTACTGACACAATTTATATGGGTGAGAAGTGAGCACTTCTAAGGCCTCGCCAGTGAAGGTCCAGGCAGGAGAAAACAACACTTACATGAACCTCAGTGTGGGATGGAGTCTCTGGAGAAGAGGCAGCAGGTGAGATCCTCTTCTTCTATCTTGGGTAGGTCTTTCATGGAGCCGTCTGGCCTTGACTTGCCTTCAGAAGAAGCCAGATGATCCTTTTTCTTCTTTACAAGCAATTCCTGCTGAAGTCATCAAGTTACTCCTATGGGTGGGAAAGAAAGGGAGAGAGAAATTTATTCCTGTGCATAGCAGGACTGCAAGGGTTGTGCTTAAATGAAATCCCACAGGAAAAAGTGGAAGAGGTGCCTGTTTCTAGAGTTGACACTGTACACAGAACACGTCAACCTCAGGTAACACCTGGGGAGAAAAAGACTTTCTTTTTTAATATTAAAAACAACAAAAACACAAGTTCTTTTGATAAATAAGGAGGTAAACCTCGTTTAAAAGATTAAACACGGAGCAAAGTTTTCCCTTCTCTACCTTAAACAGTTCTCTCAGTCTCAAGACTGTAACAGTTTTCCAGTCAATCCTCCTGAATCAGTCTTTTTTTTTTTTTTTTTTTTTTTTGTAGCAAAATACACCTGTGGGGTCAAATGCTGCTGCCTTTGCTCTGAATACACTTCTTTTTCCTCCTAGGTAGACCTAACATCCCAGCCACCACTGACACTGTGGACTGTCCAGACACACAAAATTCCATCCTAGTTCTTTGGAGAGACTATTTCCCTACCCAGACCTACCTAAAGAAAACACACTGAGTTATTCAAATATTTATTCCTAGATTCTGGAAGGTCAGACTGATCTTGCTTCTCCAGGTGTGAGTCCAGAGTAACGACAAACTCGGGATTTACACCCGTGTGTTTGCAATCAGCATGAAGTCAGTCAGTGGGCATCTATCAGCAGAATAGTTTTGCATGAATAAAGCACTGCAAGACAAGCCCACAGCCTGAGAAAGCAAAGAAATAAGCCAGGCCTGATCCTGATGCTGCATCAGTATTCAAGCGGCGGTTCCAGTGGGACAGCTCGGTATTTACACGGGAGTAAGGAAAATCGGGATTAGGCACCATCTGTCTCCGAGCCAAGCAACCAGAATTGCTCCACACATTTGAATCCTTAATCTCTTCGGCATTCCAGGTTTTCGAGTCAGCTCCAGTGACAAAAGATTTCTATAAAATGACAGTCCGGAGTGAGAGAACAGAAATGACAACCTCTGACAAAAGGGATCCCAAACTTTTATCGACGACAAGTGCTCCTTCCACACAGCCCCGGGTCTGCAATAGTAAATATAAGGCAGATGTCGAATGGAAATTCAACATTGTGCTCCCAGGGTGGCCCCGGCTGCATTCAGAGGTTGATTTAAAACAAGGCCAGAGTTCTTTCATCATCGCTTCAAAAAGTTTCAATTGTAAAGATATTCCAAACAGACCCTTGCTTGACCTAGAACTTGGCAACGCGAGACAATATAGAAGTGTAAAAAAAGATTAATATGGATAATAAAAGGCAAAGCAAGTTGTCTGCAGGATGGTATAAGAGAACTTGTTCATCAAACCACTCATATTTCAGCATTCTGAGAGTTAAAAGTGAATTCAGGTGAATATCTTTCCCCATTTCTTTCAAAGTTAAATTCACACAAACATTTCCCGCTTGGGAGACTCGGAAAACTCAAACACAACCAAACCTGGAACTTAACTATGCAGCACTTTAAGGAATATTTCTCTGCAAGCTGCTTTAAGACTTAAACCATATTTACATCTGTGAAATCGCTCTGCCTGTTATTATTAGACATGATAAAATAGCACTAGACATTTGCAATGACTTAGATATTCAGACCCCAAAAGCACATATTGGAATGGTCTGTAGTGTTTTCTTTTTATAATTTCGGATAATATAACAATAGCTCAGTCAAAATAATGTAATAATAGACTTGCAAAAATCAAATCCCAAACTGCTAAATGTACTGTACAATTAGGAAAGTGAGTATAAATCTAAGGGTTAAAAAGATGCTCGTATTACAAAAGCATTTAAAAGTATAAACCAAATTGCATTTGCTTTTCTTTTACTTCGTTAGGTTTTGAAGAGAAAAAAAAAAATCCCTGAAAGTGAAATTACTGGGTTATTTGCAATTTGAATATGGAAATACGTTTGTCTTCTGCTTGGAAACCATATTTAAGAAATAATTTCTTCTTCTAAACAATTTCATCTCAAACGCAGTAAAACAAAAAACTTTGAGGCCACGACTTTGTAACCTCCCTAAAGTTTTGAACGCCGGAAAAGCCGGCCTGTGCACGCAAGACAATCAAACACAGACTTAAATGTCAAGTAAAGCCCTGTTATACATTTTTCCCTCCACGAGAGGAAGAAA
Organism: Clamator glandarius; assembly: GCA_033459285.1. Taxonomy (NCBI): domain Eukaryota; kingdom Metazoa; phylum Chordata; class Aves; order Cuculiformes; family Cuculidae; genus Clamator; species Clamator glandarius. Next base: position 850,214 of record JAUNZM010000018.1, on the reverse strand, counting down.
TTGTGACAAGATTTTACTTTTAGATGACCTGACAAACCAGCACCTCCTGGCACAAGCAGGACAGTCATTCCCCCTTCATTTCCCACTACAAGATTCCATCAGCTCAGACACAAACCTCATTCTGCGCTGAGATATTTTCACATAAAACCAACTTGCAAACAGTCTCCCTGGCCTTTTAAAAAATCATTTTCAATGGCTTTAAAACACAAAATATAGATGAATGGATGAATGAATGGACAGCTCGAGAAACGCTTTCAGTCATGCTTCCTCCCCCCCACCTCCCTTAAAACTGAAAAGCATCAGTATCCAAATAGCAACAGGAAATTTTTACCTTGTGGCTAAATAGCTCACTGTTCACTTTGCAGCTGCCTCTATTTTTTGCTGGGCAAAAACACCAATACAAAAGTCTTTCCTAAGAAAACCAAGCTTTTAACATAAGGGCAGCGACAAAACGCAAACCTACAAAGAATTTTTTTTCCCCCCGTCCCGTCGTTATAATTCCTAATTTTGTGGGATGTATTGCTGGGCTGTTTATCATAACAGTGTGCAATAAAAAGGACGACTAACCCTTGCAATTTTCTCCCTACTCCTCCCCTTGACAGGGGCCACTGATAGGGAAAGAGGCTCGGAAAAGCAGAGCAGTGAAAGGCTAAGAAACAATAAGCAACCATGGCTTTGACAATGCAGCCCTGAACCCTTCTTGCTCCCGCTGTGACACTTGCATTCAAGAGCAAGGGCGGCTGCCATCATAAGAATGGACAATGGCATGAGGAATACAAGGGAGAGGGGGGGGATAAAAAAAAAAAAAAAAAAAAAAAAAAGGAAATCAGATGAATTCAGAGCTAAGATGGCAGAGCTCTCACCTTTTCCGCTTTTTTTCGAGTAATCTGGATGGAGACGTCCCGCAGAGAAGAGATAAAAAGGGTGTGCTGAACTGTTGGATGGTTCTGAAGACTTCTGCATTTGCAAACGCATTTTAGAACTATTTGTAGGGGTATATATGCTGCATGCCATCTCTCTGTCTCTGTCTCTCTCTCTCTCTCTGTGTCTCTCTCTCTTCTGTTTTATGTCCTGCTATCTCCATCACACACCTCTAATAGTATGAAGACTTTCAGCCCATGTAAGTAAGTGAGAGTGTGTGTTCCTTAATGTTTGAATCAAGACACACGTCTGCATGCATTTCTAATCTAAGGAGCCTATAGCAGTTACTACAACTATCAATTAGTCAGCAATAGCTCGAGATCCCCATGTGTCTGGGTGAACAAAGGTGAGAAACACATGCAAATAGTACTACAGCACCTGGGTCACGTACAGTAACTTAGCTAGCAACAAATAATTGCATCTGTTTCTGCCTTTTCCATGCTTCTTGTTCATTGTGATGTAAAGTTACAGGTTATTAATGTGAATAGTAACACAATTAGACATGGCATTGTATATTTTCATTTGAGCAACACAATAAAAGGAAATTAAGCTGAACTAGATGGAAATAAATGGTGGCTTTAAGGCTTTAAACTAAAAGATGCTCGGATCTCTTGCAGTGCTTCCAGTTTTTGATCAATTGTTCCCGAGTTAAAAATTCAGATGATGGAGATGTATTTGGTCATTTCATATATATTAGATAAGAAACTGATTATAACAGAGGAGACAGAGGATGCCTAATTTCCTGGAGTTAAGTCTATAAAAGAGGGTAAGCTAAATCTGTTACTATTTTTATTAATTAAGCGACTGTTACTTTTAAGATCATTTTAAGGGTGTCTTTGCAGATGTTTTACACTTAAGGCAAAAAATTAAGAAGAAAGATACGGTACCTTTTACTCTCTCCTTCTTCTTAATCTCAAAAAACAAATGAGCTTTACCTTTAAAAACTGTCAAAATGGACTAAAAAAAAATAATAAAATCAAAAGCAATAAAACAACAAGAAAGCTCCAATATCCAGCACCACCCTGACTCCACCACAAGAAACGACAGAGCGAGGTTGCTATCCATGAGCAGAGAGCATTTCAAAGGTGACAACACAGCCTGTGGACAATGTTATTTACACAGATTTGATAAGAGCGACTACGGCTCCAAACTGTAATTTAATTTGCAGAAATCACACCCCGTGTTTCGAAGTGCAGGGAACTCGCAAAATTAAGCAGTTTGACAGAAGGAGTTGGTCGCTGAGAAGGAAGCATTTTTTCCTCCCGTACAATATACTCGCAGAGTCCTGCAAGGATGCACAGGGCACAACCCTCTACCGTTAGCTCTCTTTCGACTTCTATCAGCTTCCACGGGAGGCTGATCAGTGACACCAAAGGAAAAATAGTCTTAATTTTGGACTTGAAGAAGCTGTCGCGTTTATTTAGCTTTAAAAAGCATAAAAAAAAAAAAAAATCTCCAATTTCAAACAACCGAAATAAGTCCTTAAAGGAAGCTCCCTCACCTTTTAGAACAGGCTAGTGGCTCAAGGATTACAGCCGGCCCCTGCTAACAACAGAGAAGGTGCTTGCAATGAAGCAAGATTAAAGAAAAGCTGCGGTAAAACGTCTTTGCCCAGAGAAGCCCTGAGTGCAAGCGTCCCAGAGCAAAATCAAGCACTAACGGGCTTTAAAAGAAACGGGTGTTGTGCTGCCCCGCCATGCAGTTTGATTTCCAAACTTAGCTGTTGGGAATTGCAGGCGCTATGGAGACGGGAGCTTTCCAATAAGCCAAGCGCAGAGTTTATCGTAGGCTCTCGGGAAAGAAAGGCAGCGCATAGAGGACCAGCACAACACGGAGAGCTGGCTTTGCAACTCCACCAGAAACAAATCCCGCTCGCGGTCCCCATGCCAGAGGTCCCACCAGGCAGACAAAAGCATCACAAAAACTACAAAATAATCTCGCCCTTCGCCGAACAATGAGACCTTAAAATATACGTCCGCGAGGGTATTACATGCAGAATAGGCAGGGGGAGGGGCGGGGAGGGGGGGGTGGAGGATGAGAGCAACATTTCCCATCGATGCATTTTATTTCTTAGTGTCTGAAAAGGCTGTTTCCCACTTTAATGTGAATTACTCATCGCTTTTATCGGGCCGGTCTGTTGCCTGCGAATGTGCATCTCAGGTGAAAAGGGGCATTTGTTTAGGAGTTCAAACAGAAAACTAATCGCTCGATACTTATCTGGGGGTGAAAAGTAGTTAAATAGAAGAGGAAAGACTGTAATCTTTCCCGTGGCTACCTATCCACCACCACCGCTTGGGCGCACGGGTCCGTCAGATGGAGGGGGTGAAACTGGAGCGCCGGATAATTTATTTTACTACTGTATTTTATGTCCAATTCCTCTAGCTCCTAGACCGAGTCCTGACACCATCGCTCCTTCAAACACACGGCGTTCTGATAAAGTAAGTCAGCTTGCTTTAAAACCAACAGAGGAACAGACACCACTAATCAGATGTAATGTAATCGAGCGCTCTTCTTCATCTAATCTGTCTGCTGTGTGTAATCTTGCTATTCTACCAGCTCCAGCATCCGTAATAGGCATGACATTGATTCAGAGCTTGTATAATGTTATTTCAGTATTTTATTTTTAAATGAGGCCGCAATTTGGGTGGCTACTTGGCATTCCAAATCCTGCATCAACTTTGTAAACGGTACCAGGCGGAAAGCAAAGCCCATCGGCACCTTTTACGCTACGTTTTAATTGTTAGGTTTCCTAATGTCACGGACAAATCTCCGAGCACGCCATAAAATTTTAAACAGACAAAAGAGCAAGAGGAATTTAACCACAGAGCTGCCCAGGATCAACAGCGAAAAATGAAAACCACCGAGCTATTTGATAAGATCTCCCTTCAGACACAGTCTAGAAAGGGATGAAATCTCACCAGCGCACAGCACTGATATCTGTTTATATTTTCTAAAACACAGACCGGTTTCCTTCAAAACAAGCATTTAAGCAACATCCAACTAGGTTTCCCCCAAAGAAAAACTCATCTTATTTTACAGGACAAACAGGATTCACAGGTTAAGGGACAAATCGGTCTGCTAGGTAAACGACAGCAGTGGAAAGAACAAACCTACCCTCTCACACAAACAAATATATTTGAATGCAATAAAAACATTCACAACAGTTACACGATTAAAGCAATTGTTTTCTTCATTTAAGGCCTTACCATTGAAATAATTTAAAATTAAGTGAGAAACAACAGCCCCTTGGGTTTTGCAGAGGAGATTTAATTTGTAGAAATAGTTCTGGGGTTTTTTTTGTTTTGTTTTTTTTTTTTTTTTAAACGTAGCTATTTTCAACATTGCAAGATAAAGCCCCCCCCTTTTTTTTTTCTAATTTTATTTTAAGAATAGACCCCATTTAGGATTTCACATTGTAAATCTCTCTATGTCTGAATGCTGTTACAAGGTTTGACAATGAAAGAATAATTCATGTCAGACAAAAAGAGCCCTTCAATCAGCTTCATGCAGCTTTTCTCCTGCAGGGCTATGCCAAAACGAATGTGGAATCCTGAACTGAACCATCCATCACATTTCCCGAGTCTTTCAATTAATGACACTGCAATCAGATCGATGGCGTGTAATAAGAAAAGAGCTTTGCATTTCTATACCTATTAATTCGCTGAGTAACTCCACTGGTAAAACGTGACCAGAAAGGGAAAAGAAAAGAAAATTTCATCCTCCTAGCAAGATTTTTGGGGACGTTTAAGCCATTCTGTACAAGCCTCGGTTCCACATCCCTGCCTCACACCAAGTTAGCTCTCTTCCAGGCAGGTATTTTGTCCGTGGAACACTAAGTGTTTTCTAAGTAGACACTCTAGATTATAAAGGAGCCCATTTTTCTTCCAGCTCAGACTGGGCGGCCTCCATCAGACTCCTGTTAGCCAGAATCGTCCTCTCTGCAGTGTGAACCACGGAGGAGCGCAGTCGCTTACAGGGCAGGACTCTGCAGACTCGTTCTCCGGTGCGAAGGCAGTAATTAGTGACCAAATTTCCAGATCACAGAACATGCCAAGGATGGAGTTACTTCACGCAGTGATTAACCTCCAACAAAACGAGGTGGGGGAAGAGAGCTGGGCAGGGGGTGAGGGCAGCCGGGACAAAAACCCGTCTACCAGCAACCATGGGATGAAATTAGAGTGACCTCACGTCAGCGAACTGGCATAAGATTTTGGATCGATGACAAAAATTATCGAGGCTTTGCAGAACGGAGCTGCCAAGCACATTTCAATTCCCTTACTGCAAATGCTGTGGGTATTGTTTGGAGAAGCCGAACACTACAGGAAGGAAAAAAGTGCAATTAACCAGAACACTGTGATTATTAATAAAGGTGTAATTCAGAATTGTCTTTTCTTTGAAAAGGAAGATTTGGGACCAAAAAATGCCTGAGTTATAGAATACCCTCTCTTTGAATACTGCGTGGCTGTGCATTGCCTAAAATGCTAGCAAGTCTCCCGTTTCTGGGTCACGCAGGGAAATAAGAGCTCAAACCAAAAGGCTTTATCACCTCGTGGCTGACGAGCAGCTTAGAAGGAAGGAGGGATTTGGAGGACCTCCCAGGAGACCAGGGTGGGTCACAGGCAATGAGAGACACATCTTGCCTACAGAACTGATGCTGTTGTCTTGCCTTGGACAGGAAAGTGGATGCGAGTGCCCCTGCCAACATTAACCCCTTCCTCTGGATCAGGTGAAGCCTCCAAATCACCAGCGCTGACACTTATTTCAGCAGCTTTAGCTTTCCTTCAAAAGAAAGAAGCTGCAGCTGCAAGAGGAGATGGACCCAGGTCAAAACCTACCAAAAGAGCTTCTGGGAGCAGCAGAATTTCAGTGAGATTGTGCATTTTGGAACTCCTCAGAGAGGGAAAGGAAACCTTTATGAGAGAAAACAAGAAATGGAACAACAGAAAACAAGGGAGGGTTTTGAGGTTCCCTTCACCAATCCTTTCAAGTATCAATGGGTGCTTTTAAAGGATCATTTCTGGCTTTACCACTTGGCATCTTTTACGATCAAAATGTCAGCAATTTTGAATTTCAGCAGCACCTCAAAAGAAACCTTGGTAATGCAGCAACTGAACGCACCCATCCATGTCATACACGGAGTCGGACACTGTAAGCCTGCGGGTCGAGGAGGGGAGCTGAAAACACCATGGCAATAAGTGAAACAGGACCATGCCCGTGAGCTGACTCGCAAAATAACTGCAACGAAAGCACAGGGAGAGAAGCCCACTTGCTGGCAGACAAAGAACAATAAATAAATAAATCATGTAGAAGCAAAGATAGCGCGTTTACAAATAAAGCATGAGAGCTGAATACAGGCTAAAGAAATAGGGGAAAAAAAGAAATCTAGGATAAGGAACCTGTAAAATTGAAAGAAACCTTGACTAGGAAGCTAAATGCAAAATATTTGTATTGCATATCATTGTATCTTGCCCTTTCGATGGAGCACGTCAACGCACACAACCACAGGGATCCCACCGCATTTCAGAACAGCAGGTTACGCGGTTGCAGCACACATCCTTCAGTGCCCTCCAAGGTACAACCAGCCCCTCAGCCTAGAAGTTAGCCCTGACTGCTTCTCCTAGGACACCAACAACAGCCCCAACTGGTTTTTGTGCAGATGTCAGCATCCACACGCAAGGAGATGCCTTTAAACCCAAGCACAGGGTGTGGGAGTTGAGGAGGCTCTGACATTATATGAGATTCTCACAGCGAATATGTGACTGGAGATTTACAGCTCTGAACAGGGCCCTGCACTGTCCAGATGCAAAGCACACTATGTGCTCCACAGCTTAATTGCGTACAAAAGTCTTGTCTGCTAGCGGGTCAGGGAGAGGGGAGAAAAGGGTGCCGCCTCGACCGATTATTTCAGCACTGGCTGCCTTCCAGGAGCTAACAGAGCTTCAGAAGACTCGGGCAGGCTTGCTTACATCTGCTTCCCTCTGCTGTAGCTGCAGACAGACTCACACACGGCTATTTGCTTTCTTTTATTTTCTCTTTAAAAAATGGGTTTGGGCAAGCTTTCAGTAAGGATTCTCAGGGTTCTTTTCCTCATCTCTCACAGGAGCGTCGGGAGTGCCCACTGCAAATGAATTCGATAAAGAGAAGGCTTCTGTAATTGTTTGTCTTGCTTGGTGGCTGGGGCAACGGCAGCACCTGGCCTTGCGGTAATGCGTGTGTCCACAAAGGCTGTGGAGACCCTGTCAGCTCCTGTCAACAGAAGCCACCTACCTGTCCTGTTGCCACACAGACAGGCACAGAAAGGATCCAACTGTCCAAAGTCACGTCCAAATGTAAGCTTTGGGACTTAAACCTTGTCCCATGTGATGCATTTCTGGAAATCCAGCTACAGAAACGCGAACATCCAGCTACCGAGGTCTTGGGTTCAATCCCTACTGATCACAACATTGAAATAACGTCGCTATTCAATTTCCTTCTTTCTACTGAAATAGTAACTAAAAAGACACCTCCAGGAGGCTCCTGGTGCTCTAGCACATGATTAATACTACAATTAAATTCCAGCATTAAAACGATCAATTCAAGAAGGATGCAGCAAGTCAGCCTCCACCTATAAAAACTCCCCTGTGTCTCCTTATCTAGGAATCCTACTCTCAGCTTTTCCCAGCTCCCTGGTTCAAACCTCAGCGTTACATTAAAATCAAAGCAAGAATACTGCAGTACCTGGATTTTAGAAATACTTACCTGGCAATAGAATATTATTTAAAAGTAGATATGAAAATCAAAGCAAAACCTGAAGGTGAAACCATAGAATCAAAGAATGGTTTGGGCTAGGAGGGACCTTTAAAGATCATCTAGGTGCTAAAATATTCTGAGGACGTGCATGGGATTACAAGGCTGGAAGAGGTCAGACATGGTTTAAATTCTCAAGTAAGGGTGGGGATTGCCAGAAGAGGCAGGGATGAATGTCAGGACAATTCTACACGTCCTGGGCTCCTAAACAATACAGAGAGGCACAGAGTCCTTTGGAAAGGCCAGTGTGCTGCCACTGGAATGAAAAAGAGATGGAGGCGCACTGCTTTAGGAGTTAAAGATCAGTGTGGAGTGAGGTGAGGAAGGGGGTGATCCCAACTTCACATTCCTCATGATGCAATGGATGAAAAGAAAAAAAAAAAGAGCGCTTTGGTTTTGTTCTGGGCTCCCTCCACCGACTGATCTCATCTTCAGATAAAACAATAGAATCACATATACAAATATTGGTAGTTCTCAGCCTTGTTTTTCTCTGCAAGCCCAAAGGGCACACAGCAGTGAAATTGCGAGCTCTTCTGAGCATGCCTAATCAGCTCTGCCTGCCAGATTTTCAACCTCTGGTGGCCAGTTATGTTCCCAATTTATATGAAAATGCAGCTTCTAGTCCGTGTGGTGTTCTGAGGACAAGCTCCACTCCTCAGGCCCATCTGAAACAGCAGAACATCACACATGGAGGGAGGAGGCACAGAAAGGAGGGTATTAATTGGCCTTTCTTGATCTCCCTGCATGGGGGTTGGTGAGAACAGCTTTCCAATGGATTTATTTTTCCATTGCACCTCCTGGAGCTACAGCCTTAGAGATACAGCACAGAGGGTGCAAGACTAAACCACACCAGGACTTGTAACTGCTCTACAAGCCAGTGAAACACAGAGGATGCTCCACAGCAGAGAGCAAGAACCATCCTATGCACTCACCAGCCCCACCCTGCTCAGAAATGAGCAGACAATATTCCATCTTCACCCGGACAGATTCAATTAGCTCTTGTTCCCTCATTGAGGCATTTTCTGAATCATTTAACTAACACCAATAATTCAGTAGTGCCAACTTGTTTTTAAAGAAGGGACAAGTGTCTTTGTTTTTTCTCTTTTCAAGAGTTGCATTCGTGCCTACAGATGCTATAAAGAATTCCAGATATAAATAGGCTCTATTTTAAAAACAAACAAACAAACAATCCCTCCACTACACCTTCCAACAAGCAAATAAGCTTTACAATATCAGCATTACATATCTAGAGATGATGTAACTCATATAACTTCTGATGGAAAAAAACAGTTGCCCAAACTATTCATGTAGTTGCCCTCTGCAATGAATGGAGAGAGCAACACTTCCAATAGACAATTCACCTCTTCCTCACACAGGATCCAAATCAGCTAACATAATTCATTCTCTGGACACGTCCCCTTCTCTCCACTGGCTGGGAAGACATCCTGACTGACCAGCATAGCCCTAAACCCCATTTTTAGACATTTAATACTAGACAAGATTAATCTTCTCTGAAGTGTCTAGCCTTTGGGATTCCCTACAGGGATGTAGCCTCCTAAAACTGATAAAACTCTTGAATATCCTACATCAAGTGAAAATAGCACATTTCAAAATCTCTGATGTCCCACATGACTTTTTGACATGCAAAGTTCTATGCCTCACGCATTCCTTTTGTATCTCAGGAGTGGAAACCTGTGAGGAAGAGGTTATGGGCAGGCTATTTATGTTACTGAAGCAAATCTCTTCTTAATTTAAATGTTTAATCATTTTCTTGTGCATGTTTACCCTGGTGCTCACCTTCTCACTGTTCTTCTGTCTCTGTTGTACTCATATACATGCAAGCGCACACACATATACATATATATTTGGTCTTGACAGATATGGTGATAACTCTTGCAAAAAAGGAGCTTAATCTCAAATAGTGCCAGGATCCAGAAAAGAAAATATCTGTTTACATTTCTGTGGCCTAAGAAATAAGTCTTATTCACTCAAAAGCTGAGAAGTGGGATAATTTGTGCTGCTATCAGATGCTTATCAGATTTATGCCAATGGTTAGTCAGCCTTAACTGCAAACACAGACGTATCAGTGTTCCTGTAAGTCAGCTGCTGCATGTTTTAAAGGGACATCACCTCTCCTCCAAGAGTACGTTAGTCACGTGCAAACTGTTGAACCTGGAGAAATAAAACTTTCCTGATGGTCACAGTAGTTGCTTTATGGAAGACTTTATTACCCTTACATTAGCCTGTAAAATTACCATTATTACTGAACTCAAAAATAACCACCGGTGTTTCGACTCAGCAGCCTTCTGCAGCAGAATACAACAGGCTGACCGTGCACTGTGAGGTTGATTCATACCTTCAAAGGCAGAATATAAGGATTACGTACTGCTTTGGCTCAATGGAGGATGTTCATGAGTTTAAGTATCTGTGTATTACAGTTAAAGACTAACAGCTCTTTGGTTCCCCTCAAAGTATTCTGAGACCAATTATATTATATATATTATATTACATTCTAGTGAAAATCTGATAAAACTCATATCCTCTAACCACTCTTTTTGGCATCTAAGCCCTTGCACAAAAACCATGACCCTACAGAACGCACACAGTGAGACAGAACTCTGTTTTACCTTCAGCCCCTACAGGAATCCAGGACTAGCTGCCCTATAAGAGTTTCATACAACTGGACACTTTTATCCAAACACTAAAACTGGCTACTGGGCTTTTGCATGATTTCCCAAGTTTTACAATTCAGTTTCTTTTAGGGATTCGCCCACAGAAAGTGTGGTAAGAAGATCATAGAATGGTTTGGTTGGAAATGACCTTTAAAGCCCATTCAGTCCAACCCCCTGGCACTGAGCAGGGACATCTTCACCTCCATCAGGCTGCTTGGAGACCCATTCAAGCTTGCCTGGAATATCTCCAGGGAAAGAGCTTCTACCACCTCCCTGGTCAACCTGTGCCAGTGTTTCACACCCTCAGTATAAAAAATTTCTTCCTTATATCCAGTCTAAATCTCCCTCTTTTTGTTTAAAACTATTTCCCCTTGTCCTATTGCAACAGGTCCCTATCATTCTTATAGGTCGTCTTTAAGTACTAAAAGGCCACGACAAGGTACTCTGGCTCTCTCATCATTTCTGTGGCCTCCTCTGGACCTGCTCCAACAGGTCCATGTTGTTCCTGTGCTGAGGGCTCCAAGGGGGCTATTGCCAGAGCAGAGTAGAGGGGCAGACCTCCAAGTTCTTGGCAGAGCTGCTCTCCATCCCTTCATCCTCCAAGCCTGTGTTGACCTTGCACTTGGTCTTGTTGAACCTCATGAGGATCACATGAGCCCACTTCTCATGGTCCCTCTGGATGGCATCCTGGCTCCCAGGTGTGGCGCCTGGTGTGTCAGCAAACTTGCTGAGGGTACAGTCAATCCCACCCTGTCATTGATATTAAAGAGTACTGGGCCCAATACGGACTCCTCTGAGGGACACCACTTGTCACTGATCACCATTGGGACATTGAGCGTTTGAGCGCTACCTTCCGGATGCCACCATCCAACCAATTCCTCATCCACTGAACAGCCCACTCAAGATCATAGAATCACCAGGTTGGAAGAGACCCATCGGATCATCGAGTCCAACCGATGATACCATAAAAACCAGGGTTCCCACTCTGTAACCTGTGAGCTTCCTCAGACTTCAGAGAAAACACCTTTGGCCTGTAACCCAAGGGATGTTGCCCAGGGAGGTGGTTGAGTCCCCTTCCCTGGAGGGGTTTAAGGGACGGGTGGACGAGGTGCTGAGAGACGTGGTTTAGTATTTGATCAGAATGGTTGGACTCGATGATCCAGTGGGTCTCTTCCAACCTGGTGATTCTATGATTCAAGTTTTGGCTCGGTATAAGGAGGTGGTTTCACTAACAGTAGAGAGTTTTGGGCCTATTTTTTCATTTAAAAATCTGGTAAAACGGAGCCAGCAGAACTGAAAATAACATATAAAAACCGTGATCAGACAACCCAGGTTTCTAAACTGCACTGAGGTTGCAAAAACAAATTGACATCAACATATGGGAAAAGTCTGAAGTTGCAGCAAACATTCGCGTATGTGAGAAACCTTGGTGTGTAAGAGTCCTGTTAAATTCAAGTACACAATGCACAAGATTAAAGTTATTCAGAGGCCGTAGTGCTTGCAAGATCAGACCCTGAGATTTCTCTGTGTAGTAACAGTTACTTTAGGTCTAATCTGTTATTGCATTAATATCTATAAACAGCATATATAAATACAAATCAGATGGCAGCTGCAGTCTTACTGAAGACAAAAAAAAAAAATTGGAGGGCTGGGGGGGTTATAAAAATTTCCATGATGGCCATTTCCAATGCCATGTATTTTGGGATTATCATCCTGCTCAAACTGCAGCTATTTTTTCCTATACACTCTACACACAAATATACAAGAGGCAAAGAAATGAATTTGAGAAAGGAGGACAATACAGATGAGGAAAAATTGCTTTAAAATGGACAGATTGCACTTACGGAGGAGCGAGTGACAGTCTGGAGTATGGCAACACCCCCCCCCAGATTCCCATGAAAAGCCTCATGTGCTCTACTTAACACTTAAGAAAATTCACTAGGGAATAATGACCTCTAATTTCTTTTGGCTAATGTGATCTTCATCTGTGCCTCCGTTAATCACACTCTGAAGATTTCAAGGTACTTTTTACTAGCAACTGACTCACTCTAGCTGCCCAGTAGTTAATCTGCTCAGATATTCCCCTAAATAACCATCTGCTCTACCTTGTATTTGTTTCACTTTCAGACTATCTTAGTTCTTGGTCTGTCCTGCTGGCTTATTCAGCACTCTTTAAATTTCTCCTCTGGCCTTATGTCTGGTTGCTTATGTTTTGGACAGACAATAGAGGTGATACAGGCCATTATTCATGAGAAGCTTCAAGTGTAACGTGAGAAACATCTCATCTCCTGACCCCTGTTAGCATAAGAATTGCTGATAAAATTCTGGACTGAAAGAGAAGAATCTTCTGGGAAAATTATAGGCAAAAGTTTCACTTGAGAGATGTGTTTTGTAAGAAAAATCCAGATTAATTCCCTGCCTAAGGACCAGATCTAACTCCTAGTTACAGGGAATCTAGAGAGGTCGTACACGCTTGTGAGATTTTAGAGAAGGGTATTCTTTGCCATTCCTACAGCTCTGTGCTACTGCTTCTAATTTTTTATCCAAGGATCACAAAATTATTTGCACATTTTTGTGAACTAAAGCCTCCCACAACACTCCAGGAGAGGGTGTAAATGCATTTCTACTGATTCTACGTCTGGATTGCCTAAGTTAAAGACAGAAGAGACTTCCTCGGATCATGTGTTTTCACACATCATCAAGTTACCAAGTTTTAACCAATTTCAACTGATTTTAAGAGAGTTACCTCTGAAAGAAGTTGAGGTGACGCATTGGAGAAATCACACATACTGAAAACATACTCTCTGTCTAAGGCTCATCAGACACTAAACAGAGTACATCTGGTCACAGAAAGCAAATTTTAGTAACAATAGAGCATTCACCTGCAATTTAGAAGCAAAGGTGGGAACAGACCCATCCTGCTGCCTTTTCCTCCTTCTCTTTAAGACGCTGTATCAATCCCAGTTAGACTCACAAAGTGTTCATGCTGTTTGTACTTCCACTGGGTATTATTTCACTCCAAAGCTGGCATACTTGGAATCACAGAATCACAGAATGACCAGGTTGGAAGAGACCCACCGGATTGTCGAGTCCAACCATTCCCACCAATCCCTAAATCATGCTCCTAAGCACCTCATCTACCCTCACCTTAAACACCTCCAGGGACAGTGACTCAACCACCTCCCTGGGCAGACCGTTCCAATGCCTAACCACCCTCTCCATGAAGAACTTTTTCCTAATCTCAAGCCTAAATCTCCCCTGGAGGAGCTTGAGGCCATTCCCTCTCGTCCTGTCCCCTCTCACTTGGGAGAAGAGCCCAGCACCCTCCTCTCCACAACCTCCCTTCAGGTAGTTGTAGAGAGTAATAAGGTCTCTCCTCAGCCTCCTCTTCTCCAGGCTGAACACCCCCAGCTCTCTCAGTCGCTCCTCATAAGATTTGTTCTCCAGCCCCTTCACCAGCTTTGTTGCTCTTCTCTGGACTCGCTCCAGAGCATCAACATCCTTCTTGTGGTGAGGGGCCCAGAACTGAAAACAGGATTCAAGGTGTGGTCTCACCAGTGCCGAGTACAGAGGGAGAAGAACCTCCCTGGACCTGCTGGCCACACCATTTCTGATCCAAGCCAAGATGCCATTGGCCTTTTTGGCCACCTGGGCCACTGCTGGCTCATGTTCAGTCGCTGTCAACCAGCACCCCCAGGTCCTTCTCCTCCAGGCAGCTTTCCAGCCAGGCTTCTCCTAGTTTGTACCTCTGCTTAGGGTTGTTGTGCCCCAAGTGCAGGACCCGGCATTTGGCCTCGTTAAACCTCCTGCCGTTGGTCTCAGCCCAGCAGTCCAGCCTTGGCTGAAGCTGAGCACTTAATTCTACCAATTTAATTTATATGCTGTATGCAGAGAAGATAATATGTCATATCACAGAGTGGCAGAGATGACCTGTCTGGTGGAACTGCACAAACCAAAACTAAGCTGGTTCATGTGCCTATTCACCATACAATAACAGACTACAGGACTTGGATGTGAACATTGCTGAAAGTGCTCAAAAGGCATGTAGACGTGACGCTTTGGGACATGGTTTAGTAGGCATGGTGGTGTTGGGCTGATGACCGGATGATCCTAGAGGTCTTTTCCAATCCCAACGATTCTATGAAAACTTGTCACATCAGAGCACAACCATTCAATCCGTTTCTGTCATCCACAAATACTTAAAGGTTCATCGTGCATCCAGACTCAATAGGATAAGACCTGACACGGATGGAACGGATGCCAGTGAGTCACAGCAACTTGCAACAGGATGGTCCCAGTCCATCTAACTGGAGCCTGAAGGGTTTGTCATCCAGCCGTAGAGCCATGCGCGGGATTCAAAAGGCAGGTGCACTCCCAGGACAGCCTCTGTGCCTCCACTGCACGATCCCAGAGATGAAACTGGCTTGACTAGCTCAAATCTGTGGTGAACACAGGCCAGCGACACAAGGGGATCCGTACCCCCTTGAAGATTCTGAAATGCATTGGAGCTCGACCCTGACAAGTAATTTAACTGCTCAGCAGCACGAAGCTGTGATTTGTAATTCACACATCGAGAACCTACCCCAAATCACCTCCAAATGCCCCAAGCTCTGCCATTAATAAAATGCGAGCACTACAATTTTAACACCATTTTGTACCCATACTGTTTAAATCTTATGACATTCATGAGGGGGAGGTGCTACTTTCACCCTTTTACAGTTGGGTGAAGTGAGATGCAGAGGTGCATGATGTGACCCAGGATATAAATTACATCTGTGTAAGTCCCAGAGCACAACAGTTCCCAGCTTTCAGGTGAGTTTTCAGTGCACTAGATCTTACTGGCTGTTTTGATTCAGCACAAACCAAACCAATATTACTTTAAAGGGAAACTATTAAATAAATGGCAAACAGAAAACTAAATGGGCAATTAATATTCTTGGATGGATTAAAGGAAAAATCTACATTTACAAACTCAAACTATTCCAGAACAAAATCTAAACATACTGAGAAACCTTTGGAGATGTTCAAACTGCTAATGGCATGCAAGAGGCTTATCTTTCAAATATCATAGGTCAATGAAAAGGAATATGTGAATTTCCAAACGCTCCTCGCTTGGCTGATCCGTCAATATGATAACTAATACATACTTAAAATCCTCAATGTACTCCCTGAAATTAAAATAGCCAGATAGCACAGAAAGAGCTTAAATAACCATTATCAATGGATTTCAGATAAAAATCAAGAAATAATTTCAGAAAGATCACCCAACACAATCAAATGAAATAGCTTTGGAAATGGGTCAGGGAAGTGTGAGCTGGCAACCAATTACATTTCATATGCAGCAGCAGTTCAACGGCAAAGCCTCCCCAGATTAAAAGCCTGACAAAGTTGGCCCAAGCTACATTCCTCCGTAATTAATGGGCAAAAAAACCTCCTGCAGTAAACTAACAACTTTCTACTTACCAATAGTGTTCGTGATACAGCGGATGTTTGCTCAGAGACAGGGTTTGTGGAGATGCTGCACCTTTTCTCTCCTGGATTTGGGAGATCAGGAGTGGCGACTTAGTGGCCCCCATTGCCTCCCAACCCACACAGGGTAGGACACAAGCCCCTCCTTGACCCATAACGTGTCCCCAGCAAACACAGCACTGGAGGCAGGACTTGCTGGGCATCCCTGTGCCAAGAACGAGCTAAGAGGAGCTCAGGGTGGCTGTACCATCGTGTTGCCCGCAAAACCAGCACAGCCCACAGCTCAGCAGTGGCTCTCCTGACACAGGATGTTTTGACATACACGTTGAGTTCGGAAAGCTGACTACCTCTGTGTTAAAGCTTAAGGGAGAAAGAAAAAGCCTGGAATGCTTACACAGGTTTACAAGTCACCAGCAGTTCACAGGCATTTAGGGTCCTAAAGATACCATTAGGAACTGAATCTTCTGCAACACTGAAACACTAAAATCCCATTTATTTCAAGAGACACTAGACACCAAGTCCATCCTTTGTTGTCTGCTTTTATCTCACTTTCAACATATCCCTGCCATTATCAATGGAATAGCTTTCAAATTCTGGCCCTTCAGCACATTGTTTGTTTAAAAGAGGACTCGCAAGTCATTTCCACGCTCTTGTGAATGGTACCCTGCTTTCAGCAAAGTAAGAGGAGAGTCCTAGAAGACTACAGTATGGAAAAGAAATTCGCAGTATGGGAGAAATGAAGGAAAACCATCAAGGAATTAACAGACTGTTTTGATGACAACAGTTTACAGGTTTCATGAATGGAGATACAGAAACACTACTACTTTCCTTTATAAATGGTGTTCGGTATCATCCAGAGGTTCAACCTGAAATTAGGGAGCCTCAACACTATTGACATGCTCCTGCCACTCTACAATCCATGTTCTTGAGAAAAGCATCAAGCGTCTTGTGGATGCTTTATCGCTGGAGGTGTTCAAGGCCAGGCTGGATGGACCTTTGGCAGCCCGATCCAGTGGGACTTGTCCCTGCCCATCACAGGGGGGTTGGAACTAGATGATCTTTAAGGTCCCTTCCAACCCAAATTATACCGTGATTACCCAACTGACCACAAAGACATACAACTCAGGAGCCCTGGGAGAGCAGTCTCACTGATTAGTTTAAGGGAGGTCATTTCAAAGCAAGGCAAGGGAAAGCACAGGTTGGGGTTAGTGCTGAATTCACACACATCAAGTTTGAAAGGAAAAATGCTTCTCTGGATGTTTCTTCCTGTTAATCTTGTTGCGGCACTGGCTGGCATCCCCACCTCTCCTGCTCTCCTCTTTCCTGGGTGGAACCCTGCAGCTCTTTGATTTCCTTGCATATTTGCAGCTATGTCATTTCTGGCTGACCCTTCCCAAACCTCAGATGTCTTCCTCTTGGAGCTGCAGGAGCATCGTGTACACTTATCATGAGACGAGCCTGAAGCTGGGCTAGTTGGAAGGCTTTGAGGGTCTTCAGCAACCTTTTGACTATTCTGAGCAGTCTGGGAAGCCAATTTTCCCATAATTTTAGCCTTTATTCTCCTTTCCCCCCACATGCACCCAGAAAGATAACACCACATATTTTTCTAGCTGAAGAGCCATTACTGTCTTGGATAATGGAACAGTTCCTCACAAACATCAGTTACTGGAAATCATGTACAAAATTGTCCTGTCTCCACTTCCCGCTCTTCTAAGAGCACAAATAACTGTCATTAAAGATGAAGCTTGTGGGTTGTGAAGTTTGGGCTGCTTGAAAAATCAGACCAAGCCAGCTGAGCCCAGCTTAAACTACGGAACTATCAGAGATGGCCAAGTAATCATGGGCTTTTGCAGAGAGGAGCCCAAGCTACACATGTGGTTTGAAACCCCAAGATTTCACTCAGGGTTGCTCAGACCTAGACCCTCTTCTCCCACATCCATGTTGTTTCTCCACTGGTGTTGCTTTGGGGTTTAGTGGAGCTGTGAGGGTATGTTTTGGTTACTGGGTGAGAAACCCCTCTGATAATTAGTATTCCCCCAGGATTTTCTCATCCTTCCTGACCCCCAGCACATCAGCTGCTCCTGAAGCATCGCAGCAACCTACTCTGCTTGTGCCTGAGCAGGACTGGTCAACAGCACCGCACAACCACCTCAGCTGGAATCAGGTCATGCACAGAACCTAGAAATGCCACACATAAAAGCCTAGAATGCCCTCATTTCATAAGAATTAAAGTTAAACACCCTTTATTAACATTATTAAAGCTTGTTCGTTTAAACAAGGCATAATCCATATCCTACTCACAAGCCTACCAATACAAGGTGAAGCCAACCCTACTAGGTGTTCACTCTTGAAGGGGATGGAGCAATATAAATTAGTCCTAAACATCTTGGATTTTCCAAGGAGAACTATTTCCATGAACAAATGAAGAAAAACTCCCAGGGCCCCTCATAAATTCTGGCACAGAAAGGCATGTGCTTCCATTGAGTACATTTCAGAACAATATTTCCTAAGGCATTTCTGAATGCCGTTGATTTTACATGCAAAAGATTATGTCTGCAGCCATGCAAAAGGACTGGGCAACAAAGGTGAAAGAATAATGCATCAAGAAACAAATGTAGACCTTTTTTTCTTCAAGTTAATTAAAAGCAACTAGGTTTGATTCCCTTTGTTTGACACCAGTAGGATACCATTCACTGCTCAGGAGTTAATCCTGATTTACTGCAGCAAATCAGAGCGATACGCGCTCAGCATATGAGCCATTCTAAGTTGCAATCAGACAGAGACTTCAGCACAATGCTCCCTACATCTGCAACAAACTCGGATCAAATTTTACTAATCACCTACCTCTTTTCAATCCATTATGTTGACCATTAAGATAATCATATGAATTTGTAAGTCTGAGATGGGAGAGCCATGTGAGCCTCCATGGTTGTGTTTCTATGGCAACAATTCCCCTGGCATCTTTGGTCCACATTCAGTATTCCTGTCTGCCTCATTCACACGCTTAAAATCTCTGTTTTTCCAAATGCTCATTTCAGGAGGGCAACATTTTCTTCTTTTTTCTACTCATCCATTGAGCTGGATAGCACAGGGATGACGAGATATCAGGCAGGTCACTGAGTCCCACTCCCGACCCAGAGAAATCAAGATAAAGGCAACAGGGTGGCACAGCCTTCACAGGCCTTTATAGTGCTTTGGCTTTTTTGGTGCAACCAAAGACTGAAAATTAGTCCCAATTATATTTAAGAGGTTTGGCCTCTTTCGTACCTCAGTCAAGATCACAAAGTGAATTACAACAGGAACTGATACCTGTAGCAACTTCCACCCAGAAGCTACCACACTCCCATCTCTCCCCTCTGCTCTCTGGCAGCTTCACCCATCTCACAAATCAATCACTTACGTGAAAGGCAGCAGCTTCTGAACTCCACGGGCAGCCAAGCCACACTGCGCTTTCCCTATCCAATCGGAACGAGGAGCACACAAGGGAGCCAGAAATTAACTTCTCCGTTAAAATTTGGCCATAATGCTTCAATTAACTCTCTATCCTTAGGAAAAGTACCACGTCCCAAGCAACAAGGTCTCCATCACCTCCCTTCTGCGACTATTTTGCAGTACAATGGGCTTCACATTTAATTTTCCACAGAGCTAGCCCATATTTTCAATTGCTTGATCTCACTGTAATCCAGTCCCCCTAGATCAGAAGGAACAAGTCGTTCCTTGTGTCTGCAGAATGACCATCATCTTGATCAAATCGGCAAGGACAGGGCTAAGGGTTCCAAAGGCTGAAGACATGAGCTGCTATACTCACTAACCGGGGTATTCACAGACTGCTCCTCTGTGCAAATGCTACCCAGGAGGAGGCACATCACACCCATTCAGCTCTGGATCACACCTGCAGCTTCTCAGGACTTCTCATGGCAACGTCCCTCCATTTTCTGGGGCTACGTTAGACTTATCTCTACTGGCTTAAAAGCTCTCTGTCTTTCTGTAAAAGCAGGTGAAGAGAAAGGTAACAGACGTGTCCTTTCAGTCCACCCTTCTGCCAATATTTAGCTGAAGACATAAACTAAATTTAAAGCTTTCTGGTACCAGCTCTTCATTAGCACTCTTGCCCCAGAAAAGGTATCAGCAAAGGCAGAGTCCCTGCAGAAGGAAGATGCCCAAGTATCTTTTGCTTTTAACTATTCTGCATTCTGAATATACCAGGAATTAATTTAGAATCACAGAATCGTTGAGGTTGGCAAAGACCTCTAAGACAATCAAGTCCAACGATTAACACAACCCCACTGAATTTATTAAACCATGCCCCAAAATACCATCTCTACACACTTCTTAACACCGCCAGGGATGGAGACTCCACCACTCGCAGGAGTTAAAGCACCAGTTGCCTCCCTAAACTACTGCTTCCACTCCTGCTGTTACCAGTTTGCTTAAAAAGCACAAGGGCCACATTTTAGACCGCGTCATCTGGCACAGAATCCCTTCGATCCATTGTTTTCACTGGCTCTGTGGTGAGTTACACCAGATGAGGATATTGCTCTAAAAAGATTTTGCTTTAAAAAAAACCACACAAAAACCTCCACAGGTTCAGACAAGACTGGGGATTTTGAAGCTGCATTCCTGTCTCCAGAAACTTCCAAGGACTTGCAGTAGTCTTTGCCTCACCAAGCCACAAATTTGTAATGCCTTTCATCTTTCCATGTAAATCAGTTCCTCTACTCCCTTAATGGTTTTTGTTGCTCTTCTCTGAATTCCGTCCAATTTACCACACAGCACAGACTACGGGACATCTGAAAGCCCAGAATATGGTGTACAGAAGCTCATTTTCAAATTCTATGACCTCAGTTCTTGGGAGGATTTCAGAGACCAGACATCAGGCTATAAATGAAGAATGTGTGCCCATATAGCTGGGTAATTTAAATGCATTTTCTGTGAATAAATCTACTTGGTACTTTCTTGATCTGTACAATCTCCTGCCATAGGGGCCTAACATAAAAATACTTCAAAGGCTCTAACAAATTCCCTCAAGATGTGATCTTCAGCATTTCAAAAGCTGAACGACATAGACAAGGTTTAAAGTGATCATGATATATTTTCAGGGTAACGCTCTTCAGCGACTCTTGTTCACCCATTTCTTGAAAGCGAAATTATAACACCTCTCCCTATATGTATCTTTTTAACTTATTGACTACCTTATGAGCAATGCAAAGATGAATTTGACATTTGGTTCGGGTTTACTATACCTCATTATCTTTAAACGAAGCACAGCAATGCTCCCTTCCTTCAAAAACCTACTAGATGGTTCCAAATGGAAATCCTCACCACTTTCCTTGCAGCACTAAAACTTTAGAATTAGATTCAAGTTCCAGCCCCAATCTCTCTCCACGTGTTGAGTTAAACAAGACCCTGCGTGCTAACACTTTTGCATAAGATTATTTTTATGTCACACCTCAGTCCCATCTCTGATATTAATTACACAGTTTGAGCTTTAAGCCAAAAGATATTTTGAACCCAGTGCTCTTGGCTGAAACCAAGACTCCTCATGTCCTCCAAGTAGTTTGATAACAAACTCTCCCAGGCTGCAGCATATTGAATGAGAATGCGGATGATCAATTGCAGCCCGCCTTGCACGGTTAACTCAATCAACAAACTACTAATGACTCCAGCATGTTACAGCTTTTTTGAGTAATGAGAACCGTATTGACCAGATTTTTCCCGTTCTCCCAGGATCAAACGCCAATATGGAACGAGTTCTGGTACAAGTGTAACATTAGACTGCAAGCCAAACACTGACCAGCAAGAGCAGGACATGGTCGGAGTGTTATTAAGGAGCAAAAGATCTCCCGGACTTGTGGGCTGCTCTTTCCAAAACCTGCATTGGTTTGTGTCTGGCTGGTGAAACCAAAACCCTGAGAAACAGCTGCTGTGTGAGCATGGACCTTCCACCTTGGTGCACGGTGCTTTGAGACAGAAAAGCCTTTTGTTCCCGGCTGCACTGTTCCTCCTCCTCCTCCTCATCGCATTCTGCCGCAGGATAATTCATAGCAGGTGAGAAGTAACTAAGCTTTGCTTCCCCCTTCTTTCCCTTTCGTGCTGCCTGTTGCTGCGATTTACCCTCACCTCTGTTTCTTCTTCTCTCCTCCTTCAAACAGAAGTCAACTGACCCTTTTCTGTACAGAAATCTACAGCTGATCATGCTCTAAGTGAAGAGCAGTATTTATTGCAGAACCTGAAGCCTGTAATGGGAAACAGTTTGTTGGATGCTATCTTGCCTGTTAATAAAGATTTGTTCCCATGGAAAGAAATAGAACAAAATTCCAGTGACTTCAGTCATCCTCAGAGTAAGACTGTGTTTCCTTATAAAAAAAATTTCAGTTGCCAGCACAGTCCAATTTCTAAAATGACCAGTTTCTAAAACAGACTTCCCAAACTGTTGCAGTTTGACTGATTTCTCTCTGTCCAGGGGAGACCTTGGTTCCATTTTTGTCCACACTATCATTTTGCTGGGTGACAAGCCACTTCCTTTCTCCAGTCCTTCATTTCCCTGTATCAAAGAGGGATAACACCGTATGCTTTGTCCCCTAGGAAATAAAACTACTATAGAAAACAAAATAAACAGGACTTACTTAGAATTTGATCAACTTCACACTGAACCACCCGAGAGTCACGCATTCTGGCATCCCTGGCTGCAACCAAAGCAAAGCAAAAAGTAAAAACACGCTGGGTTGAAAGGTGAGAGAGAAGGAGTGATGAGGATTTTTGAATCAACTGGAAAGGGTCAATTCTCCAACGCTTCTTTTCAGAATAAACTCATTTCCAAGTATCACGTTCAACATAAATCATGGAGAATGTGTACAGGTCATCAATAGGGATTGTGTTCCTTCCACTTTAAGAGGTGCTCCTACACAGTTCTCTCCACTTTAAAAGGCTTAAATATTAAATATTATTCAGCCAAGTCATAGTGGGGGTCCATGCTTGACTTCATTCCTCTCTTAATGACCTCAGGCCAGCTGCCAGGAATTCAGACACTTAACTTCCCCAGGCCAAGAACTCTTCACCGCAGGCATGCTCTTCTCTTATCTACAGTGGGAAATGTTCCCATTTATTTCATGGTCCACTCTGATCACAGCACTACTCGCTTCACTGACTTCCTCCTGCATTATTCTCCAGGTTCAAACTTCCAAGTCCCATCTGCAGGTCCAGGCACACCCTTATTCTGGTAGCTTCCTACACCCTCTCAGCCTTAGTTTGCATGCTACAACATCTAAACTCTCTTTCCTTTTCCTACTCTGACTTCCATGCCTTCTGTGCCACCATCCTGGAAAAGGCTGATCCACAGAGCTCCAGGACTTTGCGATGGTGACCAGTTCTGATAAAGGATCTTTTACTCAGCCTTGCATTTTCAGTGCTGAAAGGGTCTCATTTCAAAGCCGTATTTCTAACAGTATTGCCACCCTCTTCACATAAGCATTGAGCTTTGCAAGAGCAATTGCAGACACAAATGGAGCTTCGCATTTGCAAAGCAGGGTTCTACTCTTCCCTGCTCTTTCCCCAGAGCCTGCTAATACATCTTGCACAAATGCTGATCATGTTTCTCTCTTCCAACCACTTCAACACTCCTTCCCATCCTCCTTTTTTTTCTGAAAGACAGAAGCCAGCTAGCCAGAAATGGCCAAGGAAAATGTGCTTCCACTGATTTACTCTGCTTTGATCTCCTTCCTCCCCTTGCCCTGTACAAAAAGTTATAAAGAAAAAATCAGAACATGGTCCAAAACAGTGTGATTTAAGCCCATTCCTGTCCACTGTTACCAGACAGGAGCCATTCCCTGCCAGCGTGGTGTAAGAAATGCCCAAGTCACTCTAGGCTTTACTGTCCTGGGCATCAACGAGCCAGTTCTCAATATATATGATTGGCAACTCCTGTGATCTAAAGTAAATTAAAGTTACAGGAAATATAACTTTGCCATTGCTCTTGGTTTTCTTATTGAAATGGAACAGGGTATTGGTACAGCCAGTTTTTGTGCTACATGACTCCCTCCTCAGATTGCTTTTAAGTTCATTTAAGTTCTAGCTTCAGGAAGAAAATGGGAGCATATGATTTATTGGTGCAGGGAAAGAAGGACGAACTAAGCAATAAATCCAACAATCGCAGTGTTACTCCAGCTCAATGCAAGGCAGTCCCAAGGAGCACATAGATTAGTACGTCTATCTGGTGTCCAGGACGAGTCCTCTCCTTGCTCTGTGCCTCAGTTTCCCCTGCTCAGAAGAAGACAACGCTAACTGTGAAGCTGAATTATACTTGCCAGAGATGTAAAAATATAAAATCATGTACTCACAAGCAAATCCATGGAGACAGTGTTATCAAGCAGCACACTTCTATATAAAGCATGTCTCTAGGATACATACAAAAGGATCAGTGCAAAGGCATTAGGGCAGTCCTACAGTTCTGACACCGTCCTACACCTCGTGGTATTTTGGTGTTACTGAACCTGCCACAGAACCTGTGTGAACCCCTGGGCAAATCATCAAATTTTCCCCATCTGTAGAACAGAAAAACAATCCATCCTGCCTTGTTTTTTTCCTCCTCTCAGCATTACAAGCTCTTAGGGCCATAAAGTGACTCCTTCTGGATACGTTTATAAAACTGATCTGATAGAACTCCAAATTCAGCTGCTGCACTACCAGTATAAATAATTGGCCACCAATACATGTAATACATGAGTTACGGGCAGAAAAGAAGGAAATTGCTTACCTGGAATGGATTATTTGTGACTTCTGAAGCAAATACGAATAAAATAATGCATTTTCTGTCCAATTTTTTGTCTTTTCTTGCCTTCGAAGAGTGGAGGAAAATGACTAGAAGTTCTCTGGACCAATCAATGCAACTAACGCCCAACGAATGACCTTTCCTCAGTGTCTTATAAGTACCTGTCAACTCCAGGAGTGCCACCGCAATTGAATGGGGAGATTTAAAGCCAGACTATTCATTAGAGATCAAACTATTATTCTAGAGACTTAAACGAATTGGCTAGTGGCCAGCCTTCCTTGCAGTAGGTACCACTACTGAAATGGAAAGTGGCTGTTATTTGGTTTGCACAAAAGCACAGAAGAGTTGGGGGGGAAAAAGTCTTTTAAGAGGAACAAGAACCAGACTGTTCAACTGATGATGTTCTGACATCCTTGCAAGATGGCATGCAGGGGAAGCAGAAACACAGCATAATCAAGGAACCATGAAAACAAGCAGAAGTCTCTAAACACCAGAGATGGCCTCTCTTTTACCAACCAACCAACTAAGCACACTATAATGAATGCATTCATAAAATAAAGAGCCTGGAAGGGTGTCCCAATAGCTCCAATTTTCTTTTACACCGTAGATACTACTGACTTGCCATGCAACGTTCTGAATTAAAAGCTGAATAATTACCTTCTCTGATACAGTTCACATTTGCATTCAATGCTAGCGTTGCAAGCGTTGAGTCCTCCCTTAGCAAGTTTGCAGATGACACCAAGCTGGGAGGAAGTGTTGATCTGCTGGAGGGTCGGGAGGCTCCAAAGGGACCTGAACAGGCTGGATCCATGGGCTGAGACCAACGGCATGAGGTTTAACACGGCCAAATGCCGGGTCCTGCACTCGGGGCACAACAACCCTAAGCAGAGGTACAGACTAGGAGAAACCTGGCTGGAAAGCTGCCAGGAGGAGAAGGACCTGGGGGTGCTGGTTGACAGCGACTGAACATGAGCCAGCAGTGGCCCAGGTGACCAAGAAGGCCAATGGCATCCTGGCTTGTATCAGGAATGGCGTGACCAGCAGGTCCAGGGAGGTTCTTCTCCCTCTGTACTCAGCACTGGTGAGACCGCACCTCGAATCCTGTGTTCAGTTCTGGGCCCCTCACCACAAGAAGGATGTTGATGCTCTGGAGCGAGTCCAGAGAAGAGCAACGAAGCTGGTGAAGGGGCTGGAGAACAGGCCTGATGAGGAGCGACTGAGAGAGCTGGGGTTGTTCAGCCTGGAGAAGAGGAGGCTGAGGGGAGACCTTATTACTCTCTACAACTACCTGAAGGGAGGTTGTGGAGAGGAGGGTGCTGGGCTCTTCTCCCAAGTGACAGGGGACAGGACGAGAGGGAATGGCCTCAAGCTCCACCAGGGGAGATTTAGGCTTGAGATTAGGAAAAAGTTCTTCACAGAGAGGGTGGTTAGGCATTGGAACGGTCTGCCAAGGGAGGTGGTTGAGTCACGGTCCCTGGAGGTGTTTAAGGTTAGGGTAGACGAGGTGCTTAGGAGCTTGATTTAGGGATTGGTGGGAATGGTTGGACTCGACGATCCGGTGGGTCTCTTCCAACCTGGTTATTCTGTGATTCTGTGAAAGTAGGAGTTACAAACTTCACCACTGAGCACTTCTTTTGTATCAAGTGATATTGTCACCTTTATCTCCCTAGAGCCCTTTCCTCTTGATAACCTTCTTCTCAAACTTCCCTTCTAAAAGTGTTATTTATGAAGAGGAGGACAGAAGTAAAGGGGACTAAAATGAGCTCCGTTACACAACATCACACATGCCTGTACAGTACAACTAGGAATAGCCCCTCACCTAGCAGCGAGCAAGCCAGCTCTGAACAAGAAGAGCACAGCTGTACTGGCTCTTCATCACTCTCAAGTTAAGCAATTCTGTTAGTACACCCACAGTATATTGAAACAAGGCTATTATTATCATTATTGTATCACTCCATAAGCGGCAACCTCCAGGAGGATCAGAATTAGAAGTCCACTAAGCAAAACTGAAAGAAAAAATAGGGCAAGAGTAAGTAGCCTCACACCACGCCTTTTTCCAGCTCCTTGTCCATGCTTCGCCCCTTCCTCGTGGTTAGATTTCTCGTATCACAAAGCCAACAGCAATTCTCATGCTCTGTTCCTAATACCTTTGAGGACTGTGTCTTCTAAGTCCTGCCCTCCACATACATGTGGACGGCTTTCCTGCGTTGGGTTGTGTCTCAGCGTAGGTGTTTTTCAGTTCAGTTGGCTGAGGAATAGGCACTTACATTAAAAAGGTCTCACCTGACAGATGCCATCTTCCCCTTTGTTTTCCAAGGGGTTTCTGCTACGTTCCCACCTCTCTCATTTACTCATCAGTCCGTTTGAAACCTTACTGTTCTCCCCAGCACTTCAGCAGAAGCTCGTGGTTATTTGTGGTTTTCAAAAAATGAAGGGTGCGTTTCAGATGACACAAGGTAAAACAGTCTGGCCGTGTGTAAAAATGAGATTATATCGCACAGTCCACGGTTCCAAGCAGTCGAGCTTTGCCATGGATCAGGCAGTCTGAGCAGGCTCAGGATGCAAATCGAGCACCACTTCTTCAAAAACTACCCAGCTGCTGAAAGTGGAAAAAGCCGAGTTTTAGGATAAGGTTTGTGGTACAATTTGTTCTCATCAAGCTCTGCTTATGATGATCATTATGATGATTTAGCTGAGTGCATCCAGAATCTGTTACAGTAAAACAGGTTGAAGTGGATATGGAAAAAGATATTCCCGTTCTTCAAAGGCAGAAAAACAATCTTTCATCTTTTCTGACCTGATACAGTTAAAGATGATTACTTCTTGTATGATTGCTTTCAGCAGCCTAGAATTTGACCTATAATTCTGTAAAAATATAACTAACCCTTCATATGTTGACTGTCAAGAATTTTTCCCCCACATGCTTTTTGTTCTTCTCACTCTACTTTATATGGAAAATTTGCCATATTATAGATCCACATATGAAGACTCCTGGGGCCTATTTCATCACCAGACAGAAAAGATTAATTATAGAATTGCAGAACCATTGAAGTTGGAAAATACCTCCAAAATCAGCCAATCCAACTGTCAGCCCACCACCACTGTGCCTAAACCATGTCCCAAAGTGCCACGTCTACACGCTTTTTTTAACCCCTCCACACATGGTAACTCCACCACTGCCCTGGGCAGCCGCTTCCAGTGCTTCACCACTCCTTAAATAAAGAATATTTTCCGAATATCCAGTCTAAACCTCTCCTGGTGCGCTCTGAGGCCATTTCCTCTTGTCCTATCACTTGTTGCTTGGGAGAAGAGATCAATATCCACCTCATTACAGCCTTCTTTCAGGCAATTGTCGATGGCCACGCGGTCACTCCTCCCTATTACAATAAATAGAACAAAATCACAATTAAAAATGATGCCTGGTCATCTTAACTACCCAAGAGAAGGTGCCTTTAAACCAAACAAGATGAGGAAAGGACAGAATAGGAAAGATTGTGTCTCTTCCTTGTGGCCAAACAGTTGAGAGAGCACTTCAGCAGCCTGTTTCTTGAAAGAAGCCAAACAGCAACATCTCTGAAGGGCTGCAACCCACATTCACGACTTAAAAAATGAATCCATGTTGTAGGAACACAAATGGGGAGGCGTCAGATCGATCTGCCTGATCTGTCCTGCAACAGAAGACAGCACTGCTCCCCGAGAAACCGCAACACGATGCGCAACAGAACCACGTTATGAAGCTGCCTTCATTACACGTGGGCTTTGAAGCTGAGGGAAACATTTGTGCAGAAGCCCAGCCTAGTGTGAACGTGTTGACAAAGCTCAGAGGAAACAGCTATCCCACATGGAGACTTTCTGCTCCCACTGCAACAAAGAGGGAGGAAAAAATTAATGCAGAGTCTGGAAGTTGTTTCCCACCACTGCTGCTTTGTGCAGCCGTAGCACTATCCAGAGAAACACCACTGCAAGCACCGAATGGTAAATTAACTCTCTCTCACCTCTGTGACAGAAGTTAGGAACACATGAAGTTCAACATCAGCCTTACACACCACAACAGATGCAGCCTGTGCTTTAGGGAGCCCCTAAAATATGGATTGCTAGGAGCTGGGAGGAGACACAGACCCAGCTTTTAGAGTCTGAGCATGTGCCACTTGCTACCAGCAGCAAGGTACAAAGACCTGCTGTAAACCCTTACCTTATTGCTGCCATCACCCCTGCAAATCACATCCTATTGAGCCACAAAGAACAAACACAGATAATCCTACTGACAGAGAAGGGAAGCTCTCCAAGCACTGAGCTCACTGTGCCCCACATGAGTCCTGGGAGAGGAATCCCTGCTTTCTCCATCACCAGGTAAAAACCCCACACTCTCCTGAGAAGGTCCTTGTTCACATGCAGACCAGCCTCAGCTTGGCCACATCGTGAGAGCTGATAGGAGCTCAAGATCCCATCTTAGACACAGGGAATTGCCTTGTGACTTTTGGTGACCTGTTATCGATGACGAAGATCTTGGCATATGATGGAAAAGCAAGGTTAATGCAGCTAAGCACAGAACAGGTCCTATGCAACTCCTTACTTGCCACTTTAAGTTTAACTTTCTCTGTTTACTTTTTAATTTAATGTATTCTTTTGATCTCTCTTCCTCTCCTTTCTCTTGTCTCCCTGAGTTTGCTGACACAGTAGAAGCATGACAAGCTCAGACAAGCTAACCTACTTTTTTCTTTCTCTCTTGTACATGTTAGTGCTCCCACTCTTCCACCTTGCATATGAAAGCGTATTGCAAGTATCATTATAATGATACTTCCAATCCCCCTGTGAAGTAATTCCCCAACTGACAGGTGAAGAAACTGAGACACGCAGGGCTCTTAAATTACTTGCCCCTCAAGCTCACAGAGGAAGCCAGCAACGCAAGTGGAAATGAAACTCAGACTTCTGGTTTTCTTGGTCTCAATCTACATGGAACGATCACACCTCCACCCATCACAGGTCTGTCAAGTCCCTCCGTTGCTAAATACAGCAGTAATAGCAAAACTTTAACCGTATGTCACACAGACTTACTTATTTCTGTGATTTAATTGCATCCAAGGAGCACGCATTGCTGCGTCGTCTGTGCATCAGCCCGTGATGCCACCCATCAGCTCGTGTTCAAGGGGTCTGTGCTGCCTCTAAACATCAACTACGTGCTCCTGGGAGGGGGCCACAGCTTGCCTGCTTTCTGTAGCCCAAAGCCTGTGTGGAACAGTTCGTTTACACATTAAGCTATGTAATATTCTCCTATTTTTCCCTTTTCGCCTGAGTTTCCAAATGCTCTGGACTCTGTTCCCTGTGTGTGCTCACGTTCGGGAGTTTCAGCTGGACTTGGACAGGTTCAAACCCACTCCTGACTGCATCTCATCGTACCCACAGGTATCGCTCAGCCAAGCTGTTTTCCCTTTACGTACGGAATAACTCAGTGCTAAGCCACAAGCTCGATTTTACAGAGATTACATTTCCAGTTATAACACTGCCTAGAATTCAATATCCATCCCTCCCTCTGGGGTACAGAATAATTTTCAGCATTTACAAACCCGGACTTTCAAAAGCAAGTACACCTTTAAAATTAGTCTAAAATTACTTGAATTCAGATATTGACCCCTTTGGGGTTAATATTCTCGAAGATGTTCTCTGCAAGAAACCATGCCTTTTTTATTTTGTGAAAGCTGAAATTAGCACATTATCCTGGAGCTCAGCTGTTAAGGCAAAAAAAAAAAATCCAAATACTACAAGAACTAAATGATAAAACCAAAAGTGGACTTTGAACAAAGCACGTAAGGTTTTTGTGCCAGATGGTCTGTCTACCCCAGGGCACTCAAAAAAATTAAACCATATTAATTTTTGAGGTAAGTTAGTTGAGCACCATTTAGATCCTTGCATGGACTTTCTGCTTCACAAAGTGGCTTTAATTAGGTTTCACTAAATTTATCCTGGAAGCGAATCAAGTTTAAACGAAAAGAAACCACTTTCACCATGAGCAAGAGTGACCGCAAAGGGGTTCGGTGCAGTTTAACTAATGCATTTTATGTACACATCATTAGTTTAATACAAATTAACTTCTGCCTATTCCAGTGTAGACAAGCCCACAGATCTTTATATCTAAACGTGTAATAATACTCCCTTTGTCCTGTCATTTTGAACATTGAGCTTTCTGGAACAATTACTACACTGAATGTACAAGGCACATCAGGCCAGGATCTCTTGGGATTCCGATCCATGCTTGGAAGCAGTAAGGAGCCTCTTTCAACTACTCAAGTGAGTCAAGTTAACCTACACTTATACCTGCGGTGTCAGATAGAAATTAAAACCTTAAGCCTTCTGTAATCACAAGCAGCACATGCTGCTATACTCACTCCTTACACCCAAAGTTCCATCCACAGGCAGGATCCTGGCTACGGGGTCCTCACACCAGGGTGGATCGGTGTCTTCGTATTTCATTTCTAATGTTTAATTATCCTAAACAGTGATACCCACACCATTCTAGAAAAAAAATCAATTCTCCTTTTGCTCTCAACTACAAGTGCATCCACATTAAGAGGTGTGAGCCTCAATGTTTTCTGAGGAAAACCTGGGCAGTGCAGTAAAATGCACTGTTAGAAGATGTTTCCTTATCTATTATTACCCCAAATTTGCTTTTTATCATTCAGTTATTACTAATCTTTGTCCATTAAGTGAAACTAATTTCTGTCCCATTTCATTGCTCATGACTTGCCAATACTTCAATACTTGCTGATTTTCTTACATCCTTTCCCCATAGTCTTGATTTAATCAGGCATTAATCTTTTGATCTTCACCTGTAAATCACAATGTCCTGATCTTTAATAATTCCTTCTTCTTTTCCATAAATTTCCTGTATATTTTGTGATCCAGGCTTTTCAGAAACAGGAATACAATATTTTTGGTGTAGTCTCGTTGGTATATTCAATGGGATTTTTCTTATATCTTTTGTTGGAGCTAAATAATACTGTATTCCTTGCTCTGCCATAATCAGCCTAAGAGAACAGACAAATGGGATTGTACATGTGGGAATCACATGAGGCCTTCTTAGATATAAAAGCATTTTGCAAAGCATCTCTCTCAGAGCCAGCTTTAGGTATTCTTCCTTCATTTTAACGCTGGAGAATTTGACTGACGGTTTTGGTTTATGCGTTATTAAATAATGAACCACGCAGTTGCACCACTGGAATGCTTTTCACTCCTCAAACCTCCCGCTACACCTTATCGATCCTATCTGCTGCATTTCTTAGGCGTGCCAGCACTCTCTGTTTCTGCCATCAGCCCTGGGACTCATTTCTCCCATCACTGACTCAAGGCTGGCTCGGGGGTTAAACCGAGCACACAAATACCTTTCCAGGACAGGCAGGAACGGATGAACGATCACAAGGCTTCTAGAACAGCAAGCAGACATAAAAGCAAACAGAAACTGGAATCAGACATGTTTTCAGAGCTCTGAGGGGGTTCTAAAACCAAAGGAGGAGAGTTCCTACCGCAAAGAGCCTCTCAGGAAGGCCCTACCACCATCAGTGACTCCCAGAAGATGGCAAGCACCCTCTTAAAGAAAACTGACAGCAGCAATCAGAGCTGCAACACTGCCTGGTGAGAGACTCCAAAAGGATGATGGTCCATCACAGGCTCCTCACGAACCAAACAATCTGGTCACCTTCCCACCTGAGAATTGATCTTCCCTTTCTTGCTCCACTGGCAACAAAACAAGGTGGATCAGGTGCCCTCGGCAATTCTTCATCTCCATACTGGCAATAAGAACATTTTCTTTTGCTGCGTCCCAAGTGCCACATCTCGGGGTCATGGACTCCTACTCAGTACATACAGCACTTAATACAATAAGGGGTTAAATTCAGCAGAAGGTATCAAGCACTCCAATTATTACATTTCTCTTTTTGAATTCCACATCTGCCCAGCCCAGACGGCAAAGAGAAAGTACAAATGAAATGAAAGGCCGTTTGATGAAAGTGAGCCTCGGAAGAGGCCAAACCTGTCCACAGAAGAAACCTTCATCCCACAATACTCTCTGCACTAAAAACTGGAGACCTTTGCCAAGACGTGAGTCTCATGGAGGGACAGGCAGACAACAGGAACCAAGCTGCACACATTGATTTATGCCTGGAGCACAAAAGCATTTTGATGGTGGTGACACAAGAGTGGAAGAAACCCTGAAATCTTGAAGTTTCCCTCCAAGCTGTAAACCACTCAATTTTTTCCCATTTCAATTAAAATGCAGCCCTTGTGGAAAAATTGAAGAAATACCATTTTAGGCAACTCTTTCCTACAAAAAAAAATCCCCATGAGATGTGTTTTAGCATCGAGCTTAATCACAAAGGTGGCTGCTACTGTGCTTCAGTTAAGAATTTGTATTCCTCTCTCTCTCTTTCAGGTTTTCCTTGGAGGCTCAAGAAATCATTTACAGGAGCACAGCATCTCTTCCGTGCTGGAACTGCCTTTCTTTACCTTCCTCCCTCTGTTTTAGGAGAGTGGCGATGCTATGCAAAGACCGGATCTTGTTTGACTTTACTGCTATTAGGAGCAAAGTAAAAAGACTGAGACCTATAAACACAAAGATGCCAAGATACAAGGAGACTACATGCTTGAATGCTCTGCCCTGGCTGCTTTGTTCCATGAGTAACAACCAAGATGTTGGCGGGGGTCATATATAAACATTTGCCACAGCACAGAAAGTGGAGGTGCGAAAAGATGCACTTCATACCAACAGAGCGTTTCATTTCTCCTGTGGCAGAGCATCCCTTTGCCCTTGCACAAATCATAAACCTTCTCTTTCTCCGCATTTCTCCTCTGAATCGATACGTCCTGCTCCACTTTTCCTCTCTACAGCAGTAGGTGCTGCAGAAAGGTTTCGGAGTGATTCACTGCCAAAAATGTTTAGGGAAGAAAAACATTTACAGCTGTGAGACATGGACCCATTTGGAACCCAAATCACACGACAAGTAACTATAAAATTTGAATTCAAGCCAGACCGGTTGAAGTTTCACTGAACTTGGTTATCCTGGTTTAATTTAGTGCTTTCTGTGGCAGCAGCTCCCAGCAAATCACCTGGCAATCTCATACGCTTCAACTCCACGGCACTCGGCATTCCTCTGAAGCTCGACCTCCCCAGCTGGCCTCGCTGCCCTGACCCACCGTAGTAACCCTGGGCCAGGTACTTCTGGGTCAACCACTCTGAAGCCGAAGCCCTAAATTCCCAAGGAAAGCAGTAACTTCGCTTTATGGGAAGCTCATGTTTTGATACAGCTCCTTAAAGCTGACTCTCTTCTGCTAGAGAACTCGATGTACTCAAACCTGAACACCAAACTTTGGTCTGAATCGCAGAGTCCAACCAGTCAGCCCAGGAACTCATTCAATATCATTGTCTTGCCAAGCCAGGGTTCACTACTTTGTGCCTCTGGTTGCAGAGGATTCAGTGGTTATTGGTCAAAAACCCAACAGAGGTAGGAGAAGGGGGTCCAGGAACACTATATCATCTATCTCAGTGCTGGCACCCATCCCTAGGACATAGGACCAGTCCAACAAAGCTCACTATAACCCACCACAGCACATGATGCTCGGCCTTTCTCCTTGGAAGCAACACGTTTGCCCTAGAGAAACCCCATGCTATTGATGAACTGCATGGGGCAGGAGGGAAAGACAGGCAGGTCAGGAGAGCAAACCCACTTCTTTCAATGGGATAACGAAAGGGGCCAGGTGCTTAAGCTCAGTATTAGCAGAGTTTAAGCTTCAGTGCTTATTCATCGTTGAAGTTTCATGTTACTGCCTATAAGAACCGAAAAGGAAAAATACAAAAAAAATGAAGAAAAATAAAATAAAATAAAATGATAAAATAAAATAAATCAAATCCATCACACCCCCTACTACCACGGTCCAAAAGGAGTTTTCGCACAATAAACAGCCTTTGTCCTCCCACATTCCACAACACAAATTTCAATGAATGAAAGCAACAGTGCTGAGATCCAAGACACTTTTAGGCCATCAAGGTGAGAGTTTTCACTCAGCTTATAAACTTAAGTGACACTGTAACTGGCTCAGAAGCCTAGCAAACTGTTAATATACCCACCAGTGCGTGTGACTGAAGGGATTACCCCACCTCACCTGATTAGTTATACAAATGCCTGCCTTTTATTTTTTTTTTTTTTCTCCTTTTAATCCAAGCCGTGCAGAATGCCAAAGGGCAGAAAGGAGCAGAGTATGTAGTGGAATGTCTGAAGGCTACAGACTTGGGATTTATATCCCACGTTGAATTCATTGTTCTCTCTCCTACCCCTGCTGCCCACTAAAAAATGCTGCAGCCATGACAGAAATAAATTAGCCCAAGGTACAGGTCACACCTTCAAGGGCAGCAAGCATTCTGGGTAAAATCAATAGAGAAGATGGGAGTCTCTAACAGCTGAAGCAGAAAGAATGACGCATTGATAGCTTTACATATACCCAAACAAAGGCACTTTGGAGAAACCCTGGTCCCTGCTGCCTTGCGAACACAAAGCTCGTTTTTTTTTCAAGCACCTGAGCTCCAACAGCACCACAGAATCAGAAAGGCGCCCGTTTCTTGGGAGAATTTGCATGCAATGAAGAAAATTCTGCTTCTTTGCCCAAGAAGGAGCTCCAGATCCTCAGGCTGCAACTCTGACAAACTTCTATAGAGATCAGAATCTGCACCAAACTCCAGCTTAAATTTTGCGGCAGTCTCTTAAGTGGCAGAAATTGAAGCCTCAGGCGAAAAAAAAAAAAATAATAATCCCCTGAACTTTGGTGAACACAGAAACGAGGCACCAACAGCCACTAACACTGGGTGTTGCAGTAGTGATTTTCACTTGTTGGTTTAAAGCAATTGATAACATACTCAAAATCACTCACATCTATTGAGAACTTTAAGCTCGAGCTCCAGTAGTTGCAAATCACACTTCCTTTTACATGAGGCGATATAGGATTTATAAGGCTATGGGATAGATGAAGTGGGAAGTGTCCCTGCCCATGGAAGGGGGGTTGGAACTAGATGATCTTTAAGGTCCCTTCCAACCCAAACCGTTCCATGCTTCATGCACAAGTCTGGTGGCTCTTACTAACGCCCCAATGGTGAGTTAAGTATTAACTCTCAGAGCCAGGCACATAACCTGTTCAGACACTTCAGAGATCCCACGGGGTTCCTACCTGTGTTTTCAGGTTCCTAAAAGCTTTAAAGCCTGATTTAAGCTCCCACCGTACTTCTAAAAATAGGACTTAGACTCCTCAGTCCCGCAGGAGTTTATGAAATTGCTACCCAGGAGGTTTCTCAATAGACAGAACTAAAAGCTTTTCCTCCTGTTCTGTCCCTCCCAGACTTCTCCAGAGACAACTTTGGCCCAAATACAGCAGGATCTAAATCCAAAAGAACCCTGATTTTGTGCAAAGCCAGCAAGAGAATGTCAAATATGTAATTTTCCCTAGTTCCCTTGTTTGCTTGCTTTTTACACACACACACACACACATATATTAACATTTGTATTGTTCTTTGATCATTAGACTCACACTTCCATCTACAGTGAAATACAGTGTGGTTTTGATCTGTGTATGTACTTACATTTGTGGAGACCGTGAACAATATCGTAAATAGAATTGTTCTCATTCCCACTGCTACCTGTAAAAATAAATGGAGGAATTCACCATCAGTACTGGTGCTGCACTAAAGGATTGTCTTTTGCTTAAGGTCTCTGTTCTATGTCTCAAACACATAGCAATGACGTGGTAATACCTGCAGCATCTCTTTGCCTTCTAGGATAAACTACAGTAAAATCAATACCTTGAGGAAAGCGTTCCTCAGCAATCCATGTTTTGCTGCTTCTGCTCTAAAGGCCTTTGCATCTTTAATGGTTCCTTGAACCCAGCAGCGTGCAGAGGAAAGAAAGATTGCTTCAATCAACAAAGTGAAGCAATGGTCAATGGAGATGAGGCAAGCACTACTGAAGTTCCTCAGCAGAGCAGATCCCTGGCTCTTCAGGTGGCCCCATGGTAATTATGGACAATGAGACTCTATGTATGGCTACAACTTGCCCAGGAAGAGACATGAGCAAGAGCTGACTGAGGGCACAGGTTCGGATGTGGTTCCTCCGGAGTAGTGGAGCTGTGAAAACCCTCTGGTGAAAAGGAGTTACTTGTAGACACACAGCCTCCGCTCAAAATTATAGGCAAGGAAATCAGTTTTACTATGAACTCATAAAGATGTTTTTAGCCAGACTATAGGCTTCCAGCTCCTATGCAGCTCATTCCCTGCACCTACTTTCACACACTGCTCTTGGGGACAAGGAAAGTGGGGAAAGACAGGCACATTCAAGACCTTCCCAAGAACAACCAAGATCATCTAGCTCAAATCAAACATTAGACAGAACAGCCTGCAATGACTTGCCCTGCTGTCCCATGGCTCTTCTCAAGGACAAAAGCCCAGGGTGATAATCCACATTATTGCCTGTGATACTCTGAAGACTGCCTGAGTCTTTTGCCTTGCACTCCTATGCTAAACATGAAAATATACAGTTGTGCATTCTGACATGTACTGTGAACTCTGTGCTTCCTCAAAAGATATACAATGTCATCCAGTGCAGCTTTCTCTAAAATAAATCATCCCCTATTTGTTTTAAGCTTCACTGCGCTTAGCGATATGGAAAGTCCTGCCCAGTTTCAGAGAACATTCCAATAATCACAAGGGTACATTACGTGAATAGATCACATTAAGCATCTGTAGATCAAGAATGACCCATTAAAGATACACCCATTTGGGGTCTGATTTTCTACAGCAGTGCCAGATACCAGCTGGCTTGATTTTCTGGGAGACTTAGCCAGGGTGTTTCAGATGGGTCTTGACATCCTGGTACTCAAAATACTCTGTGCCATCGCCTTTTTCAAAAAAGGCCTTAGGAGGATGCCTCTACATAACCACCAAAACAAGGAAGCTGCCACAATTAACTGCTCCAGAATCATAGAATAGTTTGGGTTGGAAGGGAACTCAAAGCCCATCCAGTTCCAAATGCCCTGCCATGGGCAGGGACACCTCCCACTGGATCAGGGGCTCCAAGCCCCATCCAACCTGGCCTTGGACAACTCTAGGGATGGGGCAGACACAACCTCCTTGGGCAACCT
Organism: Clamator glandarius; assembly: GCA_033459285.1. Lineage (NCBI taxonomy): Eukaryota > Metazoa > Chordata > Aves > Cuculiformes > Cuculidae > Clamator > Clamator glandarius. Next base: position 812,432 of record JAUNZM010000018.1, on the reverse strand, counting down.
GGGCCAGGGCCTCATCACTCTCATCATGTAGAAATTCTTCCTTATGTCTAGTCTAAACCTGCCCCTCTTTACCCATTGTCCCTAGTCCTATCACTACAAGCCTTTGTAAACAGTCCCTTCCCAGCTTTATTGTAGCCTCCTTCAGGTACTGGAAGGTCACTAAAAGATCTCCTTGGGGCCTTCTCTTCTCAAGGCTGAACAACCCCAAACCTCTCAGCCTGTACTCATATGGTAGGTGCTTCAACCCTCTGATCGTCTTTGTAGACTCCTCTTGACCCATTCCAACAGCTCCATATCATTCTTATGTTGAAGATTCCAGAACTCAAAGACCAAGAAGCTCAAGACAATTGTGCTTCTGCTCTGCACATCCCAGGACAAGAACAGACTCATAGCAAAGCTAACTATATACAGATATATATAGTTATATATAGAGATATATATAATTCCTATATATATCCCAATCCTGTACCAGTTGCTTTCTCTATTCAGATTTCATCTCTGCCTGTTGATTATGGCTGATTTCAGCAGATGCCTCCATTTCAAAGCGCAAGATCCCAGATGGAACTCAGAGAGGGGAGACCCAATGTAAGCTTCTCCCCATTTAATCTGTTCAAAAAGTCACCACGAAAGACAAACAGAAAACCACGCTAGACACATTTGCAAAGGCTTGTCCCAGTCTGGAGGTAAATGAAACCTCAAAAAGACCTGGGCCTGCTTGGTTTTAAGAATAAAGGATTTAAATCTGAACATGAGCCAGCAATGTGCCCAGGTGGCCAAGAAGGCCAATGGCATCTTGGCTTGGATCAGAAACGGCGTGACCAGCAGGTCCAGGGAGGTTCTTCTCCCTCTGTACTCGGCACTGGTGAGACCGCACCTCGAATCCTGTGTTCAGTTCTGGGCCCCTCACCACAAGGAGGATGTTGAGGCTCTGGAGCGAGAGAAGAGCAACAAAGCTGGTGAAGGGGCTGGAGAACAAATCTTATGAGGAGCGACTGAGAGAGCTGGGGGTGTTCAGCCTGGAGGAGAGGAGGCTGAGGGGAGACCTCATTGCTCTCTACAACTACCTGAAGGGAGGTTGTGGAGAGGAGGGTGCTGGCCTCTTCTCCCAAGTGACATGGGACAGGACAAGAGGGAATGGCCTCAAGCTCCGCCAGGGGAGATTTAGGCTTGAGATTAGAAAAAAATTCTTCACGGAGAGGGTGGTTAGGCATTGGAACGGTCTGCCCAGGGAGGTGGTTGAGTCACCGTCCCTGGAGGTGTTTAAGGTGAGGGTGGATGAGGTACTTAGGGGCATGGTTTAGGGATTGCTGGGAATGGTTGGACTCGACGATCCAGTGGGTCTCTTCCAACCTGGTTATTCTGTGATATTCTGTGAAATCTAACCAATGAACAGTAGTGGACTCACCTTAGGAATAACTGGGAAGATGAAGGATGGAGATGAAGAAAGGCAGAGGTTAAATGACCACAATCTGGCTGATAGTAGATGGACTTAACTATTGTGCATCACTGGTGGGGTTGGTAACATCAGAGCTCCATGGCCTAAGAGTTCCTCCTGCTTACAACTTCTTCAAGCCTATAAACGGCAAAATCTCAACCCTAGGAGGGGAAATGAAATAACCCAAAAGTGTTTCCTCTCCTTAATTATGTTTTGCACATGAAGTAGATTGACATGAAGCTGTTGGATCTGGATACCTGAAAATGAACAACAGCAAGAGGGAGGCCATGCTGTTGTCTGGACAAGGACAATATTTTGCCTTTCCATCATCACTATAAAGATCTAAGCTAAATCCCAAAGTTTGTGCTCAAAACCCAAATCTGGATGTGTAGCTTAGCAGCCTGGTTTCATCACTTCTCTGCAAATACAAGGCATTTTTCTGCTCTAAATATGCAAAGTACATCACAAAAGACCTTCCCCATTTCACAGCTATGGAGATGGAGGTGTTGTGTGCAAAGAGGGGAAAGACGAGGCCGTGGCCACCTCAAGTTCATGTCCATCTGCAGCACAAGCCTGACTGCCTCCATAATTGCCTGTAGGCTGCGAAATCAAAGAAGAGGAAAAAAAATGCCAAGAAACGTTCCCAGCCTTCTCTCATCAAACGCTTCCTTGGATCTCAGGGGATAAACGTAAGGCGACATCAGAGAGCTCCAGCTTTGGTTATTTGCAGATTCCTTCTGCTTGGCCTAGCTGCTCCCCATCCCTCCGTGTCCACATGGCAGGTAATCCCGGTGGGAATCAATCGAGAGACCAAGTATAACCCAATCCCTTCTGCTCTGCTCTTGTCCTTTGCAAAGAAGAGATGCTGGGGTGAGGGGTGGGGGGTGGTTCTGCGGAGCCTGCAGCTGAAAATGGGCAGCAGCAGCTCAACCTATTGTAGTTTGTGAACTAACCCTGCAACTAGGAGCATACACCACGACTAACCCGCTACCCTTTGCCTCTTACTGAGATCCTTTGCAGAGGAAATTGACTTCCAGTTTAAAATAGCCCCCCAAAAATCAATATATAGCTTTTAAACAAGGATTTTACACTTGCATGTATAGTTACTTAAATTATCTCAAGTTTATCAAATTCATATAATTCAGATGTTAAAGGCTGTACGCACTCTTCCCACTTACAAAATTAAATGCTAAGTTGTGATAAGCAATACAACCATCCTGAAGAACGCTGGAGGCCAAACTTTACTAGAAACTAGCAAATGTTTCTGATCTACTTCAAACAATCGTTAACTCCAGCCAGTTTCTAATGATCTGTGTCCATTTCACTTCTTATTCAGTGGTCATTTTGTTTCTTGCCCATTTGGCCTATGTTCAGAAAAACCTCCATTAGGCAGCACAAAGTCTCAAAAAAACATTTTTCTCCCCCGCCCTTTCCCCAGGTTGGGAATATTTCAAAACCTCAAGAGAGAGGAGTTTTAAATAAGCCTTTAAAATCAAAAAGCGGAGAGCACTTAAATTCAAAAGCACAACACTTAATACATTAAAACACGTTGTTATCAAGTAAAATTGCTTTCTCTTACCCCTCTGCTAACAGTTTTGCAATTGATTTTACCAGCAAGAACTGGGAATGTATTGAAAAGCAAAACATCTACACTCAGGCTGGAACTGATCACATGAACGAGCCACAAGATTTGCTTGATAATATATAGAGTTTATTATTCACGAATGAGTCTCATTCCCAGCTTTTAGGGGAGGGCGGGGAGAGAAAGGGGAATAGTCTGTTAAAACACACGCTAGAAGCAAAGGATTGCACTGATAGGAGCCACAGGAAAGAAAAAGGGAAAGAATAAGAAAGAGGGCAAAGATAAAAAGGAAAGAAAAAAGAAAAGAAAAAAAGGAAAGGAAAAAGGAAAGGAAAAAATGAGAGAAAAAGGAGCAAAGAAAGAGAGAGAGGGAGAAAGAGAGAGAGGGAGAAAGAGAGAGAGGGAGAAAGAGAGAGAGAGAGAGAAAGAGAGAGAGAGAAAGAGAGAGAAAGAGAGAGAGAGAAAGAAAGAGAGAAAGAGAGAGAGAAAGAGAAAGAAAGAGAACTAGAGAAATAGAGAAATAGAGAGAGAGAAAGAGAGAGAGAAAGAGAGAGAAAGAGAGAGAGAGAGAGAGAAAGAGAGAGAGAGAAAGAGAAATAGAGAGAAATAGAGGGAGAGAGAAAGAGAGAGAGAGAAAGAGAGAAAGAGAGAAAGAGAGAAAGAGAGAAAGAGAGAAAGAGAAAGAGAACTAGAGAAATAGAGAGATAGAAAGAGAGAGAAAGAGAGAGAAAGAGAGAGAAAGAGAGAGAAAGAAAAGAAAAGGAAAGAAAAAAGGAAAGGAAAGGAAGAAAAGGAAGAAAAGGAAAGAAAATAAACTTCTATCCAACAGCAACTCAAGTTTTAAAAAAACTAAGCTCAGCTCCCCCAAAACTGCTAACGTTTACACGTAAACTGAATTTACCTTATCCGAGAGGCTGAACAATCAGAAAGCTGCTAAACTCTTCTAAAAGTTCAGCCCTGCTAAAGATGGGAAGGGATACAGGAAAGCAGAAAACAAAAGGCAGGAGTTGAAAGTCGAAAGCTGCTCCAAAAGTTAGCTCCTCTGTCCCCCTCTTACTGACCTACGGAGTCTTCAGTTCCCAGGTAGCAAAGTTTGTCCTCCTTGTCCCCTTGCAGACTCACATGCAGCAGGACTGAGTGCTCTGAAGAATATTGTTTCCAGCCTTCCGGTGCCTAAGGAGGGAAAGAAAAATGCAGTCCAGCCAGGTACAGTTTCTTCGTGAAAAGTAAATCCGGCCTTCTGGAATGAGTTCAAACATCGGGCTTGACAGGCAAAAGGAGAAAAGCTTTTTTCCCCGAGCATGCTTAGTCCTGCACTGCCTGCACACTTAATGAACATTACTTCCTTCCCAGTGGTTACTCCTAGTAGAAATCCACACCCCCTACTCTTTCAGAAGTCAGGAATGCAGCTGAAACCAAAGTCCAGAAAACATGCCCGACACCCAGACAAGGCCCCACAGATCAATAAACTCAGGTTGTGACCTGCAGGTCAGTTTGTCAAACAGGACATCAGGCTGAGTTTTTTCTCCACTTGGTAGAGTTTGCTTTATGCTTCGGCTAACGCTACTCACTCCCCGGAGAAAATAAAACTGCACCAGCCTCTAAAGAATGATTAAATGCTTCAATAACAGAAGGGAATTCTCTTTCAAATCTTGTCTCTCCAAACCCGCTTTAAAGCGAGGAGAGAAAGCTGCATAAAGAAGTTTTTCAGACAAAACTTCTTCAGTCCTGAACAAAAGTGACTTGAATTTGTCGTAGGTACATCCAGGGACAAAAAAAAAAAAAAAAAAAGAGGGGAGAAAAAAATAAGCACCTTTTATTTAGTTAGGGCCTAATCCTGTTCCATTTGGAGTTTTGTCCTTCCCTTCGATGGGAATAGCGCCAGAGTTTTAGATTACAAATGCTTTCAGGCGAGATCTGTGTCTACTTCAGTGACCTGCACAGGACAGACTGGTTTTGGCACTTCAGTTTGCAAGTTACAATAACGCAGTGGCTGAGTGTTCAAACGCCGGGCAGCAGAACCCACCCCCCTTCTCAATGTTCACAAGAGTCGCTGCAGAAAAGCAATTCTACAAGGCTGCATGCCTTGTTTTTTTAAAGCTCTTCATTGTGTTTCCATTGTGTTTTCGGTCGCTTTCCAATTTTTTTTCTTGAGGTTACACTTAGGTCTCACATCTCAATTGTCCTCCACAAACAGAAATTTAGCCTTTTTGGAATGAAGTCTGCTGGCCCCATGAAAACACCCAGCGTCCCAAGCACTATAACGAAAAGCCATAATGTCTTTAGAGTAAAGAGGACTAATCCGAATTACAACTGCATGGGCCATTATCACTCCCAGACCTCTAGGATAATGAATATCACTCTGCATTTTAAAATATGTTAGGACTTAATCATAACATCAGTGTCTGAGTAACTCCAGACTTCACAAGGCTGCGGGTCTTGATTTAAACAGGACAGATCACGACAGAGATGAAATCCCTGGATTCCAAATGGCCCAGGCTTGTAGAATATGACCTGGATCTGTTGGAGCGAGTCCAGAGGAGGCCACGAAGATGATCTGAGGGCTGGAGCACCTCCCATATGATAACAGGTTGAGAAAGTTGGGGTTGTTCAGCCCAGAGAAGAGAAGGCTCTGGGGAGACCTTAGAGCAGCTTCCAGTGCTGAAAGGGGCTCCAGGAAAGCTGGGGAGGGGCTCTTGATTAGGGAGGGCAGGGATAGGATGAGGGGGGAGATTTGGATGAATTAGGAATAAATTGTTTCCTGTGAGGGTGGGGAGGTCCTGGCCCAGGTTGCCCAGAGCAGGGGTGGCTGCCCCATCCCTGGAGGGGTTCAAGGCCAGGTTGGATGGGGCTTGGAGCCCCTGATCCAGTGGGAGGTGTCCCTGCCCATCGCAGGGGTGGGACTGGATGGGCTTTGAGGTCCCTTCCAACCCAAACCATTCAAGGATTCTATGAATATACACCCAAATTTAGATCGCAAATTTTAATAGTGGACATTGGGACTGTACCCACATGGATATGTTTCAGTACGACTGTGAGTCCTTTGCTCCTAAGTGCAACAAAGTTGGTTGCTTGGGTTTTTTAAATAGTTTAATTGCCCACACATCACTGCTTTTCCCAATTTCATTCAAGAGCATAGAAGGAAATAGTCCTGAAACTGCTTGGCAAAGCCAAGCCATGCTGTATTTCCAGGTACTGAATCAGAAGAGATTTTGGAAGTCCCCAGAGAAAGTTTCCTGCAGGTTTGGAAAAGCAGCCGTTCTAGGCTAATCAAACGTGAATGCACTAATCAAAAGATTTTTCCCTTTGATAGGTTTTCTCTTCATATCCCAAAGCTTCCCTTTGGTTAGGAAAGTCCCTAACAGGGTATTTTCCTAACAGGCAGCTAAATTGGAATTCTATCTCTGGCCCAACTCCCAGACACTTTTCTTGGCTGTGCCATGAACTAAACTTATTTGGATGTTGAAGACAGGTGGACTGAGCATTTTCTTCATGACTAAAAAGAATTACCCTAAAGTTCTGAACTGATGAACCCAAGGCTTAAACATACATTCGCTTAGCAAACAGTTGTGGTGATTTTAGACATCCTTGTCTCCTCAGTTGTTCATTACCACTCCTGCAGCCCAGCAGAGGCGCATGGTTCCACGTGCCATCTGGGAGCTTGAATTGCCACCAGAAGAAAGGGCCATGAATGGACACAGCGCTGAAGCACCTTAGGAGCATGCATAGGTGCTTCATAGTCATGGCATGACTCTGGGATGGTAACGGGCTAAGAGACATGAACACCACAGCTCTCCACAAAATGAACAAGTGCTTCAGCCCTTCCTGGCACTCTACAAGAGAACTCTTTCATATATTCAAGCTCTAACCACACACTGTCATAGACTCATGGAATCAGTAAGCTTGGAAAAGAACTCTAAGATCATCCAGTTCAACCGTCAGCCCAAACCCACCATGCCTACTAAACTGTGTCCCAAAGTGCCACATCTACACACTTTTTGAACCCCTCCAGGAATGGAGACTCCACAACTGCCCAGGGCAGCCTCTTCAAATGTTTTGTCACTCTGCCAATAAAGAAATGTTTACTAATATGCACTCTAAACCTCCCCTGGAGCAACTTGAGGCTATTTCCGCTCATCCTATCACCTGTTACTTGGGAGAAGAGACCAGCACCCGCCTCACTACAACCTCCTTTCAGGTAATTGCAGAGAGCAATGAGGTCTCCCATCAGCCTCCTCCAGGCTAAGCAGCCCCAGTTCCCTCAGCTGCTCCCCGTAAGTCTCATTCTCTAGACCAGCTTCGTTCCCCTTCCTCTGGACGTGTTCCAGCAGCACAAAGTCTTCCCTGGACTGCCACCACAGATGTCCTCCCTGCACCACTAGTGATAGAGCTGCTGATACCTCAAGGCTGTTGCGCGCTCAGGATGCATTTTTCTTGCAAGTGGCGCCCAGCGCTGAAGCCCTGGAAGCGAGAGGCACATTGCAAATACGCCGTGAGTCACAACGGAGGGAGCAGACTGCTGATTCCCTTCATGCCTAATTACCCATAAGCGGTTGGCATGATGATTTATTTAGCACAGTGTTGGCCTAGCTTTCAGACGAGTCCTGTGTCCAAATGGAAAACACTCTACCTCCAGTTTTCTTCTTGAAAGAAAAATCATACAGGCCATTCAAGTCCTCAAAACCTTTCTCCCCTGTGAACTATTTTAAAACAGTATGGGTCACCACCTGCCAAAGCTACAATTCCTGTGCCTCAAGATGAGCTCAGCTCCCTGCATTCTGTCCTGACACAGGGATACTGGTTTCTCCAAGGGAAACTGGGATCAGCCCTACGTGTAACTCGGCTGCCTTTTCAGCTGAGACTGCAGGATGACACCTCAGCTAACAGTCCAAACTGAATTTAAGTGGGAATGAGGTGCTTAAACACCCTTTAGAGTCTGCAATTAGAGCCTTTGAAGAGCAAAGAGTCGTGCAGGATTACAAAGGAGCAGAAAGAAAAGACATGCCCTATGCCTATTAAGTGACTCCCAGATGGACCTTAAGCAACAGAGAAGAACACAGTCTTCTTCAGACATCCATGAGTCAGGACAAAGGCGGGGAAAGCCTGGATAAGCGAAAAGTCTGTAGGAAATGGTACAAGCTTTGGACAGAGAAATGACTTGGGTTTTGGGGTGCTGCCCACACATTATCTTTAACCAGTAAACTGTGCCCTAAGGCGCAGACCTGAAACAGACTTTGGCGCGGCATCAGTCCTTTGCAGCGTGAACGGCAGAGCCCACCAACGCACATCCACCAAGATCCAATAGGGAACTATTGTTACTTCAGATGTTGCCACTTTTAATGAGAGCCAAATGCCTGCCCCTCCCAGAGCTAACAATCCAGCTGGGGCAGCTCTGCTTCTCTTTTCCCCCTAGGATGCATAAAATGCATTTTTGCTCTCCTTCCTGACACCAGAAAAGCCTGGATCACTTCCCACTGTACTGTGAGAGCTTGAAACTTGGCCATGCTATTTACAGCATCTTCTTTGCCCGGAGGAATTGGAGGCGCATCGTGATTTTTCCAACATATGCAAGCAGCAGGCACTGCCGCATGTGCCAGCACTGCTCTACAGCACACTTAGCCCTACCTGTCGATGCTTCCTCATCACGACTCCAAGCACTAACATGAGAAAGAAGAGGGTTTCCCAAGGGATGCTGTCTGCTGGCTCTCATCTTCATCATTCTTGGTTTCCAAATGCATCCATCCTTCAATTCTTAGTAGGAAAGGACAAATTAAAGAAAGACTGTAAAGGGTGGGGCTCTGATTCCAGTCCTCTTAACTTCAATGTCAGCTCTTGGCCACAAAAAAAGCTTTTCAAAAAGACTTAAGTGACTCAGAAGCGTCAAATCTATTGGTTTTCAGCAGGAGTTGGGCTCCCAGGTTCCTGCTGGAACTGCAGAAAAGTCTGTTCTGCCTGTGAGTGCCTGGAGAAAGATCCAGTCCTTTCCGCTTCTCATTTAACAGCCCTGGGAAAGGCTATGGGCATCCAAGGGTGATCTGGCTGATGGGGTGTAACGCAGGGGTGACTTTTAGAGTCTGCCCTGGCACTTTGACCTTAGTCTCCAGCCAGACACCCACCCGCTAACCTTCCTCAGCAGGACAAGGGGAAAAGTCAGATGAAAAAGCTCACAGGTTCCCAGAGGCTGCAGACCTTCAGGATAAACCTGCTCCAGTGTTGGCTTCCTATCAGGGGACCCCAGCTTTGGAGGAAACATTGGATAGCACCTCCAAGCATTGAGCCCAATAGAGAACTGGTCCTCTATAAGCCATCTCAGTGTATACAACCACAAGGAAAAGCAAAACAGCAAAAGACAGCAGAGCTGTAAACAAAGCGGCCGTGGGGTTGGCATCGACTATGTGTCACAACACGGCCACGCTGGAAATCTCCATTGGCAGGACAAGGAGATGTGAGTTTCCAAAGATGCGTTTCCTTTGCTTCCCATTGACTTCAGTAGAGCTTATTCCTACCTTGCACTGAGAAAGGACCCAGGAAACTTCACTCATAGACACTCAGCTGGTAAGTGGGCAGCCCACACAGGTAGAAGAGCTCAGCCTGGTTTTAGATAACAGTGCGTACACCGACATCCCTGAGAGGTGTCTCCAGGAGATCACATCACCAGACTAGAGATACCAGGTAATAGAGCAAAGGATGCTGAAGGAGGAAGCTTTGGAGCTGGTACCAGCGGCAAAGGAGTCCATCTCAAAGGAAAGGTGATGCAATACTGCATATTGGCCTTATCTTTCTGCTCAGGTAGCCACAGTACTGTTTAACATCCATGTTACAGAAGGATTTTTCATGGAGCTGCAGTGAAAGCACAAATTGGACAAATTCATTCAAATCTGGACAAGATGCTAACCACTAACTGTTACTGGTGATAAAGTATTAGACTATTAAGACTAAATATCCTGTTGGAGATACACTTTGGTCAAAGCTGAGAGGCTGGACTCAGAGGGAAGAAGCTGAGTGGAACTCTGTGGTTATATACAGAGAATGACCAAACTGGCTACATATTTCTTCCAGCTTCAAGATCTACTAAGGTAAAGAAGGAGTTATTGCATCTATTTTTTTAATGAAATACTAAACTGAGGTATTTGGTGTGTTTTCCAGAATGCAGAGGTGACATAGACATATTAAACGTTAAACCATGTGAAAGTTTAACTTTGAAGATGGAGCAAAGTACTTGCTTTGCTAGGACAGGAGGACAGACAAGTTATTGTGCAGCACAGTAGTTTCCAAGTCTGCTCCACTATCCCACTGCTCTTCCATGCAACTTCGGGCAAGACACTTCAAATCTCTGCTGAAAAATAATCAAAAGGAACTGGATTTAATCATTACAAAGATTGCTGTGATAAATATCAGACCGCACTGACAAAAGGCTACAAATAACACAGGGAAGATATAGCCACAGCCACAAAATTCCAGGGGATTCAAACACAACCTTACGTAAATGTGTAAAGCAATTACACATCAGAAAGAAAAAAATGGAGTGAAGCAAGCACAGTATCATACCACTCAGTCATTGCTTTTGAAGCTCCAAATGAGCTGGCTGCAGGCCTTTTTGCAGCAGAAGCCTTTTCAAGCCAGCGATCCAAGCTAAGGGTGAGGGCAGTGACACCTTCAGAGAAGGACATAAAGGGGGATTGCAGAAAAGCTGGGAAGGGGCTTTCGATCAGGGAGGGCAGGGATAGGATGAGGGGGAACAGTTTTAAGCTGAAAGAGGGGAGATTGAGATGAGATCTGAGGAAGAAATGTTTTCCTGTGAGGATGGGGAGACCCTCACCCAGGTTGCCCAGGAAAGTCAAGGATGCTCCATCCCTGGAGGGGTTCAAGGCCAGGTTGGATGGGGCTTGGAGCCCCTGATCCAGTGGGAGGTGTCCCTGCCCATGGCAGGGGATGGGACTGGATGGGCTTTAAGATTCCTTCCAACCTAAACCATTCTAGGATTCCATGAGCTCTCTCCCACCAGAGCAGAATGCTACCATCATACACGTGGCTTGGCCAAAGGGGAGCAGCTCTGCTGAGGTCGAAGTGACCAGCTCTGTTCACACGGGCTGAGCCAGCCGGGGTCAGCAGTCCATCATCTGCTATCTCACAGGAACTGGGAGCCATGATTCACATTCACTTGCTGACTTCTCCCTTTCATTTCTCAAAATTTGAACTGTTTCTTTCCTCCTGACCTATAACACATTTCAGGTTCACAATTCAGAATAACTGTGATTTTTCAGAGTTTTATTGTAGGATAATAAATGACAGGAAGCATTTCCTCTGGCAACCTATTGTTTTATATTCCAGGCAAAATAAAGTGGATTGAGGGAGGAGAAAAGACAAACTGCGAGAGCGACAGCAGTGAGCTCCGGGAATTTAATCTTCCCCTCTCACAGGAGAGAGTTGTCTCAAGGCAAAATGTTTTCTGTGCATAGGTACATACGATAAATACTTGTAGAGAGCTGTTGAAGTTCAGATCTTCTGAAGGAGTTGAGCTACATTATTTGTGCTCTGTAATCTCAATACAGCTAGACTCAATAAGACACGATACTTAAAGAAAACGGGGGGGGGGAACAAGATTTGTTAGTAATTTCTCATAAAGGTAAAAGGTTTAGAGATTTGTTTCTGCTCATGTATAACTAAAAGCCATTATATCTTACTGAATAGGTTGGATGCATTTTTGCCCCCATAAAGGGACTCACCACCTATCAGTCCCTAGAAGATTAATGAGTTTGCTGGTACCTAATCCCAGCAAAGCCATCAGGCTGGTAAAGGTATCTCAGTAGAGAAGATCACAGTGCAGAGCATGCCAGAATCTGAACGTAAGAAAGTTAAGAGCAGCTAATAACCACAAGGAGCAAGGGGCGGGTCAAAAGGCAGCATTGCAGACATTGCAATGGCATGGAAATGAGACTGGACCCTAAATCTAACTGCAGCTCCTACAAAACCCATAACAAGGTCAGGCGTTTGCTTTTCTGGTCTCTTTGATCGTGCAGCCTTGGCAAAGATGAAGATTTCTTTGCAAGGCAATGGCTATGTTCCTCTCCTGGGCTCTTCCAACATAAATTAAACACCCTACTATGTGGCTAGCCAGAATGAGAACCTAAGTCTACCAGTTCCCACATGCAAACCTCTGGACTTAGCACCTCTCAGGCACTTTCCAGGAGCCCTCAGCAACAGCAAGTCCCTAAACATCTCAGAGAAAAATGACAACTGCCTATATGCAAACCAACAGAGCCAAGACATTAAAACTCAAGGCAGTAACATCCATCTCCTTAATCATCTCCCTCAGCTAAAAGCCTGTACAGTCTGCCTTAAATTTCAGCTCCAAGAGCTTTTCACAGGATACGCATCAAACCCATGAAACAAATGGATCCATTTCATTTTTTCCACTTAAAGTTGCTGGTGAGTTCAGCTTTGGCACTCCAACAAAAAAGGTCTTCATTGCCAGCATGCACAGTGCTCTGGAACTGGAGTGGGGTGAAAGGAGTGGAAAGTCATTTATAAAGCAAATTTTGCAGCACTGACAGAATTGCTAAGCTTTACCTCTGGATTTTATACTGCATTTCTTTATGTAACACTGTGTTTAACTCATAGTACTCTCTTGCGGGGAGGAGGGAGAGAAGGTGACAGTTTAATTTTCTCACTTCATTTTTTAGATTTACAATAACAGAACCATATCAATGTTTGATTTTTTATGAGATTTTCCTGAAGTTTTCACATATCTAGGAGTGTAACTGCTTGTCTCTGGGGATGTCATTGCTTTGCTAAGGGTTCCCCAAGCACTTTGCAGAGGCATGGAACAATGTGAGAGCGAACAGGCTTTTCCCCATGGAGCATCTGTGATTGAGGTGTTCCCTAAGTCTTGTAGCTCTGAAGTGGCTGCACCGCATCCCCATGGGCAAGGTGGTCCCAGTTGGAATATTTCAAATGTGACCACTGTGATTTGAGGAACCTCAGTATAATGCAACAGTATTTTATTTGACAAGATTGGGAAAACCATTCTCCCTCATACTGTTCCTGCACTCCCTAACCAAGAGCCCCTCCCTAGCTTTCCTGGAGCCCCTTTCAGTCCTGGAAGCTGCTCTAAGGTCTCCCTGGAGCCTTCTCTTCTCATTTTCCCATCTGAAAGAGGTCACGGAAAAAGTCATTAAAACTGACACTCTGAAAACTTCAGTTCTGGATATGTTGACACTTTACTATCCAAAGATCTTTATCCAGAAATTCCCAAACAGCTTTAACTTGCACCAAATGATTGTTAACTTTCACCTGAAAGCATCTGCTGGGTTTTCTTTTTTCCATCAACTACACATTCCCTCCACTTCCAGCCTGACAGCCGATTATTTCCAAGAACTCTTTTTGCTATCTCCCTCATCCTTTCTTTGCCTGTTGGTAACTTGTCTTAGCTTATCCCATTTAAGCAGTTTGCAGGGTCACAGCGAGTGTCATGGGATGTTTGTCTTATTAAAAGCACCCCATCCTGCAAACGCTGTTGTCTATTTACATCGCTGTCATCATCCCTTTAACCAGGCACTACCCCACTGCAATAATACTTTTTCTTTTAATCAGTCTGTTTAGTGATTTAGTAGTTTTTTAACGTGTTTGGGCGAATTCAGGTATCACTACAGACCTCGAAGCAACGACCACAGTAGCTACTATGAAAGCAAAAGCCTTTCATTTGTTAGGGGTAAATCCAATAAATACAGACACAGCTTTCACGCAAGCAGAATTTTGTGTCGTGTTTACTTGGAAACCACTTTAAAATGTACTTCTGCCATAAATACACAATTGTAAAACAGTCAGCGGGACTAAAACTCTGGGTTTTGAGTGCTACACCTAGTGGTAAGTGCTTGCAAGATTTGTAGCTCTTTTGACATTTAAACAAATAATTACATAAAAACAACGTTAAGAGAAAAAAAGCCATAATACCAGGAGCAGGAGAGGAAAAAACACTCCAGAGTGCTTCAGATACTTACGCAGGGGCGCTATTTTTCTACCAGCGTGCAAGAAATTTAAGCAATTAAATTATAATCATTAATGAAACTTGCCTATGAATCTAACCTATACATCAGAAGAAAAAGCCCACCTACTTGAGATGCAATTTTAATGTATCAAAGCAAGAGCAACAGATGGTTCTCTGCTATTCCTGTTCCACGGTGCAAGGAGATGCTATAGGCTACTTTCATGTTTTCATGACCCATCAACATACTCAAAGTATCTCAGAAGTAGCAGCCATGCGAAAGAACAACTTGCAAAGTACTCAGTGGTGCACACCTGTCTGGATCAAAGCAGGTTTCTGTTATGAACTTCAGCAGAAAGTCACAACTGTCAATAAAGAGTGAAGGTGCATTTTAAGTGCAATGCCTTTAAAGACAGATATTTATTGCGTTCATGTATTTGAAAACACCAGAAGCTTCACTCAGCAATGCTTCTTTTTGCTTTGCATTGAACAGCCCTAGGACAAAACCAAGACAAAGCGCTTGGAATGGGGACCGACACCTGCATTCCCCCTCACCGGGGGAGCGTCACGGCACTCAGCTCAAGAGTCACGTTGCCTCTTGCTGGATTAGTGACCTTTAAAATCTCTCTGCAAAGTACGTGGCCTTCTGCGGGCAGGCAGAGCGCTGAGGCAACTCAGCCCAAAAGGTCTCGTTGCAAAGAACTTCTAAAAGAGGAAAAATAATTTCTCTGCCTTCCTTCTTTATTAGCAGCTTATCTTCCTCCTACTGGAAACTTCCCCTAAAGGTGCCTCCTTCCATCTGAATGCACCAGATCAGTGCCTACGCACAGACCTCTCGGGTACAACCCAAATTTTGCTCCTGCAATTTGGAGGTCTCAGCGTGCTTCAGAAGCCTCACTTTAGCAAGTATTCCCTAAACGCTTGCTGTCTCCAGTTTGTTAATTAAAGCACATGTAGACTGAACGCTCCATGCATCATGTAGACTTCATTGCTCTCTACAACTGCCTGAAAGGAGGTTGTGGAGAGGAGGGAGCTGGGCTCTTCTCCCAAGTGATAGGGGACAGGACGAGAGGGAATGGCCTCAAGCTCCATCAGGGGAGGTTTAGGCTGAACATTTGAAACAAATTTTTCATAGAAAGGGTCATTGGGCACTGGCAGAGGCTGCCCAGGGAGGGGGTTGAGTCCCCTTCCCTGGAGGGGTTTAAGGGACCGGTGGACGAGGTGCTGAGAGACATGGTTTAGTGATTGATAGGGATGGTTGGACTAGATGATCCGGTGGGTCTCTTCCAACCTGGTGATTCTATGATTCCTGGGGATGCTCAGGCTGGCTGGCTGCCCCTCACCTGAGCTGGTGGAGCAGCAGGTGTTGAACTGTCCCTGCTCGAGCCTTTCCAAGTCAGTCACCAGCATCTTTCAACACTTGGCTGTTAACTGAAGCGGTGCCACAGGGAGCTCGCACGTACCAGAGTGCTGAGGGAGAGGAATACGCAGACAGCTGGGAGCCTTCACTTCAAGGCATCCCAAATACTTCTACTCCCACTCATAAATGAGAGTTTGCAGTTATGTGCTCAAGGTCATTCATTGAAATTAATGGAAGATGTGAGACCATAAATCAGGAGTCCCAATCTCCAACACCAGTCAGGCCCTTGTTGCATGATGTGCAGCAGCACAGCACCATCCAGACAGGACATGCCGGAAGGGAAGAGACAGAACAGGGTCTGAAGCTTCCTCTCAAGCAGAATTCTGATGGAGAACTCGGCAAGACAGACCCAGCTCTGTTATATGGTTAGTACTATTCGCTTGCCAGTTGGAAGGAAACACAAGTTTCAGGGGTCAAAACTCTTAAGTAACTCTCCAGTTTCCAGCTCATGTCTCCCTAGCATCCAACTCACTGTGGATGTTATTTCCTTTTTATTTTTCTCTATTTTCAAATTACTAAGTAATACAAATGCTTTTAACAGCCATTTCCACAGGGTTGATGTACTCCACAGTTTCTAAAACGATTTCCTCATAACCCAGGCTTATCTAAATCACTTATTCTTGGTGGTGTCAACAAGCAGAAGTTAAGCAATTGATTAAAGAGGAAACAACTGTCTGGTGTCTGATATGAAATGAGCTTCCAAGTCTCAGAGCATCAAGCAAGTTCCTGTCCATATCAGAAAAGAAGCGAGCAGCAGGTTTTTTGTGGTCTCTCTTTGGGCAGACTAGGAGGAGCATTTCTGAGCACGAGGCTTGTGTCAGCTCGCTGGGACACTGTGCTCCTTGTCCTTTCTGCTCTACAGCTAGAGAAAAGCTCCATTTGTTTAGCTCCTTGTACTGCCTGGAGAAGAGAAGGCTCCAAGGAGACCCTAGGGTGGCCTCCCAGTACCTGAAGGGGCTACAAGAAAGCTGGGGAAGGTCACATCCCTGCACATCGCAGAGGGTGGAACTGGATGATCTTTAAGGCCCCTTCCAACCCAAACTATTCTATGATTCTACAATTCTATGAAGAGTTAACATAATAGGTACACAATTAAATACATAAGCATTTCTAGATTGAGTCATAAAGAGTTTAGCAAGTCTATTTGTTGCTTATAACCATTCCTGCCATATAGTATAAGCTGCTCTTATCCCTGTTCCATAACACCTATTATCCCACTGTGACAGACCCTCTGCAAACACAGGATTAAACACAGACTGGAAATTTTTGGAGCAAACGCCACCAGTCACATTCACACGGCCTCATATCCACTTTCTACTTAATGTCACCTCTTGGCTGGCTTCAGAGGAACCTGTCCCTACAGAAGACACTTGCCTCGGGGACTTCAGTGACTAGATGGGGCCTTTAGCGTAACCACAAGAAGAGCAGGGAAGACAAAGATGATGACAACACAATTAATGAAGCGTAACTAGCACAGGGAACATCAGTCAAACGCTGCGTCCGAGCCCGGGCTGCAGCTTTGGAATGGGCAGCGCAGGGACCCAGGCTCTGACCTTTCTCGCGCGGGGCGGCTGCAAGCACAGGTGTCCCCGTGTTGTGGCTCCTTCGTGCACCACTAAAAGCCTTCGAATCTGAAACGCTCAGAAGAGGCCACAGCCACTCGAGTCACAGGCATAACTCCATTGGTTACTAACCCATAATATGCCATTATTCCTTAACCTGACCAGCCACCGAAGACAAATATGCTTCATTTTTTGACTGCCTCATTTTTCCTTACTGATAGAGATTAAAGATTTATCCCAGCTTTTTCTCTTAATCTCACACTCCCGTGTATTTTGAGAATTAGGGGAAGGTTTAGTGCCAATATTATCCTGACAGATCTCAGACTAACTTCCAGGCATCCTATATATGAAAGAAACCAGAAATCTTTTATGAAATCTCCACCGGAGACATTTAGACAGCTGACACTTTAACATCCTTTGGAATATACAATCATCATCACTTCAGGCAGTCATGCTTTTCAGGCAATAAACCATGAGTCGCCTTGTCCTTCACCTACAACAGTAATTTAATCCACTTCACTCAATTTAGTGACAGTCCTTTAAAAAAGAAGAGCTAGAAATCTAGGTAATTAATTAAGAATAGAGTCTGAACTGTACCGGAGAGTGAAAGTAATCCGAAGCAGTTGTACAATATTATTCAAAATTTAAAGTTATTAAACTACATGCACTGCAATGCTGGGGAAAAGCAATCTTGTTATATAAATGTTCCCGGGCAGCAAACACTGTACGTATGCACAATGCACATGCAAATGTGTAACAAGATTATGAGATTAAGCACCCTGGAGTCAAAGACTTCACAAAGAGATGGTTACTCCCGCAATATTAATTAAATCGTATTTTTATACCTTTACGTCTGATATTAGCATTGCTGACAATTAATACCCTAAGATTTGCAGAGCACAAGGCACACAGGAACGGGAAGCATTGTACAACTGACACATGGTTGATTTAAAATTGCTTGAGTAGTGCTAGCTTCCAGTGAAGTCATGGAATCATGGAATGGTTTGGGTTGGAAGGGGCCTCAAAGATCATCCAGTTCCAACCCCCTGCCATGGGCAAACCCCAACTCCCTTTTTTTCCTTTGTCAAAAGGTAATATTTCTCTGAAATTTCAGGGGAACTCCAAGAACTTTGTTCAGTTGTAATGACTGAAGTGTAGAAACCACATGAATTTCAGGGCAAGCTGTGCAATTGCTGCAGATGAATTACATCAAAGTGTGGGAGGCATAGAATCATAGAATGTCCTGAACTGGAAGGGACCCACAAGGATCATCGAGTCCAACATCTGTCCCTGCAGAGGAAAACCCCAAAATTCACACAATGGAGTTCTGAGGTTTGTCCACTAGCAATAGTTAACATTTCACTGCCAACTCACACTAAGCAAAACAAGCTTCATAAGATTAAACAGCAGAGGAAGGTCTTGGGAAGTCATCCTGACCAGGTCCATCCCTCCTCCCCCATTACAGATTCCCCCCACTCTGCCCTCACCCTAAATTCTGATAAAGCCTGGAGCTGCCATGAATACTTGGGAAAAAAATCTGAATGGACCTGCAAATGGCTCTTTGCAAAGGTGACACATTATCTCTCAGCTGCAGCAGGTGACAAGGTGGCGGTGCTCACGAGTTCTGCAGTGCATACTCAGACTAGCTAGGGAAGAGAAAATAGAGTATATTAACCTAAGCAAAGTGCTGCCACCCTGCTTACAGGGGCTACCGCTACAAGGACTCTTCAGTGGAAGACTACAAATCATTAGAGTTATTTTCTATATGCAGCACATCTGGGAAGGGTTTCTTTAATGACAAAAGATGCGGTGACATTGAGGTCTTCAGAGCAGCAGCCATTTCTAGGTAGAGCTGTACATAACACAATAAGGGCTCTTTGCTCTTGGAGAGAACGTCCTTGGCCGCCAAGAATTTAAAACCTAAATATTTAGGGATACATTTGCACACAGTCACTCCCAGCTCTGTAGAACGACCATCCAAGCGCGCCACGGAGCAGAGACACCTTGAGCTGATCCACACTAGCACAGGTCTGGAGTAAATAAACCCTTCTGGAACACAGGGAGCCCAATACAGGGATGCTCCAGTGGCACTACATTCAGTCCCAAGCTGGATCTGGTCAAAATAGTGGAAAAAGCTGAACTAATTGGCTCCCCTGCACCTAACTCGCTGCTATTCACTTATTTCTGCTCTGCACCCTTTGGTAACCTTATTATCCATGTTTTCCCATTATCTGGAGTTTCAGTTGCCCCATTATTTTGTACAATGGAAATCAGAGTGCACTACAGTACCTTTCTGGACATTTTTAACACGCACTCCTTCTCCTTTCCCTTGAAAGGATGGGCAGAACAAAGTTCAAAAAATAAAATTAAATAAAAATCATATCTTGGGTTCTGACCCTCAGCTCTGATCTGCTTGGGCAGTCCGACAGCCCGACGAGCTTAATGATCTGTTGGGGAAAGGAACTAAACACGTGTATATATATTAAGCTTTTATTTAACAGTTAATTAATTAATATTTCTATAAACACATACACTTCTCTGTCTTAAGTTCTGTAAGTCAGTGCATTTTTTCACCACAGACTGCTGTAGTC
Organism: Clamator glandarius; assembly: GCA_033459285.1. Taxonomy (NCBI): domain Eukaryota; kingdom Metazoa; phylum Chordata; class Aves; order Cuculiformes; family Cuculidae; genus Clamator; species Clamator glandarius. Next base: position 792,858 of record JAUNZM010000018.1, on the reverse strand, counting down.
CCCCTCCTTTTTTTTTTTCCTTCCAACTTTATTATAAAGCCCCAAAACTTCACATAATGTCTCACTATTGTTTCTTTAAAGAGGAATTCTCCTCCCCGCCTCCTTCTTTCTCTGTATCTCTGAGGCACCACATGGCACAATAAGAGCCCTTTCATGTTCAAGACTCAGAGTCGTTGCTGTGGCAACTCACCCAGCCTCACCGAGTATCCAAATAAATAGTTAAAATGCAAAAATAAAACCAGAAACCCAGCGGGTCCGCAATCTTATCTTCCCCCCCGATGGCTTTGAGGGACGTTAAGAAGCAAAATAATAACCTTCTGCCCAGATTAGTCACCTCAAAGTGGCGACGCTCTAAAGACAGAAGGACATTTGTGCTGTTCCAACAAGTATTTGGCTGAGATGGGACCGCAAAGATGGAGAAGACGCAATGCAGAGTAGCCAGTGGCATCAAAATTCTGATGTGGAGGTTTTAACTGCTTGCGGCCAGATTTCTCCTTCTTGCTCCTATAACGGCTTCGGGATAGATGCTATAAGGAAAGCTCTCGAAGGGTTCTGGCTAACAGGCAATAACCATATATATATAGCATATATATATTATATGTGTGTGTGTGTATATATATATAACAGGCAAAGGTGTCATTAATTGCTACCTTGCAGAAAATGATGCTACAAAGAGAAACTTATGCTTTCCCTATGAAAAAAAAAAAAGGGATTTTTTTCCCCCTCCTTTCTCTACGTGCTCAGACAAGCCACTGCTTGAGGCCCCCAGTATCTGCTATTATCAGTTAAGTCACGTCTAGTGCCAGGCAAAAGGTCATTTCAGGTCATTCCTGAGATGAAAGGAAGGGGTAATGTATGTGAGAATGCCTGAACTGGAGAGCAAAGAGAAAAAAAAAAAGGCAAGGGGGGTGAGAGAGAAAAAAAGGAGGAAGGAAAAAGGATGCGAGAAGAGGAAGAGAAGGAGAAAAAGAGGGAGGGAGACGATGAGAGGACGATATCAGACTAAAAAGGAATGTTCTTATTGCCAGGAAACAAATAAAAGACCGAATCACAGCACAGCTGGTGACACACACTGTGAACTTGATTCCTCATCAAATAAAAAGGATGCCACATTTTCCAGGGTCATCTTTTTAATTCATTCCTTCAAAGAGGTTTTGCTGGTTCTTTTTTTTTTTTCAACCTTAACTGCTGAGAAAGGCAAATGCTTAAGGGAGAAAGGAGTATCCATTGTCTGGGGTGTCTGCTTCAGGTTTCTTTGTCTGGGAATTATAAGAGAGAGGTAGAGTCTGTCCTTTTTTTTTTTTTCCTAACGCATCTAAAAAAAAAAAAAATCAATTTTACATTTAGCGGCAAAATATAAAACACCATGATGCTAGAGCAGACAGCCCAGCCTTTCTCCATTTGCCTTTTCTCACTTCTCCCCCTTCCACTTCTCGCCGCTCCCCCCCCACCCTCCATAAGGTAGTAGTCGGATAAAATTTGCAGTCAAGCCCATCAGTCATTCCTGAATACATTCCAAGGTCCTCCCTCCGCCCCGACTCCTTCCACCTCCCCCCTGCTCTCAACTCTGGCTCTACTTGTCTAACAAATCATTTTTGTAGGACAAGCGACTGGCTCATGCCGAGATTGCACACATAACCCAGGCACCGCCGACAAACTGTCAAGGGAGGAAGGGCTTTAGTGGATGGATTTCTCAATTTTTTTTTTTTCTTCCTTCATTCCTTTATTTGTAAAAACATTCCTGTTGTGGGCTGCCCTCCTCCGTGCTCTTCCCCAGCCTCTCCAACCTCAAGCTGACCACACTCATTTTGCCTGAAGCTTTGGAGGAGTGTAGACCATGCTGGGAATTACATCACATAAAATTATCCTTTTTATCAGAGTGCGGCCGCGTGGCGGGTTCCCTTCAGAGCGCAGCAGCCTCACCCTGCCTCATAAAAAACATCTTTTGTGCTTTATGCCTCAAGAATGGTTTTTTCTGGCCACGCATACAAGAGGTGCTGCTGTTGCCCCCTCCCCATCCTTCCCTACCCACACAGATTTAGTGCTTCCAAAAGCTGGGGAGACGGGAAAATTATCTGGGGAATGGCTACAGTTTTCTTTGTTAGCAGCAGGACACTGTTTATTGGGTTGGGGAGGGGAAGATGCAGGTTTTTGGGGGGGCGCTGCTGGGTGTCTGGTGGATTGCAGCCAAATCGGCGGGTGCACAAAGCTCTGCTCGGCCTCAAAAAGCTCTTGCACCCCACGCCACCCGTCTCCTTGGCCATCTCCTCCGCTGTGAGTGCCAACGAGAGCCCCATGGCAGCAGGGACGGCCACGCAGAGCAGCCGTCTGCCTCCCGCGATGAAAAGCACGGCTATTTTAAGCAGAACAAGCTATTGAAAACTGTGGTGCTAAAAGAGCTCTGGCCATGCAGAACAATGCCCAGGTGAAGCCTATGGAAACTGCTGATAAAGGTGGCGTTCCCACACAAGGTAAATTCAGAGAGCTTTTCTTGGTTATTGTTCTGGCAGGCATTTGAACCAATCAATTAAAATTCATTTTAAGACTTTGTAGAGTCCAAAGTCCTCTGAGATAACGACTGACTCTATAGCTCTTGCTGTGGAAGACCAAGGTCTAAGTCCCATACCTAATTAATCGGGATGAATTAGGTTCACTCTCTCTTGCTGATGGTTCTTCATTGACAATAAATTACACTGTGCATTTTTTTCATTCAGTCATGCTAAGTTTCTAGCAGACGCACTATTCTTCCTCATTTGTCACTTTTATTATAGCACCATCTTAGACGCATAGTTGCAGACACTTAATCAATCCTGCTGAGCTGTTACATCTCTTTGCAACTTACTGCAACTCTGAAGAAGATTCCTACATGATTCACAGCCTTCACTAGAAAACCTTGGGACTCTTGCTTGTCCTTGTATTTTCTGATGTTGAGCATTAAGACCACAGTGCCACTTGCCCCCTAAGGAAAGCTCATTGCCAAACAAAAACCAGCCCCTACTTTGTTTAATGGCCAACTCCAAAAGTCTGGGGATAAAACAAATTCACACATCCCTTCTTCACACAAAAGTCATAGAATCGCAAAGTTTTGGGTTGGAAGGGACCTTAAGCCTACCCAGTTCCACCCCTCTGCCATGGGCAGGGACACCTCCCACTGGATCAGGGGCTCCAAGCCCTATCCAACCTGGCCTTGAACCCCTCCAGGGATGGGGCAGCCACCCCTGCTCTGGGCAACCTGGGCCAGGGCCTCCCCACCCTCACAGCAAAACATTTCTTCCTAAGATCTCATCCCAATCTCCCCTCTTTCAGCTTAAAACTGGAAGGCTGTTCTAAGGTCTCTTCAGAGCCTTTTCTCCAAGCTGAACATCCCCAACCATCTCAGCCTCTCCTCAAATGGGAGGAGCTCTAACCCTTGGATCATCTCCATGGCCTCCTCTGGACTCGTTCTAACACATCCATGTCCTTCCGCTGCTGGGGACTCCAGAACCGAACATGGTTCTCCAGGTGAGGTCTCACCAGAGCAGAGTCACCTTCCTCCAAGTCACTCCAAATCCAGGGATTCCTAAAGCGCAAAGAGCAAAGACTCTTCAGTGAAAATAAAGATATAAACATATTTCTGATACATCATTTTCTGATTCCTTTTCCCCAACCCCCTTCCTGAAAACTAGCGTATAAGCCTCTGCCACCAGATTTCCAAGATCGCTTCCTGCAATATGACTGGAGGCACATGCCATCAGCACCTGAATATTATTTTGTTTTTATGGACCAGCCATATGTTTCCTATTCAAAAAAATTACTTTAAATCACAGGAAGCCACTTTTTCGAGCAACAATAGTGGAGGTTCTTGTAACTGTGGGAAAAATAATGACCAACCATCAACTATAGCAGCTTTATCAAAGTCAAGGGTGTGACCTGGTTTTGAGTCTTCATATTTAATAAATATGTTCCAATTAATTTATTCAGCGAAATGGTACTATTGCAACAGCAGCCAGGGGAAATGAAAAGATTTCAGGACATGAACAACGTGCTGGAATAGCATCAGCTCCCTCAGTCACTGCACCTCCTGCCTCAAACTAAAACTTAGCTTTACAGAGGGACAGAAAATTTAACATCTGAAAGAACACTTGGCTCTGACCCAGTGAAAGCTGAGACCCAGTCACTTAACAGAGAATTCCCAAAGTTGCAAAGATGTTTTCTACTTCCCATCCAAAGTCAGGCTGAGAGAGTTGGGTTTTTTTAGCCAGGAGAAGGCTCCAGAGAGACCTTAGAGCAGCCTCCAGTCCTGAAAGGGGCTCCAGGAAAGGTGGGGAGGGGCTCTGGATCAGGGATAGGACAAGGGAGAATGGGTTGAAGCTGAAAGAGGGGAGATTGAGATGAGATCATAAGAAGAAATGTTTTCTTGCCAGGGTGGGGAGGCCCTGGCCCAGGTTGCCCAGAGCAGTGGTGGCTGCCCCATCCCTGGGGGTGTTCAGCGCCAGGTTGGATGGGGCTTGGAGCCCCTGATCCTGTGGGAGGTGTCCCTGCCCATGGCAGGGGTGGGACTGAATGGGCTTCAAGGTCCCTTCCAGCCCAAACCATTCTATGATGCTATGATAAATTTCTGATACGACACACAACTGTACCATGGAGTACCAGGACTGGCAAGGAGATGGGAGTTTGCCAAAATGATATTACATTTTTCACTTGAAAAGGAAGCTTCCAAACAGCATTATTCACAATGATAGGGATTCTTTTTCCTCCTGAAAAACACCCTCAATCCATTTCCATCTCATAGATCACTGCATCACCCCTGAGACAGGAGGCTGGGGAGCAACCTGGGAGAGGGACCAAGCAGCACTGCAATTACAGTTTGCGAGGCACCATGATGTCTTATTTCTGGAACCTAAATCATTTGGGTTTTCAACTACAATATTTAGTGTTTGCTTTCTAGCAGGGACAAAAAAAAAAAAAAAAAAAGATTTTTCTTCCTCAGAAGATCTTCTGGAACAGCTCCACATCCCATTCCTCCTCTGCCAGCTGGCCAAGCATTCAGAAACATGGCACAAGGCAGCAGTTGCTTGTGGGCATTTATTTCCCTTCGATATTGAGGAAGACAGTAGATGCGCCTCTTGACAGAAACTGAAGATGTAAGAAGTTTCAAGAAAAAGTAACAACAAAGGGGCTGGAGAACAAGTATTATCAGGAGCAGCTGACGGAGCTGGGGCTGTTTACCCTGGAGAAAAGGAGGCTGAGAGGAGACCTCATCACTCCTTGCAGGTCCCTGAAAGGAGCTCATGTCAAGGTGGGTGCTGGTCGCTTCTCAAGTAAAAAGTGATAGCATGAGAGCAAATGTACACCAGTTGTGCCAGGAGAGGTTCAAATTGGATATTACAAAATATTACTTCACAGAAAGGCTTACAGGGCACTGGAATGGCTGCCCAGGGAAATAGTCCCCATCCCTGAAGGGATTTAAGAGACAAGTGGATGAGATGCTCAGGGATCTGCTTTAGAAGTGGACAGGTATGATTGGACTTGATCTCAAAAGTCTTTTCCAATCAAATGATTCCAGAGTAAGGAAATCTTTCCAAAGATGGAATCTTCAATAATTTCAGTATTTTCAAAGTATCTTGATGGTGGCAGGTGCATCTTCCATCTACTTTACAAGAAGAAATGTGTCTGAGCCTCCAACTCTGCTTTGTGAGAAACAACTTTATTTCACTTTTTGCTCAATTACAGCTGGGATTTTTCAGTCGCCAATGGCAGAAAATTTCTAGTCAGACACAGCTGAGCGCTAAAGCTGGTTCATCATCAAATTTAGGTTGTCACAACATGTATTTGAGTTTAAGTTTAAAATCTCGTGAAATTTTAGGGAAAATGAAAATATGACAAACTCTGCCTTGCTCTGAACAGAAGCATTTTAGGTTTTACAACCCAACCTAAATTTCCTCCTGAGGAAGCGAAGTACTGGCCATGGTGCAACACTGGCAGACACAGTCTATCCTAGACTTGCCGCACTGCAGTTCCTGTTGTGCCTCTGAAACTGCCACAAGTTCAGAGTCACACTCAAGATACCTTTTCCCTTACAGGTTTGGCTAAGCTTCTCTCAAGATATTTTGATCTTTCCAGTCCTAGATGAAACCCCACCGCTCCCAAATGCATGAAAATTAGCAAGCAAATACTTAAGAGTTTAAGATATACGTATATATAGTTATTTTTCTGCCAAGTAGATATTTTGGACAAAGCTTCTGGTTGGCTGCGGGTTTGCACGAAGTGGTTCAAACTGCCATCTGTGTTCGAGACAGTAATGGGATGTGATAGGAGCGTAGACACAACACGGCAGAGGCAGCTCTCTCTTGCTCGTGCTATTGTCTTGCAGCCTCTGGGAGCTCTGCCTGCATCTGGCAGAAAAGTTGATCAACTTGGGGTAGCTAATCAGGCTGCTGCAATTTCCGGCCCTTTCTTTCCCAGATTCCTCAGATCAAAGTTCAAGTCCCAGAATTATTATTCCCCGAATGCTTAATGAGCTCCAACCGAGGGACACCAAAGGCAAAGCTAAAACATTGACCGTGCACTTCATTGAGTTTGGCCAATGTGGCTAAAAACAAGAGGGTGGGATCCATAGCATGCAAAATCACAATATCCAGATTTGTATTTTAATCCAATTAAGATTCCTACGCACGAGCAGGGATGGCAAAGGGCTTTAGTCACTTTGTAAAGAGGCGTCTGCTTTCCTCATTGCTTTCCCACTATTAAAATTGCGCAGAGGTAGAATTGGTCTTGTCGTCAATCATTTCTAAAGACCTCTCTTTTGGGAGAGCAGCAGAGCCCCACAAGCACAAAAGCTTCCTTGAAGACTAAAGTTCAGGATGTTGAAATGCAAAAGTCAGATTTTGCCAGGAGGCACAATTTCTGAAGCCAGATGATTCCACCTCAGATTAAGTTATTGAAGATCTTTGCATGCAGAAACATTTCTTTGTTCTGGCAAAAACTCCCTCAGTTTTCTATTCACAAACGTGACCCCTAGGAAAGCCAGCCAAGATTCTTTTGCGTTATCAGGTCAGAATGTTCAGGGCCCAATTATTTTAATAGTGATAAAAAAAAAAACCCCAACAATAGTTCAGTACGCCAGGGAGAATAGTATTCAGGGACTTAACAAGTCACTCTAACATCTGGCATGTTCTTTCGAGAAGACTAAACACATGGAGAGTCTTGCCGCAAAAGTCAATGGAAAGAAATGATAATTGCTCATTAGAATGCCTCCTCCATAGGTTATTTTTAACTTCCCCTACTCTTTCTAATCACGGTGCATGCATCAGACGATACTGAAAAGGGTCAGTGCACAGGTTTCTCCTCTCCAAAGACACACTTATAACAAAGCCTTTTCATGAAGCTGAAGATTCCCATGCTGCACCGATGGCTCCCATTTTGTTTTTAAACTACAAGCAAGGGCCTAGACAAAATACTTCCCAAGTACCATGTCTCCAGCCAGCAATCCGGACTGTGAAGGCAAAGACACTGACTACAAAAACCAAATTTTTATCTATGATGAAGACAATTGTTTTCCTTTTTCCCTCAGCATTAAGAAGCAGTGTGGCAAGAATCAGAGATGCCCAAATGCAAAGGCAATTAAATCATAGAATGCCCTGAGTTGGAAGGGACCCACAAGGATCATCGAGTCCAGCTCCTGTCCCTGCACAGGATACCTCAAGATTCACATCATGGGGCTGAGGGCATTGGCCAAATGCTTCTGCAATACTATCAGGATTGGTGCTGTGACTGCTTCCCCAGGAGCTGTTCCACTGCTCCAGCACCCTCTGGGGAAGGAACCTTCTCCTAATGTCCAACCTAGACCCTCCCCCGGTGCATCTTCCTGCCATTCCCTCTGAGTAGAAGACATAAGACATGGAGACCAAGGACAGAGCCCTCATATCAGGAAACCAGTGTCAATAAAGCAATAAAGCAAAAGCCATCAAGTGTCAAATGAAGCAAAACAGCTATTCATCTATTTTTGAAGGCAGATTAAGTCTGGCTGAATTTCCACTGGCTTTCCTCTCATGTTTTCAAGACTGGAGGCTGCAGGTTCTTTACCTTCTTAAAATCAGTGTTAGAAGAGCACACCCAGAAAAGAGACAGCAAATTGGACGGGTCTGCACGCTGGTCAGGGTGGGCTGTGTTAGCCTGGCTTGGCAGGGATGCCTTTATACCCCTCTCTGCGTCTCCTCTGCCTTTCAGCCAGTGCAATGCAAAGACATCCCAGTTCAGCCCTGTCTAAATGAGTTCAGATCTTTGCGCTGAACCCATCACCATAACATCTGAGCCTTTGTAAGCAACACAAAAACTGTTTGCATGGGTCACCCCACTTCCTCTCAACCTAGTTACATAAAACTCTCTTTTTGTTTTATTTAATGGGGGTTCAGCAGAGCATTAGGAAAAAAGGGGAGATGCTTTGTGGTGTAACATCAAAGCCTGCACACAAGGAATCTTGTTCTGAGGCCTCTCACCAGGAAAAGCCAAACGAATGAAAAGCTCACATCAGACAGTTAGAAGACAGCAAAGGCGATGGACCTAGAGGCACGAGGAAAGCTTAAATCCAACAGTTTCCAGCCAGGAGTCAGGAGGCTGTGCTCTTATTTAAGGCTTTTTAAGACAGCAAAAAGCTGTTTGAAGACATGCTCCTAATTGGCTGTATTTGTTTGTTTATCTGTCTGTTTTTAATGAAGGAACCACAGAGCCTACTGGAGAAGAGTTGAGTTTCACTTCTCCCATTGTCCCAGGCATTCTCTAAAAGCACTGCGGCCACATCAAATAGCTGCCAGAGCTCCTGAGGAATGGGCCTTAAAACATGTTTCAGAGCACGAAGCCCTGGGGGAAGGCAGTGGCTGGACGCTCCTGGAATGCAAATCTTCTTTCAGCAACCAGACATGACCCTGACAGTAGCCGTGCAAGCATCCCTCGCGCCTCCTGCACCAACCTGCCCCCAGACCACCCTGGGAGGATAAATTGCAGGCAGAGGAATTGAGATCAGGCGTAGAAGGCTTTTCAGCCTTGATAACTGGAGCGAAGCTGCCAACAAGCCGGCCACCTGCGCAGCAGCCACGGATGCTGGGATGTTGGACGCTCTTGGCTCCAGCTGGCCCACGTCTGCCAAGCCGCTTCACCTCCACCAAACAGCTGTCTGGGGCTGTAAAGAAACACTCGGGCCAAACCCAAGGCAATGATTTGGAGGTGGAAGTCTGCAGCTCCCAGGATGGATTCAGACCTGAGCCATCTGGTGTCCTTCCCCAGCCGCCTGCCTCCAAGAAGGGTGCGAAAGCCAGACCATATTCATTTTGCAGTTTTCCTTTCATCCGCATAGAATCATAGAACAGTTTGAGTTGGAAGGGACCTCAAAGATAATCCAGTCCCACCCCTGCCATGGGCAGGGACACCTCCCACTGGATCAGGGGCTCCAAGCCCCATCCAACCTGGCCTCGAACCCCTCCAGGGATGGGGCAGCCACCACTGCTCTGGGGAACCTGTTCCAGCATCTCGCCACTCTCATCATGAAAAAATTCTTCCTCATGTCCAGTCTCAATCTGCCCCTCTCCAGTTTATACCCACTGCCCCTCATCCTATCCCTAAAAAGCCTTTGTAAACAGTCCCTCTCCAGCTTTCCCGTAGCCCTTTCAGGTACTGATGGCTGCTCTGAGGTCTCTTCTCCAGGCTCAACAACCCCAACTCTCCCAGCCTGTCCTCGTACGGGAGGTCCTCCGGCCCTCTTGATCATCTTCGTAGCCAAATCCCTGCTCCTTCCAACACGACACTGCTCACCAGCACCAGTTTGCTGAACACAAGTCAAGCAGGGTGGCAAACTACCCAGAGGCGCCCGAGACAAATGAACCTTCCCTTGTGGGTCAAGTTTTCCTCCAAGTCCAGGCTGCCTTTTCCCAGCCAGATCCACAGTACAACACTGACCTCCTGTGGCTGCTGCTCCTCAGCCGCGGCCCCGAGCACCAGGCTCATCCCTTCCTCCCTGGCAAGCTGATTATTTAGATTATCCGGGAAAAGGGGGCTGAAAAAAAAAAATCTCCCTCTCTGCACAGCCCTCTACTTCTATCGGCTTCCATGTGTCTTATCGCCACAGAGGATGAAGGACAGCTTGACTTTACTCAATTCCTGGCATCAGTCCCAAAGAAAAATCTACCTTTAGGAGATAACAGGCTGGAGAGGCGAATCTGCACAAACTCATCAAGTTCAACAAGGTCAAATGCAAGGTCCTGCACCTGGGTTGGGGTAATTCAACAAAGACAGTCACAGGCTGGGCAGAGAACGGGTTGAAAGCAGCCCTGAGAAGGGCTTTGGGGTGCTGGTGGGTGAGAAGCTCAAGATGAGTCGACAATGCCCACTCACAACCCAGAAACTAACCGTGTCCGTGGCTGCATCCAAAGCAGTGGGACCAGCAGGGAGGGGATTCTGCCCCTCTGCTCTGCTCTGGTGAGACCTCACCTGGAGTCCTGCATCCAGCTCTGGAGTCCTCAGCACAGGATGGACGAGGAGCTGTTGAAGCAAGTCCCAAAGGAGGCCACAAAGGTGACCCAAGGGCTGGAGCACCTCCTGTATGAAGACAGGCTGGGAGACTTGGGATTGTTCAGCCTGGAGAAGAGAAGGCTCTGGGGAGACTTTAGAGCAGCTTCCAGTGCTGAAAGGGGCTCCAAGAAAGGTGGGGAGGGGCTCTGGATCAGGAAGCGCAAGGATAGGACAAGGGGGAACAATTTTAAGCTGAAAGAGGGGAGATTGAAGTGATATCTTAGGGAGAAATGTTTTTCTGTGAGGGTGGGGAGGCCCTGGCCCAGGCTGCCCAGAGCAGCGGTGGCTGCCCCATCCCTGGAGGGGTTCCATGCCAGGCTGGATGGGGCTTGGAGCCCCTGATCCCGTGGGAGGTGTCCCTGCCCATGGCAGGAGTGGAACTGGATTATCTTTAAGGTCCCTTCCAACCCAAAACATTCTGCAAATCTGTGAAAACCAGTCCCTGATGGAGAGGCAAGGCTGCATGTTTCTACAAAATCAGGCTTGCCCTGTGCAGGGCCCTTGCGAGGCCATCTACAGATTAAATCCACCCATATTTCAGTGGCAACGTGAAAGCAGTTGCTGTTTTTTTTATCTCATGGCTGCTTAAATTGACACTGAAATAGCATCTTGTGTGTGTCAGAAGGGGGTCACGGGGAGGCCAGGGTGTACAGTCATTCCCGTAGATACTGCTCTTCTGAGCAACAGAGTGGGAAGGCAGTTTTTTCAGGTTTTTATAGTTGTCAGAGCTACCAGGTGTTGAAACAACTTCCGTAACGTATTTCCCCTTCCTGCAAGTTTATGCTCTTTTACCACAGGCAAAATGAAATTCCTTTCTGGGAGACAAACAAAGATTGTCCATGAGTTTCCAGCTTGGAAATAGTGGTGACCTGCCATAAAGCTCAAAGGTCACAGAAGCAAGGAATCTGACTACAAATTCAAGTGCTTTTAAAAGCTCACCAGAGTAAAGGCTTTCAAAAATCTAAGATCTACTAAAAAAAAAAAAAAAGTCTGGCCTGCATTCATGGCATTACTTGCCTTGGTTTCACAAGCAAGTTTCTTCCTGAAGGGCTGTTTTCCTGCTGGCATCACCACAGAGGGTGCTGGGAGTGGGAAGAGCATCTCAGCAGCAGAATATCTCCATGTGTCAATCCCAAAAGGCATATTTCAGCTCTCCAAGATCTCAAGATGAATATGCCTCTGGGATGACCTTGCAGAAGGAGTCTGACATCAGATCTCCCAGGGAATTGCTCCATTCAGGACTTTGGTAAGCCTGGCTACACAACGGAGCCTCAGTCACGCTTTCAGACACCCTCTGGGATGCTCAGCAGCACCCAGCCCTGTACTGCCTGACACCCACAGAATCATAGAATCACCAGGTTGGAAAAGACCCACCAGATCAAGTCCAACCATGCTCACGTGTTCCCAGGAATCCCAGTCTGACTACCCACAGAGCACAGAATCTCCAAACATCAAATATTTTAGCATTCTCTTCAAAACAGCCTGGTATTAGAAGACTGTGATACTGAGCAGCAGCAACACATCACTCAAAGACAAACAGCTGCCTAGATACCATGGGAAATCGGCAGGGACCACCGTGTCACACAGAGCTCAACTATACCCACTGGCTTGCTCTAGGTGACCCCAAAACCTGGCAAAGACCAGCAGATATGGCTTGGAAGCCATAGAGAGGGTACGTTCAGTTGAGAGCAGTAACTTGCCACACTGAAAGGACACTTTCTCTGCCGTGCCAGCGGGAAGCAAGAGGGAACCAAGAACCACTGCCCTTGCCAGAAGCTGTTTATCAGTTGGGTTTTGCCCCTGTGCAGAGCAGTGGCTCCCGCTGAGCTGAGAATTATAACCTACATTTTTCACCCCCCACCTGCCCCTTTTTGAACACTGGGTGTAAATAATGCATAACCCTTCTGGGCCTTCTGCTTGGGCACAGAAACTTTCCCATATCGAGGGAATTAAAAACTAGGTTAGACATAGTTGTCACTCCAGTAAGTTCCTTCAAGCAGATGCAAGAGACATTTTTTTTTTTTTTGGTCACTTCTCATTAAAGTTTTGCGACAAGATTCCCTGCAAAGGCTGGAGGTGTTGGATCACAGCTGAAACACATCAGAAGGACTTGTGGTGGCCCATCCAGACAGCCGCCTCCATGTATTCAACAGGCTGGTTCTCCAACAGCTCTCAAGCTTTCCAGACTTTTATCAGGGTAAAGCCATTAAAGTCACATAAGCAATTAACCTGACAGTACAGCCAAGCGCACACATTCATTACCCCAAATGTTTGATCCTTAACTGAGAGCATTGTAGTTCTATCACCCCTACAGAAAGCCGGATGGCACTATTGATGTTTGGATATGAAGCATCCCAAAGTACAAAAGATCAAGTTACCACATGGAGCATCTTCTCAGCCAGCTCCGCATTATTTCCAGGACAAGGTAAGAGCATTCATAAGAATCTCTTTTAAAACCCTGCTCTCAATACTTGGTATACATGTCATTGATACACAATTAACTGCATGTTCGCAGTGACAGAGACTTTGGCAGAAGAAATGTACGTCTAAAGGAAAAGAAAAGCAAAGAGACATGCCGTGACATGTTATCATTAGGGAGTCATAATTTCCTTCCTGTAGTCATACAACAGCTGTCACTAACATCTTGAACACAGACCATGTATTAGAAAACCATAGCAAATGCCTTTTCAGGCAAAAGAAAGAGCAGGCATGTTAACTGGGTGAATAGCAGGAAGAATATTTTGACAGCTTGAATGCATTAACCTCCCCATAGAAAGCCCACAAACTTTGCTAGAACTTGGCTTGGTAGATACCTTCCATATGCTGGGTGAGGAGCAAGGGACACCAGCAGCTCTATCGCAAGCACACCCAGAGGCCTCCACTGTCCAGGGGACCCTTGTGGTAGGCAGGAGAGATGCATTCGCCCATAGTCACCTCCTGGGTGCATCTCTCCATCTCCACTTTGCACTTTTATCGTGGCTTCAGAACGGCCAAAGTGGATGTCTGAAATACCATGAGCATCCTGTCTCAAACAGAGAGAGTTACAGCACAAGTTGACCTTACAGATGAGGATATATCCTCTAGCCTTGTCTTCAGGAGGTGGGAAGGCATTTTCTTATCTTCTAGCTATGACTATTCATCAACACAGAGGTCCCATCAAAGATGTTATAGTTGCCATTTCGAAACAGAAGGAATTCAAGCTGATAAATTCTGAAAGGACTGAGAGCTGTGGGAGAAGACACATAGTGGCAGGTGTTCCTGTCCATGGCAAGGGGTTGGAACTGGATGGGCTTTAAGGTCCCTTCCAACCCAAACCATTCTAAGAACCAAAGTAACTAGACTTCTCATGCTTTCTGCCTCAACCTTGTAACCTCCGAGGAAGCTACACACTGCCATCTTCACTAGAAATCCACCTTCTCTTAGTCATATTATGTCAACCAATGCATTTTAAGAGCACATTTTCCTAAAGCAGACGAGGTCCTCAAAGGTTACCACGAGAGGACCACGTTCAGGCAACCTTGAATGCTTGCCATAAGCAGTTTATGCGAGGCAGGCTGTTTATTAAAGCTTTCAGTGCAGCTTTTCCAGGAGCAGTAGTTCTCATTACAAGGCAGGCTGCAACAACTCATCAATCTTGGGCAGAAGATAATTAATCAGCACCCAGAGCCATTTTTGCAAATACAAAGCCTGGCTGAAACAAACCAAAATAAGAGAGGGAAGGGGAAAAAAAAACCCCACAACACTGTGACAGAGCTGTTGGCACTTGCCAAGTCCTCTTGATTAAACTTATTTTCACCTCCAGGTGCATACACGGGATGAGTTTTGTTAATTAAACCTGCCAGTCAACTCATTATGCATTCAATTAAAAAAGCCTGATGCCTTGATTTTATGCAGCTGGCAGGCTATGCAGTGACAGGCCATGTTGTTATAGTGCATAAGTTCTAATGGGGAAGCGAGAAGAGACGCTCCAAAATATGGCTAAGTGCGAGGTTCGCTAATTAGACATCCTCTTGGTGTTTTGTCTTTTCTTTTTTTTTTTTTAGGCTATAATGGATGGGGTTGTTTATCAGACGTACAGCCTGGCGAAAGTCAAGGCACAGAGTGGAAAAGCGTATTCATCTCATTTGGAAACCCATCCAGATGCTCAGAATATTCATGATAGACTCTGGCAAGGTTAAGAGATGAGAAGAGTGGCACCTAGATGCCACGGTGATGAATGCTACGTGAATAGATTAGATGGAGGCCCTGAAGCTTCTATAAAATTGTGGGGTTTTAATTTAGATGAAAGATAGCCTTTATTCTTAAGGCATCACACAGAGTCGGCAGATCTGGATGCAGACCCTGGCTCTGCTACAAACTCCTTGCATGACCTTGAATAAATCCCAGCGGACCACGCTTTAAAGGTATCTACAGTTATATCTTTCAAGTGGCAACCCTTAGCCTCCTCTGTGTTCCTCATCTATCCACCAGTAACTGAAGGCTATTGCTTCTGCTGTGCCTACCACTCTGAGCTATTTATATTCAGCTCCTGAAGAACAGTCTCTTGTTATGCCGCAAGAAAGCCCGTTACAATGGATCGCCAATCTCAGATGACAGAATGAAAACCTCTAATGTTTGTGACAAAAGGATGTGTGGCTGCATGCAATGGTTTTACAGTTACCTCACACTGACATTTCTAAGTCTGCTTCACGCTGGCCACAAATATGAGAAATGACCTACAACAGAGGTGACCCATCTGTTGTGCTCTGAGGCAGAGAATTCATTTCCTTTCCAATGTTTCTCTGGTTTTCTTCAAGTTTGCAGCTTTCAGTAGAGTTGCTTGTACAGACAAAAGGTGCAACATTCCAGCAGCGGGTTAATGCGTTAATGGCATCTCTTCATCTCAGACCACGCTCCAGTTCTTATGATAATGCGGGACCTTTATTTAATGCATAGACAAACAGAAAGGTTTGGATTGGAAGGGACCTTAAAGATCATCCAGTTCCATCCCTGCCGTGGACAGGGACACCTCCCACTGGATCAGGGGCTCCAAGTCCCATCCAACCTGGCCTTGAACCCCTCCAGGGATGGGGCAGCCACCACTGCTCTGGGCAACCTGGGCCAGGGCCTCCCTGTCCTCACAGGAAAACCTTTCTTCCCAAGATCTCATCTCAATCTCCCGTCTTCCAACTGAAAACCGTTCCGCCTCATCCTGTTCCTGCACTCCCTAACCAAGAGCCCCTCCCCAGCTTTTCTGGAGCCCTCCAGTATCAGAAGCTGCTCTAAGGTCTCCCTGACGCCTTCACTTCTCCAGGCTGAGCAACCCCAGCTCTCTCAGGCACTGGTTATAACCTGATTTCCTGCTTTTTTTTGTGGAATGCTTTATGATTGTGACTTTTTGTGTCTTTCCAGCAGCTCTTCAGTTTGTTACCAGATATTTTGAGATTGATGAGGAATAAACCAGATGTTCTGCAGAGCCCTCTAAGCTGCACCCCTGTCTTGGAGGTGACTGAAAGTGTGAGGAACTGAACTTTGACCAAGGAGATCCCTTGAGTCATGTATGTTATATTAGACCATGAAACAGAGAGGGGTTTGTTATTATTATTGTAACCTTCTTCGCTATCTCATCTCATGCCCCCTGCAACTACCGGAAGCATTGGCCCAGATTCACAAGGATGTCTAAGGATGTTTAAGTGACCTAAATCTCATCGTCCACCAACATATAAGAATTGGTCCAAATCCAGAATGACTCTTGCAGGCTCCAGGAAATCAACAGTCAAGCCTCTCATCCCTGGAGGGTTTTTTTCCCTGTTAGCAGCTGTGTCCCTATCATCAAAACCAGCAAGGCAATTAGTGGTTGGCAGTAGCTATCACAGCTGGTCTGAATTTTTTATTACAAGTTTCATTGAGAAATTCTAGTTTGTCAGAACAAAGAAAACAACCTTGTGAAGGATGTCAAGCCTAATAATCCCTGTTGGGACCAAACCCATCATAGCCCCCTGTGCAGCCAAATACCCTTGCGATTGAGTCTTATTTGGAAAATGCAGTGCTTAGGTTCAGAGCTGTTTTCTGACTCAGACCTGGACTGGAGCCTTCTCCATCCCAGGTGAGAACCTGGCCCACCAGGCCAGCTGCTGCTCTCTTCAAGGAGTCTCATTTCCCTGTGAAAGCCTTCTAAAAATCTTGGCTTAGCCTCACATCTGGATGGAAGAAAGTGATAAAAACTCCAGCTTCAAGCAACCTGTCATTCTTGAATCCCAGCCAACCGTAGGTGTTTATCACCTTTTCCAATAGATGATGAGTTGCTATTCCATCCACTTGTGAACAATTTATTAACACATCTCGACACACAGAGAGCTGCAACTACTGCTAAACAATCTTAACACAGGACAACATTTTCTGCCTGCCTCCAACTTCCAGTACAGGAAAATAGTTAGGTTTGCATGGAAGATTTCCCACCAAACAGTGATGGTTGTTTCATCTGAAGGCAGCCCAGCTGAGATGCTGCGCCTGGTTCTCCCAGGAGACAAGGCAGGCAAGAATGTGTGTGTGTGCAATGATGTGTCCATGGAACGGAGACAGCACAGAAGATCAATAGCCCATCTAGTCTGAGTGACCATGGTACTAGGGAAGAACAGAGGAACAGAAAAATCCTTCCATGCTCTGTTTTTCCAGCCTTGGACACAGGCACTTTAGAGATTTTTCAGACAGAGGTTACACCAGATTAAAACCAAACTTGCCACCTCGAAGAAAAAACAAACTGAATCTAAAATAAATATAACGGAGTCCAAGAGAAGCTGGAAAGCCTTTTCTCACTCCATCAGTGTGATTGCTGTTGTCCTCCCTTCACAGTCAGGATGAAACAGAAAATTCCTGGTCTGTAGTTGCTTTCTTCCCCTGACCTAGAAAATAATAATAGTTTGCATTTCTATAGCTCCTTCCATACAGAGATCTCAAAGCACTTGCAATCACTTATTAATCATTGTTTTCAGACCCCTGCAAGGTAGGTAACCAGAGTACAAAGTAATTTGTGCATGCCTGGAGATGCACAGAAAACACATGGCACCGTCATAAATAAATATACAGGGAATCTGAAGAGTCCCTCTCGCCAAGCAATAATCTATAATGTATTCCCAGTATTCCACTGGGGACTAACATCACAATGGGAGGCACATGTCCTCTCTCCAGGCTGGAGCAGCTCAGCCCACGGTCCAAGCTCCAGCATCCAAGAGAACAATTTTGCAAGGCTGTTCCTCAAGTTCAACCTTTGTGCTTCTCACCTCATTTGATCTTGCTCTCCACTCTATGGACTAGAAAGCTGGATGCCATGCAAGTTTTAAGTCATTTTTGTAGCGAACAAGGACACTTTGGCTGTATGTTCAGACTGCCTTCCCAATAATCAAGCCTTTGCGCAACCAAAACCTGAGCACAGGATCTGAGAAAGGAAAGGCAGGATGTGTCCAGGTTATGTATAAATTCATCTCATCCCCTAAAGACCTAAAATTGTTAATTCAGCTCACTGTTCCTGTAGGCCACAATTGAAAATACTACCCTTAGCACAGGTCATTGCCAGCAAATTACTGCTTTCTAAAGATGAGGAGGCAGAGACCTAAGCAGCAAGGAAAAAATTAACATAACCAGAACAAATTCAGAGTTACTTCGCTTCATACTGGTAAGACCTCATTCCTCTAGGTCTTTCCCACTTGAAACACTATTATTACCCTTGCAGTGTTGTATCGTGTCCAATACTTAACCAAATTAAGTGTGCCCGAAAGAAGTCTATCTGGTTTAGCATATTACAGTAAATGAAATAATAATTGTTCCCTCTGACTTTTTATCCAAGAGCTGTAATGATATTTTACAAGTATTAAATTAAGACTCAGTCTCTGTAAGGCAGGAAATATTCCTACTCGGTGCAATCAAGAGACAAAGAACCGGCCGCTGTACACAATACGACGGCCTCTGTGCGCTCTGCTGGGTGGGAAATACACCTGATTTGCAAGTGTTCCTAAGGCACTAGCAGGGCAGAGGAGCTTTGGAAAGCACAAAAGCAAACAAGGAGTTTCAATTCTGTTTTCAGAAGCATCTCAAGAGCTTGCATTTCATATTACTTTCCAGTGATAGCAGGGTCCTTCTCACACATTTCCAAGTGATGCTGTCCTCCTAGCCCACTGCACTCCATAAGATGGTCACTCCACTCTTGCACCACACGGATTATGCAGTTTCTTCTATCTAAAATCCTCCAGCCAGATAGCTCTTTAGTACAAACTGACCTCCTTGGCTAAAGAGTTAAACGCATTAACAAAATTTCTTTTGAGAAATATCCCTCTCTACCGAAGTCTGAAAACGATTTCTCCTTCCTGGCAGATGGCAGAGCTGCCACACAATTCACATTCTGGCACCACTACAGGCTGGCCCTGCCAGGGATTTTCTGGAGCACTGGAGTGTTATGAGCTTCATAAAGGGGCGTGGAGGGACTCGGTGTTGCAGAGGAATACGGAGAGGAGACATCAGGTCTCAGATGTTGGTTCCATTGCAAAATATCAAAGAATGGTGAGGTCAGATAAGGTATTTCCAGTCCAGAGGAGGCCACAGAGATGATCAGAGGGCTGGAGCACTACCCATACGAGGACAGGCTGAGATAGTTGGGGTTTTTCAACCTGGAGAAGAGAAGGCTCTGGGGAGACCTCAAAGCAGCTTCCAGTATGGAAGGGGGCTCCAGAAAAGCTCCCTTTGACCCTAGACCCTCACCTAGAAAATCCTGACAGTTTCCAAGCTGCTCTTTCTGTAACCTCATTCTGCAAGAACCATGACCTATTCACTCACCCCTTCCTTTGAATAACTAATGCTTGAGCTGTTTTTCTGCATTAGAACCAACTGTGGGAATGTAACATGTACAAATATTGCTCAACCAACCAGGAGGCAAAACCAAAATCGGGGACCAAGAGCTGCATTAGGTAAGTTGAAGACTGGAATTCAAATACCACAGTCTCCAGGCTCAATGCATCATGTACCCACTAGATGGGGCAAAAAGCTCTATTCTGCTTAGGGGAAAAATGCTTTCCAGGTGCTTCTTGTGACAGTTTCACCTGGCCCATATAACCAGGGAGAAGGCCAGGGCAGAAGAGCTCTGGGTGCTAAATTTCTTATTTCATTCTAAAACCACACTAGGCTGGAGCAGCCCAGCACCTTGGCTGGGCTCCCGTATTCCCCTGGCATACACTGTTCTGCCAGGCCTGAATTTCTACAGCCAGGAATTAAATGCCCTGGCCAAACCCAGCCTCCAAATCAGAACTGTCACTTTGGAAGGGATCCTCTGATGAGGTGGATGCTCAAGGATCCTTTGTGCCACCGGGACATTGCAGGGGAAGGAAGGACATGATGCTTTGCAAACATATGTCCACGACACAGCTGCCCCAACTGACTGCCCAGTGGGTTTTAAGAGCCATGAACCTCACGTAAACCCTCAGAAACTGTAAGCAGCTAGAGGAAACCAAAGGACTTTAACTCCTTCCCTGCCAAAAGATTCCCTCTAACAGAAACCTTTCGCAGAGCTTAATGTGCCAAACTGAGCTCAGACCATTGCCTCAATTTAAGGCCCTTCTGCTTTGGCCACACGAAAGCCTTTTGTCTCAACAGCATTGGTGTTTGGTGTTTTCAGGCTGGGCTCTGCACTCAGCTACACTGCTTTACCCCCATGGAATTATACCAGTTTCAGACTGATGACCCTCAGGGGGTGATCAGGGCATCTACTCCAGAAGATGCAGCTCTGGAAGCTGCATTCCTCCCTCTTTGGCATGACAACCATGTCCAGTATTTGCCTTTCACAGGATGAGCATGATATTCTAGTCAGAGCGATTTCAGGTACATTATTATATATATTCACTATGTACATTCACTAGCATTGCACTAACAAGCTGCCAGAAAAACCAACCAACCTCCTCCAGGTTTTATACTTCTAAGACACAAGAATTTACACACAGCAATGTTAGCAAATGATGTGTTGACCTGGTGAGGCCACGAACACAGAATCCCGATCCAACACCCACTACAAATAAGTAAGAACTATGGAGAAGCCTCCACTGATCTCCTATGAGCCATCCAGAAAGAAACTCAAGGCTGCTTGCCCAAAACCTTCCCAAAAATCATCTGGAGGATGAAGCTCGGCTGTCCAGTAGGTTTGGCAGGCTGAAATCCTATTACCAATTGCACCGTAACTCCAAACCTCACCTTCCCAGACCAGTAGCTTCTTCAGCACCCAGAAACCAAGATTTTACAACACACTCATGCTATATCTCTCCTCTTGCAAGAACTGCAATGAGCGTTAGATCCTACTCTGTATGTACAACAACATAATATCAGTATTTTCTATAATGACATACTGAAAATAAGCTTTGTAATCACCCCAGCCTCCTCTCCACAGAAAGGCCATCAACCCACATCCAGAATTACCAGCTGATTAAAGGAATTCTCCCACCTCAAATGGCTTCTTTTCTTCTTTATGCTTTATCGAGACCATGTCGTAAGAACTGAAATAAAACTTGGCAAAGCTCCACAGACTAAAACAAACAGAACTTCCATTGGAGTTACCGTGAACTTCCACTCTTTGAAGCCAGGAAGATGTGATTCACCCAGTCACTGTGTCCCTGTCGCTCTCTTTATAGCCCAGCTCTGGTCTCTGCTGGTGCCTGATTGCTCATTTCTTGTTATAGCAAATACCTGCCACCAAAGTTAACTTCTTGCATCCTTCAGCTTGCTTTGTGCCTTCTCCCCCTCCTGCAGTGACTTCCAACAGACTTCTTGAAAATGACCCATTTGTGCAGAAAAGCCTGATTCAGCACCCAAAACGGAGCAAGGCGACTCACGGTAATCCTCTATGTCTATCGAAATGCGGCTGCTCCCAGTTCAGAAAGATGCTTATATTTTAAGAGGGTAAGTTTAAGGCAGGGAATATGAAATCTTCAGTCTGGACTCAGTGGGACCAACAAGCAGGCTGAATGCTGACTCCCAGACTGAATCAGAGCACGTATGAATGAAGCCAATTAATTTAGTTTGCCCTGCCTGTGGCTCAGACTGCCTTGGGTTTCTTATTTCAGTGCTGAAAGCTCTCATGTACCTCCAAGGATGGCAATTCACCGCTAACAAGCCACAACCCCTTTCTCCATCACTACCAAAGCACCTTGCAGTACTCTGAGAGGCAGCATGTGGCTCACGATCCCATTCTATCATAGCTAAATATACTAATGCAGTCCCATTAAAGGTCTCACGTCATGTCTGAAAACCTCATCTTCAATCACACACTTGGCCTGCAGATACTGTACCTCGATTCATTTTCCCCCCTCCTTGTTTTGTAATAAATAATTGCCAGGCTTTCAAGAAGGAGGATAAATGGAAACAACTCGGTTGAGGCCTGCATTAAAATCAAGTGCTCTCATCTCTCTTCACCCGACCTGCTGGAAACTTACTCTTCGGCCCTGCTCCAAATCAATAGCTGAGAGCAGTGTGGTGCACACTAAACAGCATCAAGAAAACCTTTGTAGGGGAAAAAATAGGAAGAAAGTCCATATTTAAATGGCCTGGGGAGAACTTGAGCTGAACAGGTTGCTGCATCTCACCACAGAGACAGAAAAAATTTCAGCAGAACACCTCCCATTGTTTGGAAGACAGGACTGGAAAATATTTCCATACAATATTCCATATCATAAGTCTCTTTCAGCACAGTTAAGGAAGGGAAGCTGATCCCAACTCATACGGCTGCTTTCCTTATGGCAACAGATCCAGAGCTGAGGGAGGGAGATGGGCATCTGTCTGTACATGCTGTAAGGACACCTGATCCTGGGTACCCCATCTGTTACAAAACTCGGCGTGTGGATTTCTTCGGGCTTTTTGGTTTGTCAAAAAAAGAACCCAAATATTGTGCAGAACGCGGTGAAATCTTTCAGAAATAAAGGAGGGTTTCCACACATGCCCAGGCAGCTCCTCCCTCTGAAATGCTTCTGTGGGAGGATGGGTGGTCTCAGACTTCAACCTCTGGCAAACAGCTTAGGAGCTGCGAAAGCAGCAAAAATACTACTATGAGTCGCACTGTAATTAAGCAGCTACAACCTCTGTATTCACCCTGGTGAGAAGCAATCTCATAGAATTCTAGAATCATGGAATGGTTGGGTTGGAAGGGACTTCAAAGCCCATCCAGTTCCATGGGTAGGGACACCTCCCACTGGATCAGGGTCTCCAAGCCCCATCCAACCTGGTCTTGAACCCCTCCAGGGATGGGGCAGCCACCACTGCTCTGGGCAACCTGGGCCAGGGCCTCCTCACCCTCACAGCAAAACATTTCTCCTTAAGATCTCATCTGAATTTCCCCTCTTTCAGCTTGAAACCATTCCCTCTCGTCCTACCCCTGCCCTCCCACCACAGAAAATTGATCCAGTGGGTCCTTTCCAACCTAGTGATTCTATGAAAAAAAAAAAAACCCATCCAAAATAGCATGGGGAATTATTCCATTATTCCAGCAACTCTTAGGAAAGATAAAAATCAAAAGGATAAACAAAAATTGTTCATCGTTCACTAGGAACCTGGGGGATGGCCCTGAGCAGTGCGAGGCTCGGTGTGTCTGCAGGCAGAGGGAATACAGTATGATCAGCAAACACAAGAGGGAAGCGCAGCACCAAAATCCATCCCTGTGCAGGGAAGGAGCAAGAGGCTTCCAGTCTTGGCTTAAGGGTTTGCGCTCACAGGCCTGCAGGGAAGGAGCAACAGGCCTCCAGTCTTGGCTTAAGGGTTTGGGCTCACAGGCCTGCAGGGAAGGAGCAACAGGCCTCCAGTCTTGGCTTAAGGGTTTGGGCTCACAGGCCTGCAGGGAAGGAGCAACAGGCCTTCAGTCTTGGCTTAAGGGTTTGGGCTCACAGGCCTGCAGGGAAGGAGCAACAGGCCTCCAGTCTTGGCTTAAGGGTTTGGGCTCACAGGCCTGCAGAGAAGGAGCAACAGGCCTCCAGTCTTGGCTTAAGGGTTTGGGCTCACAGGCCGGGGCACAGCGGGAGAAAGGATGGGTCCTGTCATGGCAGAGACTTTCCCTCCATCCCCTGGTGCTGATGCCTGGAACCATGAAGAATCTGGGAGGCTCTCTTGATCAGGGAGGGCAGGGAGAGGATGAGGGACAGTTTTGAGCTGAAAGAGGGGAGATTGAGGTGCGATCTCAGGAAGAAATGTTTTGCTGTGAGGGTGGGGAGGTCCTGGCCCAGGTTGCCCAGAGCAGTGGTGGCTGCCCCATCCCTGGAGGGGTTCAGGGCCAGGTTGGATGGGGCTTGGAGCCCCGGATCCAGTGGGAGGTGGGGGTGGGACTTTGAGGGCTTTGAGGTCCCTTCCAACCCATTCCATTATTCTACAATTCTCTGCGTTGCAGCCACAGTCTCCAACTGCTTAAGCAAATGCTGTCATTTAAGCCCAAGGTTAAATTCAATTGGACTGCATGAAATACAGCTGTAATTATTCATATGTCTTTTACAATAAATTCAACTATTTCATCTATGATTCTTTGACAGAATGCCTCTAAAAAGACAATGTTACTAGACCCTAAAGCAGGATTCTGAATCCAGTCACCTAGGGCTTTTTCTTCAAAAGTTAATATGAGAAATCCTACCAGATTTAATGCAGATAGAGAGTTTTCAAATATACTTTGAATGCAGCCACAACAATTCTCCATCTCAATGATGCTACAGAATGATTTGTAATTACCCCAGGGTTGCTTTTAGCTCAGCGTAACACCAAGGATTCCTGCAGGGCCATGGGCCATTCACACAGATCCAAGAGAAATAGGAACCCAGATCAGAAGTAGGAAGCTCAAAGTGTTCATCCAGACTTTGTGTTCTTTAAAATGAGATGTATACAGTGTGGAAACATTCCCCAGAGTCAAACAGAATGCGAAACAGATGGGAAATTATTTGCAAACAGGAACTCTTTTCTTTCTTGTTTGCCTGCCTTGTTTTGTTTACCCCTCATAATCCTAACAAGAAACACAAGCAGGGTAATACGACTGCGAGCTACTTCGTACTCACAAGCTTGGCTAAACACAACTACAAAGCACCACATTTTATGTAATGTGTTGAGTAAGGCAGCGACACTCACCTTGAGCCTCGGTGGAGCCAACACTGATGCAGGGACTTCATGTCATTGCTGGGAGTGCAGGGAGGTGATGCTGAGCAGTAACATTAAACACAGAGTCATAGAATTACAGAATCATATAATAGTTTGGGTTGGAAGGGACCTTAAAGCTGATCTAGTTCCAAATCCCTGCCATGGACAGGGACACCTCCCACTGGATCAGGAAAATTTTTTTTTCCTATTATTTAATCTAAATCTGCCCTCTTTCAGCTTAAAACAGAGATATCTATGCTTCTAGAGCTGTGGCCTTAACCAGTAAATCTTAATTACTCTTTTTGCAGATGACAAGGGCAAAGTTTACACTCACTGTTAGTAGAGATTAGAATTCTGACTGAGGGAACCAAGCGTATTTAATTTGCTGCATCCTTCAGTCAGATAAAGACAGTAGCAGCTCAAATTGTGGCACCATGGAGATTTATGCTCCAAGTATGGATGTAAAATCTTTGAAAATTATTGCCGAGTTACACATGGAGCCACAGACGGTGGGATTATAATTTATGGAGAACAGCCTCTATCTTTTACTCATTCATATAATGAAGAAATAAACTGCAGACACTTGCAGCCGAAACAGGATGTTGGATGATGCTTATTCACACTGAAATTACATCTTTAAGTTCCTTTCAAGCTACATAAATGTATCCATAACAGACACGGAAAACAATGCCCTTTTGTAATAAAAATGTATATTGTTAAAGTGCTGTTTTCCAGATTAAATTCTTATCATAAACATTAAAAATTGGTCTCTCATGCTCTTAACCACGTCTGATGGCTACACTAGAAATATTCTCTCAGATTATGTTTCTCTCTACCATTCTTGCTTTATTACTGCTTTATTATTGTCATTTCAACAACCTTTGGGAGACTTGATTAATATTTTCACTTTTGCTTGTAAGCACTTTCACTTTCTTCTCCATTCAAAGGCTGCTGCCGTATCCAAAGAGAGGAAAGTTAAAAAACAAATATAACAAAAGAAAAATGAAAGAAGGGACCAAAGCAATCACCAGTGTCACTCAACTACTTTTAATTTATTACCGCCTGTCTTTGGGCATCCCCTACCATCATATTTTTTCAATTCTATAAGAGAATAAAGAAGATTTCAAGTTACCATAAACACACCCTTCCCTTGCTTTTCAACGTTATATCAAATAAATGCGTTTTTCTTTAAGTAACCTGAGATAAGGCCCATTAATAATACAGGAATGCAGTTCAACAAATCACAACACAAAATAATAATTACAACAAAAGCAAAAGTCAAAAAAAAAGCCTTTACAGTAACACTGCAGATTTAGTACAACCTCCTGCAGATCAGCACGTTTGGCTGTGTGTGGGAGTTGGGAAATCCCAGCAGCTTTCTATTGTATCTCGTTATTTCCTGGCTCATTCCCAAGCAAATAAATAATCATCGTCATAAACTAGAGTCATACAAGTGTAGCAGAAACAGTCGTGAAATCCAATAGATAAGGTAGCCAACGCTCAAGATGTTTCTTGCAAATGGGCTACAAGTTGGGAGCCTATTAATCTTTTGTGTGCTCAACTGCTCTTCCTCTTCCAGACACCAGGATTGCAGAGAGCAGCCCATGGCAGGAACCAGCTGTCTTTCTTGAAGTGAGGGGCTCAAAACTGAACCCAGGATTTGAGGTGCAGCCTCACCAGCACTGAGTGCCAGTGGACAATCCCGTCCCTGCTTCTGCTGGCCACACCACGACTGATCCAAGCCAGGATGCCATTGGCCTTCTTGGCCACCTGGGCCACCACTGGCTCGTGTTCAGCTGCTGTTGACCAACAACCCTAGGTCCTTTTCTGCTGGGCAGCTTTCCAGCTGCTCTTCCCCATCTTGGCAAGCTGCACTAGATGTCATCTCCTGCCCTCTGGTCACAAAGTGAAATATCTGAAGGACATTTTGCCTCTTGGCTCATACCTGACAGTCCTGCTTGACTCCACAGCTCTGAGCATGAATGAAAGGATTAGGATGAAATTAAAGTGGATTTTGTATGTAATGAGGAAAGTACACTCCAAATTTGAAGTAAATCCAAGCTAGGAAAGCAAATTCTCCTGTGCTAGTGGACAGCTTGGATCCTCCAGGCCCAAGCTCCAGCTGCTCTTTAATGAAGCCAATAGTGCTGGGACCAGACCTGTATCTGAATCCACCCCCACACCTCCATGTCTGCAGCAGAGCTTGCAGTAAGAGCTTCCAGGCAATAAAAGCTGGAGATTGAGAATAAATCCCTGGTCATTAAAGCTCTGCAGCCCTAACGAACCCTCCCAGAGCCCCCAAATCTCATGGCAAAAGTTTGAGGTCAGGTAGACACTGTGAAGGGTAAAAAAAGTGCTTTTGCAGCCTTCTGGACACAATACAGAATCCTGTTCTACAAACCAGATGCTCTTTCTATTTTTAAATATTCTGGAGGGACTCAAATATTGCAGTGATTAGAGAAGAGGAGGCTCTGTAAGTACCTGTGCAGATGGATGCAAAGGACGGAAACTATCCCTGCAGGATGGAACCACGACAAAAAATGCTCATTCCAGCTCATTTATCAAAGCCCAAACAGGTAAAATATCTGGGCAAAGGTGGTTTACGCTTTAAGACTAAGTTGCTCTCAGGAATGCTGTTCTTCCACTTTCACCAAGGCTCAGCAGTTGTTCCAAACATGGGTGTTATAACACTGCCCATGGAGCAATTACCAACCACAGAGGAAATGGGCTGAAGTTTGCTGAAGTTTCTTTGGTCTTAGCTTTGTGAAAACTCTGCCTAATAATTTTCACTCGATTTTCATGCTGTTTTGAATCAAGTGTGAGGCAGCTGTTCATTTTTCTCTGTGATAAATCACCATTTCTTGACATTTGGAAACTCGGGAGACAGAAAAAAAAGAAAAAAAAGAGAGAGGAAAAAGTGCTTCGGGTGGACTCAGTTTTGGTTTAAATTATTGAGTGTATTCAGATGCTCTACCCCACAAGCGTGTTAACACCACCTCAGAATTCAGGGACATAAATGAAGGGTGGACTTGCCAAAGCAAGATAAGGGCTGTAGCCCTCTTTCTCCCAGCTGCTGATTGACCATGTGGAGCATCTGTGTGTGTGAAACAGCTTAAGCATGCAAATCGTGGCAAGATCAGGCTCAGCCTAGGGAACAGTGATCTGGCTGTGTCCTTCATTGTTCAGGTTTTACTCAATGTTTGCCTTATGGCAGATTTCTTTTTCTCTTTCCTTTCGCTGGCGGCGGAAGGGAGATGGGACAGTCTTTCCCTTGCTGCTTCTGCAAAGGAGGTGTTGGCCCAGGAGAAGCTCCACATCCTGGCCAACAACACAATTCAATTGGTAATAATTCAAAAGCAGAGTCTCCAACAAGGACTTTTCTGCAAGCATCTGACCCCTTTTTTTAAGGGAGGGAAATTAGGAAGGAGGAAAGAAAAAAAACCCTGCTCTGTTTCCTGCTGTTGTGCTGTTTATCTCGGAATTTGCAAGTGAACGTGTGGAGGTAGCATCAGGCTGGGAAGATGGCTAAATTTGGCTTAAATTTCTGATTTCTTCCTATTGAAGTATATAGCAACACTCCCACTCACTGTCCAGTGTGGCATT
Source organism: Clamator glandarius (assembly GCA_033459285.1). Lineage (NCBI taxonomy): Eukaryota > Metazoa > Chordata > Aves > Cuculiformes > Cuculidae > Clamator > Clamator glandarius. The sequence continues at coordinate 764,601 of JAUNZM010000018.1, read as the reverse complement.
TTTAAACATTCCCCCCAAACTAATTCTGTTCCTCATTGAAGGAAATGATATAAATAATCCCTAGGAATGTATTTTCCTGTAGGTAAAGAGATAATATTTGAGTTTTACTTGGGAGAATAGTGGAAGATCACAGAGAGCATGCAAAAGCCTGTTGCTGCAGGAACTCGTACACTTGCCTGGCTTTGGGGACCCAGGAGGTCTTGCTCTGAAGTCACAAAATCATAGAATTATTAAGGTTGGAAAAGACCCCTAAGATCACCCAGTCCAACCATCAGCCCAACACAACTGTGTCTACTAAACAATGTCCCAACGTGCCACATCTGTACACTTATTGAATCCCTCCAGGGATGGAGACTCCACTGGACAGCCTCTGCTAGGGCTTCACCACTCTGCCTGTAAAGAAATGTTTCATAATATCTACTCTAAACCTCCCCTGGTGCAGCTTGAGGCTATTTCCTCTCACATCTTATTGGTTGTTACTTGGGAGAAGAGACTAGCACCCACCTCACTACAACCTCCTTTCAGGTAATTGTTGATTGCAATACGGTCTCCCCTCAGGCTCCTCTTCTCCAGGCTGAACAATCCCAGGCGCCTCAGCTGCTTCTTTTACCACTTCTCCTGAAGACCCTTCCCCAGCATTGTTGCCCACCCCCGGAAAAGCTCCAGCCACTCAATGTCCTTCTTGTACTGAGAAGCCCACATCAGGATAACAATTAGCAGGACTAAGTTAGGCATAATTATACATTTCTAGGATCAGGCCAGCAGAGGGAAGGCCATGTGAAAAAACACGAGAAAGGCTTTATGTGAAAACCAGACAGCACTTTTAAACAAACTTTCACACAGGCACAAACTTTTCATACATTTCTTCTTTTTCACTAAAATTGTTATTAATTTGGTCACCTGAAACCATTTTCTAGGCATTTGCTTTTCTTGAAATTTGCTTTCTACTTCTATTTTCTTTCCTTTTTCCCCTTTGATCAATAAGACAGCTTGCATTTTCAGCTTTCAGTCAAAGAAAGGTGGGAGGAAACATTATTTCAAAGCACACAGTTAATTATTATTAAAAAAACCCAGCTGCTGCTGCCCTCTGAAAGGGTTTTAATGTAAAAAAGCAGAGCCAAATGTAGAGGCATTCACTAAAGTTACAAGGACATGAGGCGGTTCTCTGAGCAGCCTTGAAAAATCATTTCCAGCCAGTACGCAGCCAGTTTCAATGATGGACTATGAATTACAGACTCAGCCAGTCTGGATGGGTAAACATCCTATTCCTGCTCCTTCTTCTTTGTCGTAACATAGAGTCATGGAAAAGCATGGTTTGCACTGAAAGGGACTTTAAAGCCCCATCCAACCTGGCCTTGAACACGTCCTGGGATGGGGCAGCCACAACTTCCCTGGGCAACCTGGGCTACCCTCATTGTGAAGAATTTCTTCCTAATATCTAATCCAAATCTTCCCTCATGGGAAAACTCACAGGTTTCTGTTGGCTGCGAATCCCTCTACATTGATCACATTCCCCCAGGAATTGCCTGCAGTGCTTGTTTGGGGGGTGGGAGGGTGGGGTCAATGCTAATTTGGGATTTTCCTCTTCCCTTTTTGCAGATCCAGAACTATTTGTGTTTCCTAGCACAGGTCTGCCTGTGACAAACACCTCTGGGGCTCCAGCAGGAGATGTTTCAGTGCAAATATCGTTATTAATAATCGTTATTAATAATCCTTAACCCTCCTCCTCCGCTCAAATGGAATAGATTGGGTGCCTGATCCTGATTTCACGGTTGCAAAATGCCTAACGTGGCTGAAATCCATGACTAAAGGCTTCTTGGTTTCACCCCCTCAACTCTAATGAAGTCCTTGCCAATTAATAGTGGGGGTAAACGAAAGAATTGGTGCCTCAGCAACATCAAAGGAGTTAAGAGTGACTTCCACAGATGAACAAGTGGCGCTTTGTGCAATGTCCTTCTGGAGCCTTCATTTTCATGGAGCTTGTTAGCTCAGCCAATGCGAGGATGACTTGCCGGCCTGTTGTCCCTGTGGGAACACAGCCCCCAGTGTAGGACAGGAACGCTGACTGGAGCGTGCGACCGGTTCTCATCACGCCTCGGGAGAAAGCAGCAGAAAATGAACTGGCACGGGAGGGGAATGAGCAGAGAGCTGGGAGCGGATTGTTTTTTCCCATCTCTGGCTTCATTGATACAACAGAATGGAAATGGGCTGTTTGTTTTCCTTTATGCTAATAATAATAACTGTAGTGGTAGATTTAGTTGTTGGAGCAAGTCCAGAGGAGGCCACAAAGATGATCCAAGGGCTGGAGCACCTCCTGTATGAGGACAGGCGGAGAGAGTTGGGGTTGTTCAGTCTGGAGAAGAGAAGGCTCTGGGGAGACTTTTAGAGCAGCTTCCAGTGCTGAAAGGGGCTCCAGGAAAGCTGGAGAGGGGCTCTGGATCAGGGAGGGCAGGAGTAGGACAAGGAGGAATAGTTTTCAGCTGAAAGAGGGGAGATTGAGAAGAGATCTTGCAGAGAAATGTTTCCCTGTGAGGGTGGGGAGGCCCTGGTGCAGGTTGCCCAGAGCAGTGGTGGCTGCCCCATCCCTGGAGGGGTTCAAGGCCAGGTTGGATGGGGCTTGGAGCCCCTGATCCAGTGGGAGGTGTCCCTGCCTATGGCAGTGATACTGAGTGGGTACCCCATCACCATCTCCCCATCATCACCTCCCTGGTGGCTCTGAAGGAGTACTCTATCACCTCCTGCCTCTGTCGGTCCCAGGGGGTACCCCATGACCACCTTGCCACCATCTCCTGCCGTGGAGGCCCAAGGTGGTACCCCACCACCACCTCCCCATCATCTCCTGCCCTGTGGATCCAAGGGTGTACTCCATCACCACCTCCCCATCATCTCCTCACCCCAGGGTTCCAAGGGTGTTCCCCATCACCACCTCCACATCATCTCCTGCCTCCATGGGTCTGAGTGATTATCCCATCACCACCTCCCCATCACCTCCTGCCCTGAGGGTCCAAGAGTGTACCCCATCACCACCTTTCCATCACCTCCTCTCCCTGGGAGTCCAAGGATGTACTCCACCACCACCTCTCTGTCATTTCTTGCCCTGGGGGTCCAAGGGGATACACCATCACCATCTCCTGCTCCGGGGGTCCAAGGGGATACCCCATCACCATCTCCTGCTCCGGGGGTCCAAGGGGATACCCCATCACCATCTCCTGCCTCAGGGGTCCAAGGGGATACCCCATCACCATCTCCTGCTCCGGGGGTCCAAGGGGATACTCCATCACCATCTCCTGCCACGGGGGTCCAAGGGGATACCCCATCACCACCTCCTGCCCCGGGGGTCCAAGGGGATACCTCATCACCATCTCCTGCCACGGGGGTCCAAGGGGATACCCCATCACCATCTCCTGCCACAGGGGTCCAAGGGGATACCCCATCACCATCTCCTGCCACGGGGGTCCAAGGGGATACCCCATCACCATCTCCTGCTCCGGGGGTCCAAGGGGATACTCCATCACCATCTCCTGCTCCGGGGGTCCAAGGGGATACCCCATCACCATCTCTTGCCCCGGGGGTCCGAGTGGTTACCCCAACACCACCTCCCCATCACCTCCCGCACTGGGGGTCCAAGGATGTACTCCACCACCACCTCCCCATCATCTCCTGCCCTGGGGGTCCGAGTGGTTCCCCCACCACCACCTCCTGCCCCTGGGGTCCGAGTGCCCTCTGCCCCCTCCCCTCCCGGCCCTCCCCTCCCGCTCGGGGGCGGGCAGCATCGCCTCCTCTAACGCAGCCGCCCCGGTGCCGGCGTGGGTTGGCGCGGGTGGGGGAAGAGGAGGAGGGCAAGGAAGAGGAGGAGGAGGAGGAGGAGGAGGGCGGCCGTGCCCCGGGGTGCTGCGGGCTTGCATGGCCGTGCGCGGGCGGCGATGGCTGCGTGATGTCCCAGCAGCCCGCTCCGCTCGCCATGGCTGCCAAAGAGGAGCTCTACAGCAAAGTCATCCCCCGGCGGAACCGGCAGCACCGCGGGGGGACCATCAAACACGGGTCCTCGCTGGAGATCCTGCTCTCCATGGGCTTCCCCAAAGCACGGGCGTAAGTCGCCGCGCGGACCCCCCTTTTCCCTCCCTTCCTCCTCTGGTTTCGCGGCGGGAGCCTTTCTGCTCGGCTGATTCGGACCGCGGCGGGATGGGGGAGGCGGGGAGCACCGGCCCCGGGGCTGAAAGGCAGCGGGGATGCGCTCCGGAGCGCCCCGGGGAGCGGGGGATGCGCTCCCGGAGAGCCCCGGGGACGCCTTCCCGGAGCAACTGAGGCAGAGCGGGGGGATGCTCTCCCGGGGGGGCGCAGGAATGGGCTCCCTGAGAGGTCCAGGGAGCGGGTGATGCGCTCCCGGAGAGCCCCGGGGACGTCTTCCTGGAGAAACCGAGGCAGCTGGGGGGATGCTCTCCCAGAACTGCCGGGGGATGCGCTCCCAGAGCACCCCGGGGACGCCTTCTCGGAGCAGCCCGGGTACCGGGGGGGATGCGCCCTCCGAGGGGCCCAGGAATGGGCTCCCCGAGAGGTCCAGGGAGCAAGGAATCCGCTCCCGGAGCGCCCCAAGGAGCAGGGAATCCGCTCCCGGAGCGGCCCCGGGGATGCGCTCCCGAAGCTGCCCGGAGATGCGTTCTCAGAGGAGCCCGGGTACCGGGGGGATGCGCTCCTGGAGGGGCTCGGGAATGAAATCCGAAAGATACCTTCTTGGAGCAGCCCGAGCGGTCCCGGAGGAGCTGGGGATGCGCTCCCGAAGCCGCCCAGGGGTAACTTCTCGGAGCAGCCCTGGCAAAGGGGAGGGATGCGCTCCCGGAGGGGCCCGAGCAGTGGGGGATACGCTCCGGGCAGCGGCTGGACGCGCAGCCCGAGGATGCGCTCCCGAAGCGCGCAGGGCAGCGGGAGATGAGCTCCCGGAGTGGCCCGAGGATGCGCTCCCGAAGCGGCTCGGGTAGCAGGGGGATGCGCTCCCGAAGCGGCTCGGGGTCACTTTCTCGGAGCGGCCCAAAGAGCGGGGGATGCGCTCCCGAAGCAGTCGGATTAGTGGGGGATGCGCTCCCGGGGCAGCCCGAGGATGCAGTCCCGAAACTGCCCGGGTATACCTTCACGGAGCAGCCTGGGGAGCAGGGAATGCTCTCCCGGAGCAGCCTGGGGATGCATTCCCGGAGCGGCCAAGGCAACGGGGGATGCGGTCCAGAAGTGGTCCAGCACGGCCAGCGATGCTGTACAGGCCGAGGGATGCTCTGCGTCGCATCTCCTGGCAGGCACAATGCTTTGTACTACTAGTTGGAGTCAGAACCCATCGTTCCTGTGCTTTGAAAATAAGGAGATCATGGCACAATGGTTTTGGCTGACTCAGTCACCCACAAGATACTCTTTAGTCCACGTACAAGTCCACCGAAAAGGAATGGAGCAATAGAAGAAAATTTATGTAGTCCAAAGTGGTAGGTTCTTCTTGTTCAAATTAGCAATGCCCTGGTGTAATCTCCCTGCATGTGCCAATGCTTTAAATTAATTAGGCAGCAACCTAATGATAGCTTAATAATGACCCTCCCAGTTTTAAGCATAGAGACTCCCGAAATGGGACTGTGCACTTTAGGATGCAAATGAACTTTAGGATTTGGATGATTCACAGAATCACCAGGTTGGGAAAGACCCACCGGATCATCCAGTCCAACCATTCCTATCAAATACTAAACCGAGATTCCTTGATCTGCTTAAGTTTTCCTTTTGTTGTTGATGCCCATCAGAACTTGGTGGTTTTGCAGCTCTTTCTTTGTGCAGTTTTCTTATAAATAGACACACACATGCAGTTTCAAGGACGCATGTCATCTGTGGATTCACGAGATTGCCGTGGATCCACTAGCACATACAGGAAATGTCATGTGTGTTTCCCATTGTCCTACTTATGTTCCTTATGTTTGTCAGTGAGCTATAGTTACCTGTTAAAATCAACATACAGCATTTATATGCAACGCCTGCAAACGGAAATAGTAGGAGACCAGTGACTTCATGCTCTGCTCGCTTGGAAAAACAGATGTGTGTCTTTCAGTGGAGCTAGAGAAAAAAGCAGCTCGGTATTATGAATGAAACTAGTTATTACCCATACAACAGTGCCAGCAAGGCTGACAGCCAGCCCTGGTCTTACCTAACCACTAGAAACTATGTCTGTGGTTCATATTCTTGCCCAAGAAAACACTAATATTTGACAAAAATGCACCTGAAGCTTCATCATACAAGGTAGGGAAGGTTAAACACAGAGAGCAAGCCAGAGAAAGGAGTAGAATGTACCCAGCTACAAAGAACACTTATTGTAAATGTAATCAGCTGGATGGGTAAAACCCTCTTGATGCTAAATTCAGGATATTGTGATGCAGCCCTGTTTGACACCTCAGCTGTCTGCTGGGAGGGAAACCGCTCTCCCCATCTGGGGTAGCAATTAGTGCCCTGTTCCAGCCGGCTGGAAATAATACAAATGATTCATCATTAAAATTCAGATAAGAAGCAAAACGGGAAGAAAGCCAAACAAGGACTCAATGATCCGGTGGGTCTCTTCCAACCTGGTGATTCTATGAAGGAAGGACTGCCACTAAGGGCACTCTGCGGACCGGCACACAGGTTGGAAGCGCGAGAGAGAAGACTGCGCGGCAAAAGGACATTCCCTAAAGGTCACTGCTTCCCAGAAGCTGCTTTTTAGCTCACAGCATAGTGCTTTGCAAGGGTGAATGAGATTGCTGAGTTGCCAAGGAAGTAAAAACACCCTGTCTCTCAATAAGAGTACTGAAAAGTAGCCTTAGAGTAAAGCCCTTTCGAGTCTTCTCCCGAAACTCTCCCACTCCTGTCTTCTACCCCAAAGCTGTAGTTACAACAGGAGGAGGAGAATTCAGCCAAAAGGGGGAATTTCGGATCTGTGTACATCCTGCCTACAAACGCGAGCCAGGCTGATACTTAGAAGTGGTGACCATCTGTTTGGGTGGCTTATGCAAAACAAAGCTCTAAGTTGTCAGACTGAGACTGTCAGGCCTGTCATGGTGCTGTTGGCATTGGTGGTCTCCTGGCTTCTTGTTAGTGCCAGAGGGATTGACTGGGGCAGGGGACAGAGGGGGCTGTTGAAGTCGAAGTAAGAGACACAGGAGCTACCTGGAGAGCCCAAGAGTGCTTTTTTCAGCTGTGGCATGGAGATGGTGCTGAGATCCTGGGGAGTACTCGCACTGCCTGACTTTCAGCTTCTAATTCAGCTCGAGTAACTTCATGTACCTCACACCTCTACCAACAGACAGGTCAGTTTTTGTCTCTTCAAAAATCATTAATTATTTGATAGTACTTCTCTATGCTTATAAGCTTAGTAGTAAGAGCTCAAATGGCCAAGATGATCCTGGGCTTGCTTCCTGGCTCTGTGTTGCTTTGAACAAGCCACTTCCACCCTGTGTATGCTAAAATAATCAAAGCTGAAATACTAAATATGATCTCCAAGTATGTTAGTATAGATTAACTCAGTTTAGGGTAGAAAATGGTATGAGCCAGGCTGAACCCAAGAGCGGATGTTATAGGTGTTTACACTTTAGGTACCAAGTACAAAACTACCATCAAGCTTCTGTTCAAATCAGGGTGTTATTTAATAAGCCTTTATTTGTCTATCCTGCTTGTGCTTTACAGGGAACTGGGGATAAGGAGTCGATCAAGGAAGAACATATCCTTCCTTTCTGAACACAGATAACTTGAGAGCAGGTATTGAAATGAACGGAGCTCCCCTGCTGTCAATGTCCCACAGCACAGACTGGGACCCTGCAAGTTCTCCTCACTTCCCCATTGAATCTTTGTCGGTGCAGGCAGAAGAACGACTCTGTTGTGTGCTCCCAGACAGACGTCTGTCAGTCTCTTTTCCTCCTTCCCAGCAACAGCTTCGGTTCAGCTGGGCTACTCTAAATTACACAGCAATGTACAAACCACCTATAGGTGCATTTACAGCAGTTGCACAAACCACTGTGCTATGTCATCACTTTAGACTGTTACTGTGAAGAGCTGTTCTATTTTGAATTTTTTTTGTCAGCACATGATCATTATTTCTTTGTTTTGCAATTAGCCCATGATGTTACGTACTGTCTAGTCACACGGGAGGAGGCTGAGGAGGCTTTCCTTGTCCCAGGTAGTTTCTAATTTAAACAAGGAAGGAAAGCAACGGTGATGTTATGATTGCCCTTTTGCAGTTTGGGCATTGGAACAAGTATTTTGCCCATGTCACATAAAAGTCTAACGAAACCTCAGTGTCTCAAGACCTTGAACACAAAAACAACTTTAGAAGAAGATTTCACACAACTGTTACTTCCCAGTTACCCTGAAATACTGTACCTCCTCTTGCTATGAATCTGCTGTCAGTGGTTGCACCCACAGATCTAATCTGACTGCCAGCACCTCTCATTCTTGTATGATCATAGAATCATGGAATGGATTGGATTGGAAGGGACTTTAAAGCCCATCCAGTTCCACCCCTGCCATGGGCAGGGACATCTCCCACTGGATCAGGGGCTCCAAGCCCCATCCAACCTGGCCTTGAACCCCTCCAGGGATGGGGCAGCCACCACTGCTCTGGGCAACCTGGGCCAGGGCTTCACCACCCTCACAGCAAAACATTTCTTCTTATGATTTCATCTCAATCTCCCCTCTTTCAGCTGAAAACCATTCCCCTTCATCCTATCCCTGCAATCCCTGATCAAGAGCCCCTCCCTGGTTTTCCTGTAGGCTATATCGATGTCTATATATGTGTGTATATATCTCTCTTGTGACCCTATATAGGTGTTGATAGTCTTCCTGAGAGTAAATAGAAAGGGAAGCACAGTGTAGATTACAGGCCATGGAAACCACAGGGGATCACTTAAAACTATTATGCATGTAGAAGCAATTAAAATAAACTATGTGCAACGTGTACCTCTGTGAAACACTAAACATAAGAAAATGTAGCGATGAACCGCTGTTTTTTTTTCAAGATGGAAGGTGGCCTTTGACCAAACTTGAATTATTGGAAATAACATATGGATAAGCAATTGAAATCTTCTAGCCTGTGTGGTTCAGTAACCTGTGTGGCTCCAGAATTTGTGAGTTCAGTGGCTCACAGTGTTAAAAGCGTTGCGTTAAACTCCTCCAAAACATCCTCAAAACCAGAAAGTTAAAATTCTAGCATGAGAAAAAAAAAAATCCTGCTTTCTTTGTTTTAATTCTGGCTGCATATGAGCATACAAATGGATTAAATGTAAAACGTTACTTGAGTTTCGGCATACAACTCTAAATTCAAGCCATAGCCCCAAGGTGCTGTTTTAGAAGAGATCCAGACCTAGAAAAAGGAAGATAGTTCCCTGGCCCCAGTCATTACTCAAACAGGGTAAATCACTGCCCATAAGCAGAACACTTACATTACAGACACTGTGTTTTTTTGGATGCTGTGCTGTGTGTGATAAGCGTAAGGAATGAGCGCTGCTCTTGATGCAGGTGGCAAAGCTTTCCAAAATTAAACTGATTTTCTTCCCATCATTTCAGGGTAAAGAAGAAGGACCATCTCTTAGAGACAGGTCTATGATGTTGGTTCAATGTGCAGTGCTGTGCTCCTGGGTAGATCTGCTGACTCTAGACATAACTGCAAACACTTTCCCCTCATAAAAAAAAAAAAAAATAGACAGGAATATTGTACAGTTTACTGTGAATCAGTTCCACTGCTTCCCCTATGCTACGCGTTTCCTCCTCCCTCCCTCCCTCCTTCCCTCCCTCCCTCCCTCCCTCCCACAAAAGACCACTCTGTGTTCATGGTACGAAGAAGAGTTAACTCACAAAGCTGGACCACGTTTCCCTTGGTCTGGAATAGAATCGTAGAATACTTCGAGTTGGAAGGGACCTTAAAGATCATCCAGTTCCAACCTCCTGTGATGGGCAGGGGCTCCAAACCCCATCCAGCCTGGCCTTGAACCCCTCCAGGGATGGGGCAGCCACCACCTCCCTGGGCAACCTGGGCCAGGGCCTCCCCACCCTCATAGTGAAGAATAGCACCAAACCAACCTGATTTTGATTTTGCTTCTCAGTAACTGTGAGAATCTAGGAGTATTAAGAGTTTCATTATTCTCAAAGAATAGGAATTGCCATGCGTGAACTAGAACCAGTTAATTGCTCAAACAATTGATCCAGTTTACAAACAACAAAATCTTCTCTTGTGTTTTGAAAATGTTTTCTAGGCTGCTAAAGCATGTTTTGCCTAGTAACCGACTTAGCAACACAGCAGCATTGCAGCGCAGAAGGGCTGCAAAGTCTCTCATTCCTCACAGGTTTGGGCTGGATTTGGGAAAATACTGCATGGAAAAAAACCCCAAATGCTGCAGATAATCTTTGGGTTTTGAAGCGGTTTCTGTTCCTTTATGACATTTGCCTTTGGGGTATTAGTTTCCTGCAAATACTCTTGGCTGAAACTCATCCTGCTACAATCACCAGCCCAAAACGTAGGCATCACGAAAGTCTCACTTAAGCCCAAGCTTTAGAAAGGTTTTTAGGATTCTCAGTGACTTGTGTTGGCCTGGGATGTGGAATGAAATTCCATCCCAAGTAAATATGATGGGCAGTGATGTTTCTAGAAGCAACAGTTTAGAAGGCTGAGCTGGGCTCTTCTCCCAAGTGACAGGGGACAGGATGAGAAGGAATGGCCTCAAGCTCCACCAGGGGAGGTTTAGGCTGGACATTAGGAAAAAATTTTTCACAGAAAGGGTCATTGGGCACTGGCAGAAGCTGCCCAGGGAGGGGGTTGAGTCACCTTCCCTGGAGGGGTTTCAGGGACGGGTGGATGCGGTGCTGAGGAACATGGTTTAGTGATTGATGGGAATGGTTGGACTCGATGATCCGATAGGTCTCTTCCAACTTGGTTATTCTATGATTCTATGAACGAGAATTTCCAAATGTGTTCATAACACTGGAGGAATTCTTGAGCTACTGAATAGAAAATGCAGGTGTTGTAGCATCAGGGGCTTAGGCAAAAGCTTCTCCTGATGCTCTATCTGTGCTCGTCATTCAACCCAGTGGGTTTCGGGTTGAACAGAGCCACTAAAACACCCCTATTTCCAACACAGCGTGTCAAAAGAACAGGCGTTCTTCGTGGGAAGCGTTTGTGACCTGTTTACACTACAAATAGTGAAAGAGGAAGAACTTGCTGGAGGGGCACCCTTTGGCAGATTGCTCAGACAAGACCTGCTGTGACCCCCCCTTTCGACGAGCCTGTCAACGCCCCTGTGGGAAGTCACAGGGAAAGGCAGCTCTTTGCCCACTCTAGGGTTTAACGGATGAGATTCTGGGCTGTAACTCGAGCAACAGTTTGAGCAGTTAACTGGTTCTAGTTCACGCATGGCAATTCCTAGGTTCAGGGCTGAGGCCTCTGAGCAATTTTGTACATCTGTGCTGGAAGGGATCCAACAGGTCTGCACGGCGCAGTGGAACACGGGTACTGCAATTGAGTTAGCGGCTGCCAGGAAGGTGCACTGGGGAAGGGCTTGAGCAAAGATACATTTGGGACTGAGTCCCGTGGCTGCTCTACATATGGATTTTTTTTTTTTTTTTGATTGGCTTTATTGCAGAGTTCTGCTGTGGGACTGAGAGATACTTACTGCAGCGTTCAGACTCTTACGTACTAGCGGCTTCTTTGGGGTTGGTGTGGGAGAGATCTCTATCATAGAATCACAGAATTATAGAATCATAGAATAGTTTGGGTTGGAAGGGACTTTAAAATCCATCCAGTTCCAACCCCCCCTGACATGGGCAGGGACACCTCCCACTGGATCAGGGGCTCCAAGCCCCATCCAACTTGGCCTTGAACACCTCCAGGGATGGGGCAGCTACCACTGCTCTGGGCAACCTGTTCCCTCACCACTCTCATCATGAAGAACTGATCTATCAGACAGATCTAAAGGGATAAAAAATAGAGGTCTTTTTACTTTCACTCTATAATATGGAAACTGAGGCACAGAGCAGCTTAGATGTATATGTCAAATCTGTATTTAGCCTGGCACTTGCACCTAAATCTGTAGCGTTTCAGTCTATTAGTTTAAAAACAAGACTGAGATAGCTGGTCTAACTAGAACATCTATTTCCATGACATTGTATAAAATTTCCAAGCGGAGAGAGACCTTCTCTTATCAGAGGTTGAAGAAGTCATTCCTGTGATAAGATCATACTGTAAAATGATAATGGCAGCAGCAACACTCCGTATTACCTCAGTGATTCAGGATACTGTATACATGACTGCCATTAATCATATCTGATAGCTGGGAGCAGCAGAACAATCAGATCTTGAGGTCTGACATTGACAAAGAAAATGCTTCTGCCACAAACAATGAGAAAATGGTTTCAGGACAGAGCATCCCCATACAACAATCCCTCATGGTAGAGCCAAGGTCAGTGAGTCACTGCAATCCTTGCTGCAGAAGAGCTGCCTGCCCAGAAAGCAAGCTTGCACGTGTTCCGGAAAAAAAAGAACACCTTTCCAGTGCCTTCACACACTGTGCTTCATTGGGATCTCACATTTAAAAGTCAAAGTAGCAGCACCATATGCAGCGAGTTCCTGGTTCAGTAGCAAGTCAGCTAGAAGCCAGCAATCCCTGGATTTTGAAGGTGTGTTTTTCAGGGCTATCTAACACTGGCAAACACTGTAAGCCAGTCTAGAAACTTTCCTGGTCCCCGAATATTTATTTCATTTGGGTATTAAAATGACATGGTGAGAAAAGTCTTGTGCTTCTGTCTCTCTGATGGGGTTTTTTGAGCGATGGAGCTGAACTGGATCCTTCCCTCTATGCTGGGAAGGAGGGGAGCTTCAGAAAGTACAACCTAAACCCCACATATCACTGACAGAGCCTAAAAAATACTTTGTGTCAATACTTCTGTGTCAAAACCCCATTGAGTTAATAACTTGATCCATAGTATACAATTCCTGTTCAAGCTACATATCAATTTCAAGTGATACAGATACTAGTGTTATCATTTCCCTTTCTGTCCCTTTTTCTTTCTCACTTCACAGACCTAATACTACTGTCAGGAGCCAGTTTAAATTTACTAATGAGATTCTCAAGACAAAGACTCGCTGGAGAAACTCATGATTTCAAATACCAGTGTGGACTATTTGAATGGAGCCTTGTTTGCATAAAATGCTGATTATTCTTCCCCCTTGGAGACTGGGTGACAGCGGCAGCGTTTTGGCCCATTTCTACAGAATTGTGCAGCGCTTCCTTTTAAACCCCCCCGAAAGTTTACCCTGAGATTACTTCTGCTACTTTGCTGGGTAGGAGCCCATGCTCAGAGGGTGCCGCCAGCCCTCAAGACCTCCTGAATAAACGCAATGACAGAAGGCAGGGGGAGAATCCTGCTCTTGGAAAGATTACGAGCAAATGTTTCAAGTTAAAAAGAAGAATTTGGTGTTTCTAAATGCCAAATGCTGGCTGTGCTGGCTCATGATGAGACTTGTGGTTTTAAGTCACCTTGAAAAGCAAGTCTTAGCCTCCCAAGTCTTGCTCACAGATGAGAACGTTGCCCTAGGTTTTAACTGGTGCTTATAGTGGATTCACAGCGTGCTCTCAGCAACTGCAAAAAGAATAGAGACATCCGTGTGTGTGTCTGTACCGCACCAGTCTAATTATCCTCAACAAGCAGAGTCATCAAAAGAGCTGTAGTTTAGCAGCTGACAGCATTTTGGATTCCATCACCAAGACTGGCTGCAGGCTTTGTGCATTACAATGGGGTGCGCTGTGCCTATATAAACAGACCTGAAAAGAATAGCATTTGGCTTTGCTTGGCATTTTTCTGTCCCCAGCACTATAAGAAAGCTGGGAAGGGGCTCTTTATCAAGAAATGCAGGAACAGTATGAGGGGGAGCAGTTTTAAGTCAAAAGAGAGGAGATTTAGATGAGATCTTAGGGACAAATGTTTTCCTGTGAGGGTGGGGAGGTCCTGGCCCAGGTTGCCCAGAGCAGTGGTGGCTGCCCCATCTCTGGAGGGGTTCAAGGCCAGGTTGGATGGGGCTTGGAGCCCCTGATCCAGTAGGAGGTGTCCCTGCCCATGGCAGAGGGTGGAACTGGGTGATCTTCAAGGTCCTTTTCTACCTAAACCACTCTATGACTCTCTGTCTTGGTCATGTACAAAGACTGAATCTAGAGAGCAGCAGAAAGTGAAGGGGAAAAAAAAAAACAACGGCAAGAAGTAACAGGATGAGTTGAGAGAATTGCTAAAGGTGCCACAATGAAGCAGCTGACAACCTACACACGCAGTGGTTTAGACGTCTTGTAAACACTTGTCTATATTTACAAGATGCAGGTGCTGCTTTTCCAAGTCCTCTCTCCCACTATTCCTCCTGAAGCTTTGACAAGTCCCAGCAGCAAAAGGTGCTTTTGAAGGTACTCCTGCAATACTCACCACTCAGCCTAAGAGATGTCGATCTCACAAACTAGGGAGCAGAAGCCATCGCTCCTCCGTTCCCCAGGAAACCTCAGCCTTTCTGTTTTGTTTCACAAGGATTCCCAAAAGAATAAAGATCAGCACAGAGTCACGTGTGCAGAGATGACAATATCCTGACAGGTTTTGGTAGGACTTGAGTGGTTTCTGTCACCCAACAAGCAGCAGCAGCAGCGTGAAATTTAAGCAGAAACCAGACACCAAATTCAAGTCCTTGGGACTGAAGTCTCCTGTCATTGCCAGCACCAACATCTTGCAGGCCAGTCCCTGTCAGCAGGAGATTAGCATGAAAATGCCAGCAAAAAGGTTAGGTCTGTGGCTGAGTGAACCACAGCCCTGAGATAACGGTGGGATATCTGACTTCTGTGTTGGAAATGCAGAGGGATACCCGAAGATGTGTACACTGATTAAAAACTCTGGCCTTCCATAGAATCATGGAGTGGTTTGGGTCGGAAGGGAACTTAAAGAACATCCAGTTCCAACCCCCCTGCCATGGACAGGGACAACTCCCACTGGATCCAGTTTTGTTTCTGCCTAAAATCTCATCTCAATCTCCCCTCTTTCAGCTTAAAATTGTTTTCCCTTGTCCTATCCCTGCACTCCCTGACCGAGAGCTCCTCCCCAGCTTTCCTGGAGCCCCCTTTATGTGCTGGAAGCTGCTCTAAGGTCTCCCCAGAGCCTTCTCTTCTCCCTAGCCAGCATCAGAAGAGGTTTTAACTACATTTCACTCACACCCATCACCCCCCTGCTGTTATCAAATATGAGGCAAGTGCCACTTTTTTCCCCTTTCATGTAGTATTAGCCAGGCTCTGCAGTTCATGGTGGTGCAGAATTAATCAGTCGTGGTTGGTAACTGTGAAAGAATTGCCAGTGGGTGTGTTTCAAAGAGGTTTTTCATCTCCTGATTCATAAAAATGACTATTTTCTTTCTCCTCTACCAAATGAAATATAGCAAGTTCTTACATGATGCAGATCTTATTAATGCCCTGACTCAGCGAAGCCCTTCAGCATGTGCTTCCCTGAAAGGCCGAGATCAAGATGTTTGATGCGTTTCTACTGAGCACGAAGGGAGATGGGTTAAATGGCATTGGTAATACCCGAAACAGATAAAGTGGTGCTGTTTTTCTTCTAAGCCGTTCCTCATTTTGTTGAGAGCGATTGAATCAGTTTTGTGACGCATATTGCAAGCCCTGAGTTTGTGCTGACATGAAACACTGGTATCATTTTTCTCCAGTATGGCACCAGCAAGCAGAAGCCTGCTATTTATTCACCGCAATCCTGTTGTCTTGGGGGCAGTTCAAGCAGAAAAGGAAAACATCATCCCTGCTCCAAGAGCCAGAAACCTAAATAGGAGCCAGAAAGAGCAAGTGTCTCTAGAGAGGAGGAGAGGGAGAGGCCAGTGTCATCTCCTGCCGACAGGCAGTGAACCCAGCATTGCCTCCAAAATCCTTCGTTACCCATAGTTACAGGGAGTGAGATTGATGGGTGGAATTCACAGCTGCATGAGAAAGGCTCTGTTATGAACAGCTACTTTGAAATAAGCACCATTCCCATTTTACAGACAGAAAAATTTAAAATGAGACAATACATCAAGTCGCTTGATGCCAGAGAGGGCGCCTTAATTAACATTTGCCATCCACTCCAGACAAAGGGCGCTCCAGAATTGCTGGCTGTAAATGGTGTCAATGATGTCCTGCTCCCTAGTTCCACTATTATATTGAATTTATGCTTCCCAATCAATATTTCTTTCTGAGAGTAGCTGCCAAGTCCTAGCAAGTGTCAAATCACAATGTATTACCCGTGGATAAGTTGCAGTCACTTCTCCCAGGCACCATTCAAAGAAATCTCAAACTCAACAAGGATCGGGTCTGGTTCTTATTCACACTAGTCCATGGGCAACGGAAACGAGTCTTGGAATAAATGTAACTTACAGCTGCACCTTACAAGACACATTTATATTCCATTTAGAGGTTCTTTAACCCCTGCCTATAGCATAGCTGTATCATATTCTAAAGGGCAAAGCCTCCAGTACTGTAAGTCAGCCCAGAATCATTTATTTTGTCAGAGCAATACTAATACACACCAGCTGAGGATCTTACCCAGAAATAACCTGACTTTCATTGCTACAGAAGCTTTCTTTAGAGAAACAGGGTTTTTACCCCAGTCAGGTAATGCGAAGAGCCTGTGTGTGAATATGAATCAGTACCAAACCTTCTGGGAGAAAAATATAAACCTCAGGTGGTTCCCTCCTATTCAACAGCACATTTATAAGCCAGTGCCTTGTATAAATAGAGCCTGCAGCTCTGCTCAGCTGCCGTGTGCTCGGGAGCACTGTGGCCTCACAGCGCTTTCCAGAGCTAGTGCACATAATCATGTTTGCCCAGGCTCTTGCCTCCCCAGGTACCCTGAATGTTTGGGTCTGAAACGCATCAGCCAGGCTGGGGAGAGGATGAGTCAGGATGGGTCCACAGGGACCCGAATGGTCTACACTCCTCACTGCAGGCAGAAAGCTTCTGCTGTGATGGTGCAGGACAGCTGATGCTGTTTTCTTTCAGCATTACTGTGATTACAGGTCCACTGCTCCACCAGCATCCATCCCCTATCCTGTTTAACCCCCACTTCTCAGGGTTAACCCATCAGGCCTCTGGTATGTGATGAGTTCCACAACCGGGACCCCTCACTCTAACCTGAAACCAGCTGTTTGGGAGTATTTCATGTCTTGCTTTGATATGAAAAAAATAGTGTAGTTTATGGGGGGAAACAGGACCCACTCTCCTGTATTATTTCCTCTTTTCTCCCTAAGGTAAAATTTTCTACTTGCAAATGGGAAGAATCATAGAATCATAGAATCACCAGGTTGGAAAAGACCCATCGGATCATCGAGTCCAATCATTCCTATCAATCACTAACCCATGTCCCTCAGCACCTTGTCCACCCATCCCTTAAACCCCTCCAGGGAAGGTGACTCAACCCCCTCCCTGGGCAGCCTCTGCCAGGGACCAATGACCCTTTCTGTGAAAAATTTTTTCCTAATGTTCAGCCTAAACCTTCCCTGGTGGAGCTTGAGGCCATTCCCTCTCGTCCTGTCCCCTGTCCCTTGGGAGAAGAGCCCAGCTCCCTCCTCTCCACAACCTCCTTTTAGGTTGTTGTAGAAGGTGAAGTGTAGAAGGTAGAAGGAAGGTGAGCCTTTAGAAAGATTCTCCATTTCATCATCCAGCAACTCAAAGCAGCTCATCGGATGCCGTGCCTGCGAGAGCAATTAATTCTCTATGAAGACCCTGACTTTGGGGGTCAATGCATCTTTCCAGCTTCACCCAGCTCCTGCCCCAAAGCTGCTGATCCTCATCGGGATGAAAGGACTTTAAGCCCTCGGGAATCCTAAGGGAGATAATGGCGTGGTGGAAGTGCTTAGTATGAGTGGGGTTTTTTTTTTGGTTCCCGTATGCCTACCAACATCTGAGAGCCATCATTCGCACATACTTTAACTCTGAAAGTGCATCACACAGAGAGAAATTGCTGCATCGCCCCTGTGATTCCAGCCTAGGCTGTGTCTTAGCAACTCAAGTGCCCAAAAACGTGTCTCGATGGGCTTCTTGTGTGAGTCAGCCTAACCAGGGCTGCTGGGCAGCCCGCTGCGATCTTTCTCATGTTCTCCTAGGAAACTCCTGTGACCAGCTGCTGATTTCTTTGCTTGCACTTGGTGTTTAGATAGCCCCACCTGTTGCAAAGTGAAAAGGGTAGTGCCAGGGCCGCACAGCTAAAATGTGACGACAGGCAGGAAAGAAATGAATAGGTCTTTTAGGATGATGCAGAGATGGGCTGCAAGAGCCTAAGGCTGGATTAGTAGAACTACATCGGGAAGAAGGTACTGGGATCCTTTGGGCTTGGGAGATTCCTTAGCAGGGGAGCAGGATTGCCGCATCTTAATGACCGTTACGCCCTCTTTTTGCCCCCCACTTCAGTGTACTCGGCACTGGTGAGACCGCACCTTGAGTCCTGTGTTCAGTTCTGGGCCTCTCACCACAAGAAGGATGTTGAGCGAGTCCAGAGAAGAGCAACGAAGCTGGTGAAGGGGCTGGAGAACAAATCTTATGAGGAGCGACTGGGAGAGCTGGGGTTGTTCAGCCTGGAGAAGAGGAGGCTGAGGGGAGACCTTATTACTCTCTACAACTACCTGAAGGGAGGTTGTGGAGAGGAGGGTGCTGGCCTCTTCTCCCAAGGAACAGGGGACCGGACGAGAGGGAATGGCCTCAAGCTCCGCCAGGGGAGATTTAGGCTTGAGATTAGGAAAAAATTCTTCACGGAGAGGGTGGTTAGGCATTGGAACGGTCTGCCCAGGGAGGTGGTTGAGTCACCGTCCCTGGAGGTGTTTAAGGTGAGGGTGGATGAGGTACTTAGGAGCATGATTTAGGGATTGGTGGGAATGGTTGGACTCAACAATCCAGTGGGTCTCTTCCAACCTGGTTATTCTATGATTCAGCTCCACCAGTCTGCACGACAAATGGAGAGAAAACTCTCTTGTTATTGCTGTCTTGTTATTGCTGCTGCCACTGCCTTTTTTTAACCACAGTTCTAGGTGCTTGCTGAGGTGTCAGAGGATTTCTATACACATGGTGTGAATAATTGTGATACCCTACGCAGAGACAGCAGTTGGACTCGATGATCCTTGAGGGTCTGTTTTCCAACTCAGAGCATTCTATGATTCTATGATTTCCCTGAGTGACATCTTCAGAATTTTACAAACTTGCTGTCACCAGCTTGTTATAGGGGAGAAGGACGGCAGAGGCTTCATTTCAATCCTTCCTGATGGCCATCAAAAAATATTACTTGGCAGCTCCCAGGAGGAAGTTGTGTTGCTGGGCTTTGGGCTTTTTGTATTGCAAATGAGAGTAGATTCACCAGAAGTAACTATGAAACCCTAGAGCTTTGCTGTGACTGGGAAACAAGCCCTTTTCAGAGGTCCAGACCTTAAAGATCATCCAGTTCCACCCCTGCCATGGGCAGAGACACCTCCCACTGGACCAAGGGCTCCAAGCCCCATCCAGCCTGGCCTTGAACACCTCCAGGGATGGGGCAGCCACAGCTTCTCTGGGCAACCCCCCGCTCTCTCTAACGGTCCTCAGATGGAAGGTGTTCCAGCCCTCAGATCATCTTTCTGGCCTCCTCTGGACTCTAACAGCATATTCCCAAGTCTTACGAGACCTTTGATATGACTTTCATTTCAATAATAGATATGAAAATTTGTGGTTTCTTAGGTTGGGTGTAAGTACTGGTAAGGAAGGAATCAATTCTCCACGCTGCTTTATCTTTCCATTACTTGCAATGCATTAGTTTTGAGTGTCAGGAATGTGCAGTCAGTTTATTTGTGGAGTATCTCTCTAATCACAAAAGCATTTGAAGCAGTTGAACAATTTAGATGAGATTATGCAAATGGGAATGAGTGTTGTGACTAGATAATTGTCCCTTTGCTTCAAGGTAAGCGTCAAAGCAGAGACACGTTTGCGGTTAGAATGAAAATTCAGAAAACTATGGCCTTTTTGTTACATTTTTTTGTTGGCAGTGTGAAAATTAATAGTAAATCCTAGAAGTCTACACCCTGCAAGATCTGAGCAGAGCTGCTTCCACTGCTGAAGAGTAGGTTAAGGTGTGCCGAGGGCAAGAACATCCCCGTGGCTTTCGGAGTTTGAGGCAAAGCCAAGCTTTGCAGCAGCACACCAGTCAGAGGGAACGTCATCCTTTGAACCACACAGGTTTCTACAGGCTCCCGTGCCGACACGTTCAAGGAGGAAACTGGGATTAATTTAGGTGCCTCTCTGGCAAAGGATTCAAATGTGTTGCTCAAGTTCAAATGCATGAATAGTTCCATTTGTTTTAACTGAGATTACTCCGGCGTGCAAATGCACGGCCGAGTTGTGGCCTTTGAAACAGTTTTGGTTTTAAATCCTGTGGTGCAGGGTGGAGCTTTGCTGCTGTTGTTACCATTAGCTAAGTGCTGTCCCACGTTAGAATCACGGAATGCCCCAAGCTAGAAGGGACCCACGAGGACCATTGAGTCCAACTCCTGTCCCTGCACAGGACAACCCCGAAGTTCACACTGTGGGTTTGAGAGTCATGACCAAATGCTTGGTTATTTGAATTAGTGTCTCTCCAATTTCATTTCCTCTTGGGTGTTAATCAAGAAGATGTTTTCTCTTATGTGTATCTTATTTATTCTGAAATAAGCAATTCCATTATTGGGCTCTAATCCTTGCTGTACCCACTGCCAATGCCCCGGGGCTGCTGCTTGTAAAGCAACAGGGCTCCCAGCACAGACATCGCCCGCTGATAACCGTGAAGGTCCTGCCGCCCACGGCACGGTAAGGAAGGCACAGAAATTTCTGGCAGCTTGCTTTGCCATCAGCAGGGTGATAAGTGTTATCACCATCCCTGTTTCACAGATGTGGAAACTGCAAGTGCAGAAGGATTAAAAACTTCCGTTTTCAAAACTGGCTTGCAGTTTTTCAGTTTTAACCATGTGAAAACAGGCATGTGGGAGCGCTCACACATCCAAGGCCAGATGCTGCACACTCACCGTCTGAAAATCCTTGTGCCACTCAAAAGGAATTATTCAAAGTCAGCACCTGCTTTTGACAAACTGAGTCTGTATAATCTCCCCAAAGCCAAACTACCCGTCCAATTTGCATAGACACCCTGGTATGACACATCTAACAATCTATGAATTCAGTAGCTATTTTCAAAGGTGATTTGGGGCTAGATGTTAAAAAATATTAAGGCATCTAGACATACAACAATTCCATCTTGCTTCCAGCAAACTTTTATAAAGGAAACTGCAGGTACAGCCCTGCCTGAGCCCCATGTGAAATTCAGGACCACCTCAGGATGGGTTCTGCCATCACCTCCTGTGTATTCTCAGCGATTTGCTCGGCTCCATCTTGGCTGCTACCACGAACCGTTCTGCACTTTCCTGCCTGCCAGGTTTTGCTGTACAGCTAAAATGGCTCTGCTCACACCTGTAGTGTTACACTGCATTAACGCAGCATATAAGCCAGAAGATAAAGAGTTTTATATTCTGTCTTTATCAGGTTAACATTTCTTTTTCAATGCTAGTGCCTAAGATCTTGAAACCACACGGAGGAGGCAAGGGGATGTAAGAGCTAACAGAAGAGCTTTCTTTAAAGATGTAGATTGCATTATAGGAAATGAGAAGCAATAATCAGAGGAAGTTCTTCATTCTCATTATCAGTTCTCCCCGTCTCGTTTCTCACAGTAGAGTACTTCTGTATATCCAGCATATCCCCTCTCGATTCTCTTCATAAGAGTCTGGAGCCTGCCCGCATCTCATCACCGCAACCTCTGCGCAGACAATCACCTTCCTCAACCCAGCATGGATTTTGCCTTTACTTTTAACCAACTCATTTTCAAACCCAGCAAAAGACGCAGCTCCTTTCCCTTAAAAATCAATTGCTATCAAAGCTCCCTTCTGTCCAGCCTCATTCAGAGCGCACTACCTTAAAGAGGAATCATTTCCTTGGATTCAGCAGCCTTTGAATCCGGTTGGAAGCACTGACTTTCCAACCTCCCTTGTACGCTAGTGATATCCCAGTCACCTATAAACCAGCTTCAGCCAGGAAATGTGATTAGCCTGGCCAGCAAGATTAGCCTGGCTTCGGTGTGTTAGAAGAGCAGGCTGAGAAGAGAATGTGTAAATATTAGTGATAATTAGTGACAATGAATCTTCTATGCTGATGCCTGAATGGGAGCTATTAAGACATGCAGAGAAGAATGTAGAATTTAAGGTGGTTTGTGTCGGAAGAGACCTTAAAGATCACCCAGTTCCACCCCCTGCCATACATAATAAAATTCATAGGATCAGAGAATCATGGAATGGTTTGGGTTGGAAGGGACCTCAAATCCATCCAGTTCCACCCCTGCCATGGGCAGGGACACCTCCCACTGCATCAGGGGCTCCAAGCTCCAACCTGGCCTTGAACCCCTCCAGGGATGGGGCAGCCACCACTGCTCTGGGCAACCTGAGCCAGAGCCCCCTCCCCACCGTCACAGCAAAACATTTCTCCTTAAGATCTCATCTCAGTCTCCCCTCTTTCAGCCGAAAACCGTTCCCCTTTTCCTCTCCCTGCCCTCCCTGATCCAGAGCCCCTCCCCAGCTTTCCTGAAGCCCCTTTCAGTCCTGGAAGCTGCTCTAAGGTCTCCCTGGAGCCTTCTCTTCTCCAGGCTGAACAAGCCCAACTCTCTCGTTTAGGTTCCCATTCGAGAGAGCCCTAAACGCATTTACATTGCATTGATTTCAATGAATGGGATGAGGTAGAGAACTATTTTGCCCTCTCCCTCCCTGAGCAAACTCAGCCCAGCAGGCAGCCTGTTGGAACAGGATTTGGTTTCCCAATTTGCATGTATTCAAAACGGCTGGGGAAAGCAAAGGGCAGTAGGAAACACAACCCTCCACGTTTCAAAGCGTGGTGTGCTTTATCAATAGCAGTTAAATTTTCAGAAAGCACTGAAGTAACTCAAGGAGTTGACTCTGGGGACGTTTCTGAGTCCCTGTGAGCATCCAGCTCTGTGCCGTTTTCGCCCCAACGAGCTTTCCGGACCAAGTGAAATGTTTGTAGAGGTTTGTCCCTGCAGGCGATGCTTGGGGAAACAAGAAGAACAGATGTGGAGAGGGCTGTAGCCACCATGACCTCCTGTCCAGCTGCACAGAGTATCCCTCACTGCCTCCCATCCCTGCAGAGGCCGTTCACCATCAGTGTAAACACATGGCAAACCTTTCCTCATCATTGTGCTAACACTTTCCAGCCAGCTTTTGCTCGGGCTATTGTGCATAATTTTTCCCTTGTCAGGGTCCCCGCTTTTGCAGAATCTCATATTCCCATGATATGGTAGCTCACAGCAAAGCAGTATTGAACGCATCCCAGAAACGCAGTCCCTGGATCCCAGAAACACAGTCCCTGGCTTCCTTTCCACCCCTTCTCTCTCCCAGGAGCGTGTCAGACAGAGCACAGCACACAACTGTCCTTGCTCCGGGCAGGAAACAAAGGTCAGAAATCTGGAGCTGTAAATCTGCCATCAGTGGCCATTCCTGGTTTTAGCTCAGGTTACAGAAATACACCCTGGCGAAAGGTGATTTCACTGGTCCACCTTAGGAGAAAAGAAATGTTGAAATACAGGATTGTTGTGTCTTCCTCTGCCCCCCTCTTTATGACGCATTCAAAGGAGAGAAACGAGAATTTCCTCCCCAAACTCGGCAAGTTTTGAAACTGCTACGATTTTTTATAAGGCATATTTTTCCAGTTTCTTGGCAAGGCCAGTGCGGCCCTGGAGCACTTCTGACTTTTACCCATTTCCAGAATCTTTACAAGCCATAACAGAAGGACAGAGGATAGTGGGGGCCCCTTCCTCCCCCCAGACACTGGTACTCAGGTTTGCTCCCTGCTCTGCCCTGCGCTGGGGAACTTGTCATGACACGACAGCCTGATCCAGTGGGAGGTGTCCCTGCCCATGGCAGAGGGGTTGGAATTGGATGATCTTTAAGGTCCCTTCCAACCCAAACCATTCTATGATCCTACAATTTTATCAAGGATCATCTTTTTCTTGCAGACTACACTCTGGGAGAGCCC
Source organism: Clamator glandarius (assembly GCA_033459285.1). NCBI lineage: Eukaryota > Metazoa > Chordata > Aves > Cuculiformes > Cuculidae > Clamator > Clamator glandarius. Next base: position 740,482 of record JAUNZM010000018.1, on the reverse strand, counting down.
TCTTGGAATTGAAGTGACCTGTTCTGAAGTAAGAGGGGTAAAAGTGCAGCTAGCATGAAGTCACTGGTGGTCATAGCATGACTCCACGGCCTTCGCTGTGGTCACCTACGCACCCAGCTGAGGGTCCACACGCTGCCTGCTGCTTTGGGGACAAGCCACAGCTTTTAGAGCAAGCTCTGGTATTGAATGGCTGGATGAGTGAATAGACAAAATTGACACCAAGTATATATTAAAGCATTTTCCCACCCATACGGCAGATACAACGACACCTTCTTCTGCTACCAAAAGACAACCCAGCTGTTTATTAGTCTTAGTCACTTGTAAAATGTAAAGGCTGTGACATTTCCATTCAGGTTGAAGGAAATCGAATGGCAGGGATCCCAGCGATTTCACAATTTGGCTCTTGTTCAGATTGTAGGCTACGTTAACTGCGGGGCAAATTCTGAGGTCCTTCCAGTTTTGTGGTTGTGTAGATGTGAGCTCACATGGTGTACTTTCTTCTGGATAAACTGCACAGCCCAAAGGGGCAGACTTTGCTTCCAACTATTCCTGTATCATCCCCCCCGGCCCCATTCAATTAACTGTTATCATCTGTCCAATAATAAGCTCAGCTAAGAATCAAAAGAATTAGGTGCTGGGATTTGCTTATATCACACTTTTACATGACTCAGTAAACTGGTTTATAGTTCTGTTCATCGCAGAGCTGGCTCAGAGAAGAAACACATCGCTGCTTTACTTGATAAAGGCTCACTTCTGTTCTCGCTGACTGATTTCTAGGCTGAGATCAGAATACTTTAATACTAAAGCATTACACAGCCTTTGTGGCAGACTGCAGAAGAGGGGAATGGCCACGAGCAGGTGGGAGACAAGATTCTCATGCTGAAACTAACCTCCTTACTTGATCTGAAATGAAAAAAAGGAGATTTCTCCTACTGGATGCCTATTCGCTTCCCATTCAGACAGTATACAGGTAAATAATAGCCACCAATCTCTATCTGGACACTTGCAGTCACTTGTATCCACTGTTCTCTCAATTTCTTTTAAAAAATCAATAAGATTGGACTTCTGAACTGTATTCATGACAATGTGATTAGAAGTGAGAACTGTACTCCCATTGATTTTCATGTGGCTTTGCAGTATTTGAAACCTCTCTGTAATATCTAGTAGCCTCAGCATAGTGTTTGATGAGTTCCAGCAAGCGGATGCCCAGCTGAGATGAACTATGGAATTGTTACTATCCACTGAAGGCCAGGATTAAAATGCATCTGATCTAATACTTTCTGTGCTGTCAAAACTCATATTAAGATAAATAACTTAAGTTTTGTCAAGTGCATTTAAAATAACTAAAGGCACGCCGTGTCCATGCTTTTTCCCAGGTCCATCAATTTTAAATATACAGGCAGCACCTACACGAGTGGCTGAGAAAGAAAAGGTGGGGAGGGTGGTAGAGAGTCCAGAGGGTGGTGGAGCACTGGAACAGCTCTCCAGGGAAGCAGTCACGGTCCCGAGCCTAACAATATTCCAGGAGCATTTGGTCAACGTCCTCAGCCCCATGGGGTGAATGTTGGGGTTGTCAAATACAGGGACAGGAGTTGAATTTGATGAACCTTGTGGGTGCCTTTCAACTCAGGACATTCTATGAATCTATGATTTACGTATCTCTGGGAAGACAGGCAAGGCAGCCGTTTACCTTTTACCAGCATAATTCAGTCCTCTTAGCTGAACCTTTGTTGCTAAACTCAGGTTTGGATGCTTTTCATGTAACTAGTTTAACTGAGTCACCTAAAATGAAAGCTTGGGAACCTTGGGCATCCTCTGGGGTTCATTTAGATGGTTATTCAGGCAAGCTGAGATCTGAACTTAAAAAAGTCGAGGTCTTTTGTGTTTGCATCAGCAAACAAACTCAAGTACTTTAAGATAATGCATTACCAAGTGGTAGAAATTACTGGCACATAGTGTGGAGGAGGTTGAAGTCTAAATGCCTTAAGAAAAGGTAATATAAATTAGGACTGGCTTTGTGATGGTTTTTAAGCATTCTGGGCCAAATGCAGTTTGGCTTGGGAAATTTCCAGCTTGCGGACTGGTACAGACTAAGACCAGAAGAAGTGCTTAGCGACACATTAAGCCAAATGAATGTTTCATCTAATGGGCTGCTCAAGTCTTATATTTTTATGTGTGCACATTAGAGGAAGGGCAAGCCACTGTTCTTTATAGCACGGACGAATGATTTCTGACATGTCTTGTATGGTAACAGGCCAGGACTGATGGATGAGTTCAGTGTGATAGCAGTGGCAGAGCCCCACTGGCAGCAGGGGATCTGGACTCTTCCTTTATCACCAGGCGAATGTGATCAGAATTAAGCCATTCGTTTCCTGAAACCACTGGCTCACCTCCTGTCTGTGTTCAATGGTGTGCATCTCTTAGAAGAAACCACACAAAACAAGGCAATAAACACACAGCACTTTCCCCAAAGCACTGTTCATCTAAATAAGGGTCTGAGGGGGATTTGCTGAGTGTCCTGTGTATTGCTTGAAAACAGCCTGCTGTTAATCCAGGCCACGATTCACAAAGTATGGGTGAAACTGTAATATAATTCATAATAAAATTAATAGGATCAGAGAATCGTGGAATGGTTTGGGTTGGAAGGGACCTCAAATCCATCCAGTCCCACCCCTGCCATGAGCAGGGACACCTCCCACTGGATCAGGGGCTCCAAGCCCCATCCAACCTGGCCTTGAGCCCCTCCAGGGATGGGGCAGCCACCCCTGCTCTGGGCAACCTGGGCCAGGGCCTCCCCATCCTCACAGGAAAACATTTCTTCCTAAGATCTCATCCCAATCTCCCCTCTTTCAGCTGAGAACTGTCGCCCCTTGTCCTATCCCTGCACTCCCTGATAAAATATGAGAGGCCAGAAGGCTGAGGGACAGTTGCAGGGCTACCGGGTTGAGGACACTACCCAGAAGAGTTTGGGTGGAAGCCCTTTGACAGCAATGACTGAACTCTTCCAATGTATTATGAATAAACATTTATTCTGCAACCAAATGCACACCAGATGCTGGGATTAAAACTGAAACTTTTCCCTATGGTGCTAAGAAGGCAGAATAAAATCTGAACAAGGGCCACTTCAAAGCTCAGCAGTGTTTGAAAGCTACTTTGCTGTGATCTTTGGTGGCTCTGCTCTTAGCAGGTGCAGCGGTTGTAGCCGACAGGAGGTTCAGCAGCTGACAGGATGGAAAAAACTTCACACAAACAGGTTACTTTTCAGTTTTGGGGTGAAGCTGAAACTCGTGTGTATGGCCAAGTACTGGGCAGTTTTACAACCACTGCCTCGCCCCAGCCATAATCATAATCCTGCAGGCGTCTTAGGCTGTGAAGGCTACAGGATTACAATTTGAGGAGATAACTGGAGGCAAAGAATTAATCCCTTGGCTTCTTTTACAGCCTGCAGCCCTATAGATTACAGCATCACATTGTTCCATTTCTTCGATGTTCACGCTAAGAGGTGATAAATCTCAATATTTGCTATATAAGGCCCCTTTACCTATAGTTCAGAGCAATTCTACTGACACAACAGTGTTTTTATGGAAGATCCACAAAGCATTTTACATTACTGTATGACAGGGGTGTTGGGGTCCACCCTGTGTGTGCAGAGTAGGGTGTCCTGTGTGAGAGCTGCTTTCCAGGCAGAGTTTTCTCCCGAAAATCCTGGCTTCTGCCTGCCCGTGTATGTGCTGCAGGCTCCTTTGTCAAGCTTTGCTTTCAATCCCTTGCATCAACTCAAGCCATTACGGCTTTCCCTACTCAGTGGCTTGTCGGGCAGCTGAACACTCCCAGATATAACCAAGGGCTGTGCTGGTTTATGTGAAAGGGGAATAAGCAAAATGATAGCGCTACTGCAGAAATTACACTGCTTTGTGAAAGCAAAGCTTAATAAAACAAAGCCTGAGATCTATGCAACACATCTGACCCGCTGGCTCTTTGATGCTAGGAGGTCCCAAGGGTGATAACCTGTTTACTCCATTCTCTCTGGTTAAGCTCCGAGTACTTCAAGGCAAGGATTGTCTCTTATCCTTTGAACAAACAGCAGCTCGGGGCCTGAAGGAGGTTAAAGCATCTCTCTCAGCCGGTATATTTTAGCATGCCTGAGGAGCCTGGCTGTGAAAGCTCTGGAGGGCAGCACACCCGGTTCAGCTCTTAAACTAACTGAATACATGAGGTGGGAGAAAGCACAGTAAACAGCTCTGGGTTATTACTGACTGTTTGATAGGAGTTTGGGGGATGTCGGTGCTGGGGTTGTTTTTTCCCAGTCACATCATTGTTTCTTGCCTATCGCTCTGTACTGTGTTATAGTGAGAATTGATGGTTTGTTCCTGTGGAAATAGATGGAGCGCTCGAAGAAACGCCACCCTATTAGTTATGAGCAGATTTAACACCCCTGCAAAGCTACCATCTGCCACCAAGAAAGGGAAATTAAAGCAAGATGCCCGAGATTCGGATGGCTGCCAGGGCTTGCCTGCCTCCTTGCTTTCTGCTTTCCCACGAAGCAGTGACTCGTTCTAGGTGAGCATCAGCAGAAAAGAAAGCTGGCGCTTATTTCAGGTGTTGTGCCATTAAAAGAGCATTTTGATAACTTCTTGAAAATGAGAAACTGTTGCGTTTGTTTGGGGTTTTGTGTTTGTCATTGATAATTGTCAGCCTTGGGGTTATAATTAGCTTTGCTGTACTATGTATTTATACAGGGGAAAACGGTGCTTTAAAGGCCATGATTTTCCCTCTGTTAACAAATCAGTTGTACCACATGCTGTATGCTCCTGGCTGAGTCGTTTCAGGGCTTAGAGGAAGGCAAAACTAGCAGTATTGTTCATCTCCCCCCCCAGATAGCAGAGGAAGTGGTTCTCTGAGTATTTCCTAGACAACAGCAAGAAGGAAGCATTCACCAACCCCGAATGTCACACTCACCAACCCCGAATGTCACACTCACCAACCCCGAATGTCACACTCACCAACCCTGAATGTCACACTCACCAATCCCAAATGTCACGCTCACCAACCCCGAATGTCACACTCACCAATCCCGAATGTCACACTCACCAATCCCGAATGTCACACTCACCAACCCCGAATGTCACACTCACCAACCCCGAATGTCACACTCACCAATCCCGAATGTCACGCTCACCAATCCCGAATGTCACGCTCACCAACCCCGAATGTCACACTCACCAATCCCGAATGTCACACTCACCAACCCCAAATGTCACACTCACCAACCCCGAATGTCACACTCACCAATCCCGAATGTCACACTCACCAATCCCGAATGTCACACTCACCAACCCCGAATGTCACGCTCACCAACCCCGAATGTCACACTCACCAACCCCGAATGTCACACTCACCAATCCCGAATGTCACACTCACCAACCCCGAATGTCACACTCACCAATCCCGAATGTCACACTCACCAACCCCAAATGTCACACTCACCAACCCCGAATGTCACACTCACCAACCCCGAATGTCGCACTCTGGGTCCAGACTGAAGGGCCGAGCGGAATTATGTTCATATGGGGAAACCCACAATATAGAATCATAGACTGGTTTGGGTTGGAAGGGACCTCAAAGCCCATCCAGTTCCACCCCTGCCATGGGCAGGGGCACCTCCCACAGGATCAGGGGCTCCAAGCCCCATCCAACCTGGCCGTGAACCCCTCCAGGGATGGGGCAGCCACCCCTGCTCTGGGCAACCTGGGCCAGGGCCTCCTCTCCCTCACGGGAAAACATTTATTCCTAAGATCTCATCTCAATTTCCCCTCTTTCAGCCTAAAACCTGTTCCCCTTCGTCCTATCCCTGCCTTCCCTGATCAAAAGCATTTCCCCAGCTTTTCTGGAGCCCTTTTCCATAACGGAAGCTGTTCTAAGGTCTCCTTGGAGCCTTCTCTTCTCTAGGCTGAACAACCCCAACTCTCTCAGATTGTCCTTGTCCAGGAGGTGCTCCAGCCCTTGGATCATCTCCGTGGCCTCCTCTGGACTCGCTTCAAGAGATCTATGTTCTTTCCTTATCTATGTCCCTATGGTGGGAATGGTTGGACTCGACGATCCAGTGGGTCTCTTCCAACCTGGTTTTTCTGTGATTTCTGTGATTTCTGTGATTTCCTCCACCTCAGGGTGAGGTCATATCTCAGCTTGCAGACAAGTGACGGTCTTTATCTAAGCATGGAGGCAGAATAACGGAGCAAGAGCCAGGTGGTGTTATAGAAGTCAGATGGATTCACTGCTGGCAGAAAGAAGAGACCCTTTGGTTTCTCTAAAGGTGTGCCAAAGGACTGGTGTGAGCATTTGGACAAAGGAGAGAGGAATTCCACAGGTCTTGAGGAACTTGGATTTAGAAACAGCTGTGTGCTTTTTGGTATTTCCATGGAGTGCTGCCAAGCTCCGGCCACAGCTGGAGTCTGAAGGACACATCGGTGGCACCGCACTGGGACGTTATCTCTGCTGTGATAGCTCTACGGTGCCTCAGTGCACTGGAATGCAGCATCCTGCCACGAGGGCACCGAGCTCCTCTCAGGAATGGGGAAAATCATACAAATATAGAATAGTTTGTGTTGGAAGGGACCTTGAAGTTCGTCTAGTGATGATAGCAGTAGGAGTTTAAGTCCTCTCCCTTTTCTGGGGTGTACTGTCCCTAGCAAGCTCTAAACATAGAAATGACCAACCAAGCACGTTGGGGTTTTTGGTTCTTTTTCTCTCATTCAAAACAGTGGGCAGGGTGTGGTAAAAAAGGAAGCAAGCCAGAGCTTGGTTTTGTCAACTCTCCCACCCGTTTGCAAGGTCGAAATGACTGGAAACTTATATAAAAAAACGAATTAATTTCTCCAAAGGTATTGATGAGCTCAACACATGAAAATCAAAATTTCCTGGAAGCAGCTGGACCAAACCCTGACCATTACCAAGGTGATGGTCTTTACAGAAGAGGATAGACAACTCCAGACACATGAACTCTTCACCATTATTAACAGAATTCATAACATCGCTCCGTCAGATGTTTTCATCTCTAATGAACTTAGATAATTCCAATATAAAATTTTACTCTATGTTCTTCCTTTTCTAATTCCTTTATAAAGGATGTCCACATCATTGTGCCACTAATATTCCTACTTAATTTTTTTCCTTTAACTCCTTGAGTGCATTTATTAGCTATGAAAAGACAATTCTTGAGATGAGAAACAATAGAAGCAGAAGAAAGATGAGAGAGATCTTTTTTGTTCTAATGCTCAGTGAATGGGACAGGGGAATTAGCTCATTACTTGTTCTCTCTCAGATTTACTGTGTTCTAAGTTTAGCTATTAAACCCATTCGTGCCACAGTTTTCTCTCTGTAATAAGGGTAATGACTACTTGAGATGTCATTGCAGAATTGAATCCACTGAGCACTGTAAAGCATTCTGAAATTCTCAGAGAACCAAGTGCAGGAGTAATGGTTAACTTCGAATTATGGAAAATTCAAATTTATTCTGAAGTGAAACACAGTCCCTTTAAGTCATTAAATATGTAACTGCAATACAGACACACTTAAATAAATTATTTAAAGTTATTTCTGGTTGTGTGGGGGAGGTGGGTGGGTGATGAAGTTGATACTTAGTGGTTAGAGCAGCCTTTAGCCTTTCTATTTCTCCCCGCTTTTGCACAAGCATTTGTTTTGCCTTTTTAACTCCTCTGGCCGATACAGACAATTAAGCTGGCTTTGATTAGACTTTTTTAAGGGGGTTGCAAGAGTTTATTCTGGAGTTTTCTCAAACCTATTTATGCACCTTGAAAATGTCAGTTTGCAACAATAGGAAAGCAGCTTCACATCATCCAGTCAAGGACACGATGAGAGGAAGGGCTCCTCATACTTTGGGAGGCTTTTCAGGCTCTTGGCTTCTGTACTTTTAATTTAAGGATTAAAACATATAATTTCCATGAGATCCCTGTTGTTTTTTTTTTTTCATGAAACTTCATCTTTCTAGAAGCAAAACTCAAAAATCATTCCTAAACCTGAATTACAGCCCTGCAAGCATTCCTTAATGAACCCAAATTTCACTGCCAATTTCTCTCATTTGTCTATCATAGATTTAATTACTGTGGCAGCCAGGAACAAACATTCCCACTGCAGGAGATGGAATAAATCACCCAAACCTTACTACTAACTTCTCCATTTTGCATATAAAAATTGTTGGGAATTAAAATTATTAGGAAAAATTCTTAGCAGGCCATTTCTTCTTTTAAACATAAGAAAAAAAAAAGAACGATTGGAGGTTTGCCACTCAATTTAGTATGAATACAGTTTAGTTTCAGAGAGAAACAGGCAAATAGCAATACTAGAAGGTGAAAAGCAATGATTTGCTTGAAAAAAAACTGCTCAGAAATGTTCCTACATGATCAAATTGGCCCCTCACTACAAAGAAAACATTGAAGTGAGTCTACAAGACCTGAAAGGAAGTTGCAGAGACGTGGGTGCTGGTCTCTTCTCCCAAGTACCAAGTGATAAGATGAGAGGAAATGGTCACAAGTTGTGCTAGGAGAGGTTTAGATTGGATATTAGGAAACATTTCTTCACTGGAAGGGTTTTCAGGCACTGGCAGATGCTGCCCAGGAAAGTAGTTGAGTCACCATCCCTGGAGGTGTTTAAAAGACATGTAGATGAGGTGCTCGGGGGTATCAATTAGTAGTGGAAGGTTATGGTTGGACTCATAGAATCACCAGGTTGGAAAAGACCTCGAGGATCATCAAGTCCCACCATTCCTATCTGCCGCTAAACCATGTCCCCGAGCACCTTGTCTACTTGTCTTTTAAATATCACCAGGGATAGAACTCAACTGCCTCCCTGGGCAGCCTCTGCCAGTGTCCAGTGACCATTCCTGTGAAAAATTTCTTTCTGATATCTGGTCTGAATGTCCCCTACTGAAGTTTTGAAAATGCCAGCGTTTTTAAGGAGCTTGAGCTTAAGCACAGCAAATGCAAATGAAGCTGCTTGATCGATCCCCACAGACCTTAATACAAGGGAAGAAAACTCTGGTTCCTTACAACTAGTTGTTATGATATTTGCATTAATAATGCATGTGCTGGTAGAACCAAAAAGCTGCCTCCTGACATCAAGGTCACAGGCTGGTAAGCACTGTTCATACATATATTGATGCTCTTTACTACAAAAAGCTCCATCAAAGAAACAGAGAGCTAACGTCGTGTAAATACGGACAGGGGAAATGCAAGGAAAGATGGGAACTGTAGTACAGGGAGAACTGCATCACCATCCTCTACAGAGGTTTGTGTGGTAGATGGGAGAGAGAGCAGGACTCTACTTTGTCCACCCATGGCGAGAGGGTTGGAACTGGATAATCTTTAACGTCCCTTCCAATCCAAACTACTTAATGATTCCTTGCTGGAGCATCATTCACTGGAGAAGCAGCTGGTATGCGGGATGAACAGCCCAGTGCTGGAAGCAGTTGGTGGACACGCTCTCTTGATGTGACTGCCAAAGCTCTGTCCTCTGGCTCCGAGGACCCTGGCTTCAAACCTTGCTTTCAATCCGGGCAGAAAAAGTCCTTCCCTAAGCAGCCAGAAGGGAATGCAATTAAGGTTGCCTCATGAAGCTCATAAAGGCTAATGCATGAAAATGAGCAAAGACGAATTACGGTGCAATATTAGGAAGAACATTTCTAATTGCAAGGTCGGCTGGCCTCATTCCTTGAGCCTCAGAGTACTGAGCTGAGGAAAGCAAATGAGACCAAACTACCGGGAACAATTCTGTGCTGATGGGGAGATGGGCAGGATGAGTAATATGGAAACTCTTTCTCTACAATATAATACAGTTTTTCAGCCTTTCTCTAGAAATCCAGACACAGTTGCTGGCTCTTACTTATGAACCTGTATCCTTCAGAAATTAAAACCCTTTTTTGGTCTTTCTGCCAGGCTGTTGCGTCTCTCTTCGTTGCCACTTTTCCTCAGCACAGTTTGGGATTTCAGCATGGCCTTCACTGATTCAGGAGAAAGAAACAAGAGGGGCTGCAGGAAAGCTGGGGAGGGGCTCTTGATCAGGGAGTGCAGAGATAGGATGAGGGGGAAGGTGTTTTAGGCTGAAAGAGGGGAGATTGGGATGAGATCTTAGGCAGAAATGTTTTGCTGTGAGGGTGGGGAGGCGCTGGCCCAGGTTGCCCAGAGAAGCTGTGGCTGCTCCATCCCTGGAGGGGTTCAAGGCCAGGTTGGATGGGGCTTGGAGCCCCTGATCCAGTGGGAGGTGTCCCTGCCCATGGCTGGGGGTGAAACTAGATGCATTTAAAGTCCCTTCCAATCCACAAAGCATTCTATGATTCTGCAATTCTTACGGATCTTAAGTGTACTTAAATTCTCAGTCACTGTTGGAATTGGTCTCCATCTCATGTTATCCTATTTGGCTTTTCTTTTTGATTTGTTTTTAGAGTTTGGCCGTGACTTGAGCTTGAATTACAAAAATACCACATGCACACACAGAAAAAAACCCCAAACCCTGTTCCCAATGTTTCCTGCCATGGAGAGCCAGATCTTCTGCCCTTTCTGGCCCGCTTTCTAAGCAGCTCTTGTATGCTTGTGTGGTTCTTGGAGTTCAGTTCAGAGGGAAGCCTGGGAGACCATCCTATTGAATGTCTTCAGTGTTTTCACTGCTTAGGATCACCCACTAACTTCACGATTTTTCCCTATGCCTCTTTTCCAAACTATAAAATGGGAAGATCCCATCGGTAACCCAGGCACTCTAGCCAAAACCAGAGCCCTTTCTCATGAGTGTAACTGTGGGAACTGGCATGTTTGGCACAAAAGTACCAGTCATTAGGGCTCGTTCGTGCCTCAGTGGCGAATGTGAGGTGAAAATGAATATGTATGTACATTTTTATTCTGTATCTCATATCTTCCAAGCTGTGGGACAGAGGCATGGACAAAGTAGCACTGTTCTGAATTATGTGTGAGTCCATCTCACACACTCATGTACTGGGAAAAAAAAATCATAAGACAGTGGTGAAATAAGACTTTGTGTGACTTTTATCTACAATTTTCCACTATGAGTCACCATAATTTACATATTATCTAACACTGAGAGTCCCAAGTTTACCTTGTTTTCTGTTCATTCAACGCTCAGTGGGAGCAATTGACTTCTTGAGGCTTATCCAGCCTGCCTGGAAGAGGTCCTCTGGGGCTGAAGGAGTTAATGCTTTGCTAGAATAACTGTCATTAGACAATTGTGTTATAAAGAGCAGCAGTTACCAAAATACATTTTAGCCAGCAGCATACAAGAACAATGCAGCTATTGTATTGCAACTACAGAACTTGGCACACAGATAAGCTTGAAAGGGAATCGTGTTTTGTTTATTAGGGAAGTGATGGAATCCATTGAAAAGTTATTGTTTGACTCCTTTTGAAGCAAATTCCAGCCCCTTTGTGAAGGGTGTTTGCAATCTTTGGGTCAAAGGCACAGAGGGAGTTTATTTAGTGGTGTTACCTTTCTTCCACCAGAGAGAATCTGGAAGGTAAGGAAATCAACCTGCCTCTGGGTCACCATTCAGAAATCCCTACCAAACTATGATTTCTGTTACACAGGCAAGGAAAGTCTGAAATGTTCAGAAGTGTTTACCAGAATCTTGTATTTTCATCAGAAAGTCCACTCCTTAAAAATAAACCCAAGTTTAAAATCAAAACATTTTCAGCTCTTTAAAACAGTGACGAAAAATGCATGTTTTATTTGCAAACATGTAGAATTGTGGAGTAGTTTGGGTTGGAAGGGACCTCAAAGCCCATGCAGTTCCATTCTTTGCCATGGGCAGGGACACCTCCCACTGGATCAGGGGCTCCAAGCCCCATCCAACCTGGCCTTGAACCCCTGCAGGGATGGAGCAGCCACCACTGCTCTGGGCAACCTGGGCCAGGGCTTTCCTCACAGGAAAACATTTCTTCCTAAGATCTCATCCCAATCTCCCCTCTTTCAGCTGAAAACCATTCCCTGTTGTCCTGTCCCTGCCCTCCCTGATCCAGAGCCCCTCCTCAGCTTTCCTGGAGCCCCTTTCAGCACTGGAAGCTGCTCTGAGGTCTCTCTGGAGGCTTCTCTTCTCCAGGCTGAACAACCCCAACTCTCTTGGCCTGTCCTCGTACAGGAGGTGCTTCAGCCTTCAGATCATCTTTATGGCCTCCTTTGGACTCGCTCCAACAGATCCAAGTCCTTCCCGTTGGAGTTTCTGACCCCTTTTTCTCTCCATCTCGCACCTACTCCAATAAAGTACCACATGCTTAGGGCTTATGACTAAGGACAGGAGATCATAAGACACAGAAATTTAATAACCAGAACATTAAAACTTCCATTTTTTTTCCTTCATGGTCTCTAAGGTTTTAGGATAGAGTCACTTTGTTTCCTTGAGCTTTTTTCCCCAGCCAGGAAGAATGTGGATTTATTTTGCTTTTTCCAATCAAACTCATTGATTCCAAAAAAAATCACTTGATATTAGGAGCTGCACCATTAAAAAAAAAAGAAAGTAAAATTACAGAATTGAGGAATGCAACAATACAAACATGAAAGTGCTTTTATAATTCTACAAAGGCTATTATGCTGTCAACACTGTGCTGATTTTTTTAAGTGCATCATTTCATTTGAGTCACTTCCCTTATAAATTACATTCTTAAAAACCTGCTTATGTCGCCTCCAGTACAAAGGAAAACATCCCAGTTTAGACTTTTCTTCTGTCCTCCACTGTAACTCGATTTTACTTGGACAGATACTTTCAGGCAATTTTGGTTTTTAACCTCAGGAGCAGCAGAGATGAACACAGGTACAATGAGCTGTCACGTACAGTGCAGAGTCATCTTAAAACTTCAGTCCTTCCAGTTGTTTTACAGCAGGTTTATCTTTCAAAGACTCATAGAATAGTTTGGGTTGGAAGGGACCTTAAAGATCATCCAGTTCCAACCCCCCTGCCAAGGGCAGGGACACCTCCCACTAGAAGAGGCTGCTCCAAGCCCCATCCAACCCAGCCTCGAACCCCTCCAGGGATGGGGCAGCCACCACTGCTCTGAATAACCTGTTCCAGGGCCTCCCCACTGTCATGGTGAAGAAATTCCTCCTTATGTCTAGCCTAAATCTGCTCCTCTCCAGTTTATACCCATTCCCCCTCATCCTATAACCACAAGCCTTTGTGAACTAATTTTATGCCAGGTTCAGTAGAGAGCAGTGGCATTTCGTTTACTGTGGGATCTCGTCCAAAATGCCTACACTTTTAATTAGAAATTTTAAAGCCAAAGACATTTAGGCTTGGGTTTGTTAAGTTAAGCAGCAACATCCGTATGAAGTAAAACAAAAGCAACCTGCTTTGACGAAAATACCAAGTGCCTGCAGATCCTCAGAGCGACAGATTTTAACACCACATCTGAAAATCAAGGTGACTTTGTACAGGTGCCTGTTTGAGATGCCTGAGCTCCGTTGACCAACATTTGAAATGCTGAGTCCAAATCATGAAAATTCGCAGTGCCTTGTGCAGCCCACAGCGTGGAAAACCCTCCTCCGTCTTACAGATGCTAAAACCAAACGCAGAGAACCAGATCCCTCCCTCCCTCTGTGTAGCCGTGCCAAAGTGCAGCACACACGTAGATCAATCCCTTCACCCATCCTGAACAAGTCGGACCCATTTATATAGAAGTCCCAAAGGCTTTTGTGAGCCACTGGGATTTTCTTCTGTGGGCTTCAGCAGAATTTGGAAGAAATCTATGGTAACCTGAAGAACAGCCGCAGCCAGAGATCTCACTACCTCTATTTTGGGCACTGCATAAAACGTACACAGAAATAAATAGATTATCAACATCCACCAGCAGAAGAGAACCAAATCCTACACTCATCTAGCTCTCTCAGGACCTGAACATCCATGTTTCTCCTTGTGTTTTGCTTAGCCTTACTTTTTGGCAATGAAGAAGCTGCTCTATTAGAAAAAAAGCTACTTCAAATTTCTTTTCCACCCATAGTCCATCCTCCAACACCCACCCATCAGAATACCACAAAGATCTGTGATATCATGATATGGATGATGCCCAGCAGGAATTCATGAGATTCTGTCTGTATGGGTGAATTATCAAACAACAGAGGTTCTGTGTTCCTCTAAACACCCCAGAGACAAAACAAGGGAAAACTCAGGGAACTATAAATGTGGTTTTATCCCAAACAGTCTCCACAAAGAATACTTTGTACAGTTTTAGTATTGTTGTTTTTTCCCACAAGCATCAGCAGTTCCTTAGGCATAGAATATATAAGAGGCTAAAATCTAAATTATGCATCAAAAAGGGAGAGATGCAACTTGAGGGTGCTCATGCATTTCAAAAATAAACTTCAAATGCATAGTTCAGAGCAGCAACCTATGGCTGGGCACGAGTGCCCAGTCAGCAAAGGCAGCAGAGGAGCAAAAATGACTCTTCCCTACCTATAAAAACCTGGAAGAGTTCTTTAGTTTTAAATCTGCCAGCAGCAGGGCATTATCCTGGATTCCTGAATCTATTTGATGGACTTATCTGGGTGGGTGATCCTTCAGAAATGCTCTGCAAAAATGAGACAAGTGAGCCTGCTCTGCAGTGCTGAACTCTTCCTCCATATCTGACTGCTGATCCAAAAGGATGTGGCAAATCAACAATGCGGGAACTCTCTGAAATTACATTTCAAACCAAAGAGTCCCTCCTGTTTAACAGCCACTATGATGTAGACCAGGGCAGACGTTAGTACAAATACAGGCACTGCAAGAGTGCGATGCCTTTCAGTCCTTCTTGAGCGGTTGTACCCAGTGTGCAAGCAGGAACAGCCTGGGAGAGTTGAGGTTCTTCAGCCTGGAGAAGAGAAGGCTCCAAGGAGACCTTAGAGCAGATTCCAGTACTGGAAGGGTCTCCAGGAAAGCTGGGGAGGGGGTCTTGATCAGGGACTGCAGGGAACGAAGGGAAACAGTTTAAGCGGAAAGAGGGGAGATTGAGATGAGATCTTTTTTGCTGTGAGGGTGAGGAGACCCTGGCCCAGGTTGCCCAGAGCAGGGGTGGCTGCCCCATCCCTGGAGGTGTTCAAGACCAGGTTGGATGGGGCTTGGAGCCCCTGATCCAGTGGGAGGTGTCCCTGCCCATGGCAGGGGGTTGGATGGGCTTTAAGGTTCCTCTCAAGTCAAACCTACGATCCTATGAACTTCACTGAAACCTACAGATGATGGGTGATCTTTTATGAATTACTATCAGGCTTCTTATAAGGGGTTTATAGTTGAATATAAAGAAACTGTGAGTCATACATAGAAGCTGCTTACATGGCTTAAGGTAAAAGAACTTCCCCCTCGGCTCTTTTGATAACGTAGAGACCACACTATGAATCGTCTGTCTTTCACAAATGATGATTTTTTTTCTGTCTATATGTACTAATTGGAAAGAAATGTGCTGTTATTTTTGTGATGCTGCTGCTGACAGATCCCAAGATACCGTCATGGTGACATCACACTTTACAAGAGTTTACAGCACCAAGGGGAATTTGTGATCTAAATATACAGGAGAAAAGGATAGGGCACACTAACTTGAGATAGAGAACAGGCACAGAAAAACAGAGGGCAGGCATACTTTCACATAACCCCACATGTCAGTAGGTGATGCCCGTGTCTGTCATCTCAGTCTTTTTCCAGTTTTCTGAGAAACTCAGAGAGTGTGAGTCAACTGACCTATTTTAAATGCTTACCCTTGCCCAAAAGTAAACATGCCCTACAAGTGCATCCATTGACTGTAAAGATGTGTCTGGATGCAGGTATCCTCACTGTGATTACCCATATTTGAAAGGAAGGATGCCACGGCCACAAGGTTTATTTACTTCACTGAAACTACCCACAAAGTCTGCAATTGGTGCCACCCCCGTTGGTTTAATGGAACAAATGCCCCTTGACCTTTCCTTGAGGGAGAAGTCAGTCGTCTGGCTGCTGCCAGATCAACCAACCTTTTGAACTGTCCATATTTACTGCCACAAAGAAACAGATTCAACCTGAAATTCAGCCGGACAAAGGAAAGGTGGAGAAATCTAGGTATAAACCAAAGAAGAGCCACCAGAATGGGATTATATTGATTCTTCTTCCATGTTGTCCTACTGTTTCCCACTCACAGCTGGCACTAGAAATATAAACCAGATTCTGCTTCCCGCAACCCAGATTCACTCCAGATTTGCTGTGAATTCAGCACAGTTTCTTGGGATTCCTGCCAGGATAACTGAGATAAGCACATCCTCTCCAGCTCCCTTCATACTGTACTGCAGGAGCAGAAGTGAGAAACACTTGTTTGGGAGGTGACAAAGCCCTGTGCTCACAGGTGGCCACCTTACGCTCTTTTAGAAGGCAAAACGAGGCAAAGTGCTAGAAACAAAACAAGAGCAGTAGGGAAAGCAACAGCTCTGAGCTAGTACACATGCCTGTACTCCCCTTTCTACAAAGCTACAGGAGAGATGACTTTGAACATACAGCGGGAGGTGTCCCTGCCCAGGAAGGGGCGTTGGAACTGGATGGGTTTTAAGGTCCCTTCTAACCCAAATTATTCCCAGGCTTTAGTTTCTTGCCAGGGCTGTGTTGTAATTAAGCCCTTCACTATCACAGTGAGGAAATTTTTGTCCTTCACTGATATCAGGGCTCTGGTTAGGTGTCAGGAGGAGAGTTGGAACTGATAACAGATTTTTCTCTTACTCTTTTAAAGAAGTTTCTCATTTTCCTCTTGCGATTAGGTTTACTGCTCCCAGGGAATGCAGTCACATTGAAATACTACCAGAAGATGTGATCGTAATGTAAGGAGATACAACAATAACCACTGATTAAAAAGGAAGAATGAAAAGAGTAAGAGCTGGTGGCAGGATTGCTAAATGCTGATCAGTGCTGTAAGACAGCCTTTGATTTTTTTTTAATTAATTATACATTCCTTCATACTTTGTGCTGCTGTTGATTTAATTGGACTCCTTATTTTTAGAGAACTACAGCAAGGGGAAGAGAGAGTACAGCTTGCAGAAGCTCAGCTCTAGCCTAATTCTGCCTCATTCAATACCACTGGGAACAAAATTAGGCTAATGCTGAGCTCTTCTGAAAACCTCCTGGTCTTGCTGCAGTTTAGCACATGGCACGTTTATCTCTGTTGCAGGATGGAGTAATTTCTATGCAGTTTAGTCTATTCATGCAGGAACGGGCTTAGCATCCACAAACATCCCAGAACCTTAAGGCAGGAAAGAGTAAGTGTTGAGTAGTAGAAAATGGTATGGAAGTCTGTCTTCTCCCAACAGAATTGGCCGTGGTATTCCCTTCAGTCTCACTCTACGCAATTTATTTGCACGCTGTACAGAAACGTGTCTGCCAGCATGCTTTGCGGAGATAAAGCATTAAATGTTAAACTGCAGAAGGGGCAGAGAGGAACGCACTGAGAAAGGTCTGTTTGCAGCCACAGCCTGAAATCCTGTCTTGCCACAGGTGAAAGGGACGTGGGGAGAGAGAGAAGATCCCTGCCTGTACACAGTATTCATATTTCATGGAACCTCCTTATCTGTGCTTCCCCAGCATGTTTTGTGAAAGCGTGGAGAGACACAGGAGCAGTGACAGCCTCGCAGAAGCAGGTCAGTTCAGAGAAGGAAAGGTTCCGTTATCTCATGAGCCCATGAAATGGCAGCACCAGCATCAGGAGCCCAGGAACCTGCAGATCTGCAGCTGGGAGGCCTTTATACTGCAGTATTCACTGACTTTCTCTAAACCTCAGCTCCTGTAGTTGTGGGGTCCCCCAGACACCGATGTCTTGTTGAAATTCATGTTCTGTTCTTTCGGCTTTCCCAGGGCAGTAATTTCTGCAAAGCTTTACCCATATATCTGCAACTGTGGCAGCATAAAAGTGCTGGTGTTGCTATATTTATGCACTTCCAGCTCTGTACTCTTGTATAGTCCTGATTTTGCTCACTATCTACACAAAAGCCTTACCTACCCTGGTGATTCTAAGGCAGAAAAACGTGTATAGCACATCACAGCTGCCTTTGAATCTTCGCTGCCTTTGAACAACCGGGTCTGAGAATGCCAGAACTCACAAACCCTCATTTTGTTCATGTCTGTCTGATGGTTGGTGCTTTTCCTATGACTGCAGCGTTTCACAGGGCTTGCTTCTGTGAGCATCCTCTGCTGTCTAGTAACAAGTAAGCTCACTTCACAACCTTTTCCTACTGGTGCACTCCTAAGCTTACTTTTGACTATCCAATAACCTTGTTTAAAGAAGCTGTAGGACATATCCTTGCTAGCCCTACGTCTCTGTCACAGTGGCTTCAAAAGTACCAGTGGATCCATGACATATGGCCCAGGGCAAGCTGCCTCATCAGTTTGATGGAAAGGAAGGCTTAGGTATTATTACCATTCCTTCTGCGTTTAAGAAAAAAAATGCTCTTCTTAAGATGCCTTCAAGCTATCAGACACACATGCAAACTAGAAAAGATGGGGATCAGTTGTAAATGATTTGCATCATGAATAATTTTAGAAATACACCCCCGCATCAGTACTTACACTCCAGTGTAGGGGAGAGCTACGCTATGGAAATGAGGTGATGCTCATGCCTATGTGTGTTTGTCTGTCTAACGATACCTGCCTGAAAAGATCAATCTGGATAGCAAGGTCTTCAAGGCAAGCAGCCAAATCTTGGCGTCCTACACAACCCTGGCAATAGGATGAACTGTGCCTCCACATGGGAGATGCTGCTCGTAGACTGCTAAGGCGAGGTGCTAGCTGTCTTTGGTGACTGGCAAAGGGAAAAATAATGAGAAAAAAACACTGCGTACTCAGACAACACATCTCATCTGACAATCCATATGGTCAAAACTAAAGGGAAGCCCCGAATCTCTCACCATTAGGTACCCAATCAAGAGCAAAACATCATTAGTTATACCAGCCAAGTATATGAATAGAGAAGGGAGAGGACAGGCCAGATTGTGTCTCTGATCCTCGTACACACACTCTATGAGCTTATTCCCAATCCATTGGAAGTTAGAGCCATATCCCGTATCACCGGCACGTGGTCTCACTTCCACTTCAGATGCATATAATCAATATGTGTTTAGGAATTGTTGACTTTGCTTATGACACCATCAATTATTAAGTCAAAATCAGTCTTGACAGACACAGTGTCTGTTATAAACATTATGATATCCTGCCACTGCTTTTTGTAAATGACTTCCTAGGTGTCAGCAATTAAAATGATACCACTGAGAGGAGGAGAAGGAAGGAAACGGAACTAGACTATGGGACCTGTCTTACATGATTCTTGATGTGCAACACAGAATAGGAGTTGAGCATCTTTACAGTCAGTGCTGTAAAGCTGGCACAGTTTCAGCAGTGCTTAGCCCTTAGGAATTCCCATCCCTCATGGTTGGATCAAACTGCATGCTGAGCACTTTTTAAGACCTAACACTGCTTGCATTTACTCAGATGGCTCAGAAGAGACCGGAGTGATTATGGGAGAGTCCCTCTGATCTGGAGTTTCATCATCTATGCTTCTGTGCCTTACTGAGGTCTCTGAGCCCCATTGTGCCGGGCACTGGGAAGTGTGGCAGCTGCAGAGAGCATTTTATGATGCTACACAGACACCTCGGAGCACAAAATGCCAAAGTTATTCCTCCACAGACACGAGAACTGAGAGCTAGAGTAACCAGCGCATCACGATACCTGCTAGATTTGGGAAGCCCTTAAGTGAAGGCTACAAACTGGGTCAAGGAGAATCCCATGGCGAGAGGACAGTGCAGGGCTGTGCAGGTGATGTTCTGTGCCGAAGGCTGTGAGAGCTCTTTGGCCAGGTGATGCTGCTTTGGGGCTTCCAGGGAAGGGGCTGGGGGTCTTCAGTACAGTCCTGCTCCAGCAAATACACACCACTTGCTAGCATCATACTCCCATCCTCTTCCTAGCATCAGATACCTGGATTTTCTGTAAACTGAAAAAAAAGTTACTTGTATCATAGCAAACACTTGTTTTAAAACCCTTCGAAATTCTGCTAGAAGAAAGAACAGCCCCGAAGCTGTGATTTGCAATACCTCTCTGCATGTGCTTTGCAGAAGAGCACTTGGCGTGTGCACATGCCTCACTGAAATCTGTAAGTATGTGCTTGAAGTTAAATATATGCATGAGTACTCTTTGGTGTAGGGATAATTACCAAATCCAGGTCTCATTAAGGTCTTCCTATTTTCTATTTTTCTAATTCACTTTTTATTCTGCCAGAATATGACCAGATATAGGGATAAAGACTATAAAGTTACAGTATATATACAATTATATATTATATACTATACAGTTAGAACTCACAGGCCGTAAGACAACCAGACAAGCAGGCAAGGAAGTATTCCCAGTCTGTGGTAGATTTTTCTCATTACATTCTCAGATCCTTCTTTATCTCATTGTTTCTCAGTTTAGCACAATTCTTCATTTCCTGTTCCTGTTTAGACTTCAAAGATATATATTTTTTAATGTTTTGGGGGTTTTTTAACCCTTCCATAGTTAGCATTTAAAGCTTTTAGGGATTCTTGGCTAGATTTCATGTACAAATGCCAGATAAGTTAACCAGACACTACAAGGACATTTCTAATATATAATCAGGTATTAGAGTTTAATGTCTAGCCAAGAGTTTATGACTTCTCGTTTTTATTAATGTTATAAGAGTAAAATAATTGTACTGCGAGTTTTTATAGCTTCTGCCGTTTGAGGCTGGTAAAGGACAGATATTTATGCCGCAATACTTCATTCCAGTTTGGATATCCCACCTTACTCTAGTGTACCAGACCCTCAAAAGCATCCACATTTGCCTAAATTTCCTCCTTGTGCAACAAGAAGTAGAAGAGGCAAGCCAAAACTGAGCTAACTTTAAAATCTCCACCAAAGCTTTTGTTACAGCTTTGTTTGACTCCAGTTTGTCCTGGTCTGCAGGACGACTTTAGAGAGTTCACCACAACTAGCAAAGACTTGTAGCAGCTGAGGACTACAGAGCACTCTAAAGGAGACCAAACACAGTTACCTGAATTGAAATTCAGACCAGAGCTTGCTAACTTCTTTTTTTTCCCCTGATGGAAACTTTGACTTTAGCTTTAGCTCCCTGGCTTAACCGCACACTTCAAAAATCTCTGACGCAAGGGGCTCAGACCTGTGTGTGACTTCTCACCCCACGATGAAGCTTCCAATATCACAGCACTCCCAACCCCAACGCTGTTTGGGAGGGTGTTTCAGCCTTGAGTCAGTGGCATGTGTGCCTCATCATCTGCTGCATTAACCCTCCTTTCCCCATCTCCTACATGTCATATTGGCGTTCTTCCCAGGTGTCCATACAAATATTGACATAACTGTCCTATCTAAATGGCATGAAACAGTAAGCGAGGAATCCTTATTTTGAAATATTTTGAAATAGTTGTATTATTGAAAACAACAGGGCTTAAAAAATTTCCTCAACAGAGCTGTCTAGAGCAGAAGGCTATTTTGAGTATCCCTTTTTGCCTTTAACCCAACTATCTCAGCACCCCACCCTTCTTCCTTCCACCTTCCTTGATTTCTTAGACTTCCTTCTCGTTGCTTTGTGTGAGTCTATTTTAGGTGTGCGTTCATGGTCAGCTTCTCGCTAGGCATCGACTTCCCATTTTCCGCGTCTGGCATTTGCCTTTTCAGCAGAGTTGTGTGTCCATGCGTACATACAACATGTCAGATTCCTCATGATAAACAGACGCTGCCCATAAAGAAGAGAAGAGAACTACTTGAGAAGAAAATAAGGTTTCAGAACGAACGCAGCCAGGCTCTGCCAAATGCAGCAAAACACACAAAACCTGACAAGTGCAAAGAATATCAAATTAAGCTTGCCAAGTCCGGCTGGACATGGGTGTCTTAGCTCGTCCACCTCTAGCAAACATATTCAGACTAACCACAAAAATGCTTTGACATTAACCATCAGCTTCTCTCTTGGTAGAAAGTGATTCCATCTCATGCACTGACCGAATTTAATATTAAATTCCAGATAAGCCCATGAAGCCCTCCTGGAGAGCCCATGGTGGGATTTTGCTGCGATATATTGTGTCTACTAGATGGAAAGGGCCTGAAACAGCAAACGGATTTGGCTATACGGGCCACAACCTGATGCTGCATCGTGTTTGAATAAAACTTCAGGGGTGCTGCTTGTTTGCACAGTGGTAGATCGTATAGTCCAAGCATCATTGCTGTCAAGTCAGAGCAAGTTCAGACAGACATTCAGACTTTCCTCTGAGAATGTACATGGACTCTACCCTAAAAGGAAGTTTGCATCACAAGTTTCATCGCAAGATCCAAAAAGACTAGCTCAATGCTTTTTGTCTTTAGCTCTACCAGGTTGACACTGATCTATGTTATCTCCACCTGCTTCCTCTCAGTCAGCCTGGGAAAACATCCCCTTAGTTCTGGGGTTTACTCTGTTTTTGGAGAGCAAGTCAACGCTCCACTGGCAGTCAAGAGGAGCTAAAATGACAGGCTAAAACTAATAGAAGCAGCACGTTGAAACCTCATGTTGCACAGAGAATTCGTCCCAGAAAATGAGGTCTTAAGTTGCTGGTTCAGCCCAGTGCCACCAACTTCACAAAACAGCAGCTTTCTGGCAAATTGTGCAACTGCGCCGCCCCCAAACTTCCTGTTTTGAAACCCCAAGAAGCTGGAAAATGTTAACACGGGCACTTTAAAGTGCTAGTTGTGGCTTTTTTTTTTTTTTCTTCTTCCTAAATATCTACATGATACTAAACGATTCTACGTACAGAGGGGTAAAGTGGGGCTGCCTTAAGGAACTGGGGAGGCAGAAAAGCAAGCGCATTTCTGCAGGGAGCCCCAGGCCAGGCAGAGCTCGCCAGGGCAGAGCATCTGTAGTGAAACCATCCCCTCTTCCATGACCGGTGTACATGAGGTAGCTCACTGCCTCTCCACCTCCCATCTCACCCTCTCCAAACTGGGATGTGAACCGGCCTTACGAGGAGCGGCTGAGAGAGCTGGGGGTGTTTAGCCTGGAGAAGAGGAGGCTGAGGGGAGACCTCATTGCTCTCTACAGCTACCTGAAAGGAGGTTGTGGAGAGGAGGGAGCTGGGCTCTTCTCCCAAGTGACAGGGGACAGGACGAGAGGGAATGGTCTCAAGCTCTGCCAGGGGAGGTTTAGGCTGGACATTAGGAAAAAGTTTTTCACAGAACGGGTCATTGGGCACTGGCAGAGGCTGCCCAGGGAGGGGGTTGAGTCACCTTCCTTGGAGGCGTTTAAGGGACGGGCGGACAAGGTGCTGAGGGACATGGGTTAGTGTTTGATAGGAATGGTTGGACTCGATGATCCAATGGGTCTCTTCCAACCTGGTTATTCTATGATTCTATGATTCTGTGATTGCTAAGCTTTTGTTCAGCAAGTCCTGTTGATTCCACGCTGGGCGCTGTGGACACTTGCTGAGACAGCAGTCTCGAAACACGAGCTGCGCCACTTGGAGTGAAGCGAGGTGACAGATGGAGAGGCAGGTGCTCATGAAGTGGCAGCGAGACAATTGCAATTCATGTGCCGAGCAGCGCTCACCAGGCACCACGTGCCATGAGCAGCCACCTGGCCCAGCTTCCCGCTCTGGCTCAGCCACGTGGCAGATCCATGCTCTGCCCAAAACCCACCCGTGATGGGCAAAAGAGACCCTAGTGAAAAGAAAGATACAGAAAACAGAGATACGGCAAATCTTGGTTCCATCCCAGCTCATTTCTATGTAGGAAGAAAAGCAATTAAAAAGAAGAAAGCATTGTGTTTGTCTTGAACACTACAAGGGGACTTATTTATTTCCAATCAGCATGACAACTGCTTCCTTTTCTGGCTATCACTGAAACTCCAGATGGTACATTTGAGCACGTTTAAACCTCTAACTTGGCTCTTTGCAAAGACAGTGTCTTCCTGGTTAGCTAAAAATATATTAATAGTAGTGGGATAAAAGCTCCTGCTCTTCTGCACTTCGCTGTTTGGATATGAAATCTTGGTCATTCTACAGCATTCTGCCTTGTATTAGAATCAGGTGTTTGGAGAGGTTGAGCCCTTGCTGAATGTGCTCGGTTATAGCCACTTTCTGTTTGCATTTCTTTGTATTATCTACATTTCACTGTGAAAATTCATAGAATCATAGAATAGTTTGGGTTGGAAGGGACCTCAAAGCCCATCCAGTTCCTCCCCCTGCCATGGGCAGGGACGCCTCCCACTGGACCAGGGGCTCCAAGCCCCATCCAACCTGGCCTTGAACACGTCCAGTGATGGAGCAGCCACCCCTGCTCTAAGCAACCTGGGCCAGGGCCTCCCCACCCTCATGGTGAAGAAATTCCTCCTTATATTTAGTCTACATCTGCCCCTCTCTAGTTTATTCCCATTGTCCCTTGTCCTATCACTACAAACCTTTGCAAACAGCCCCTCCCCAGCTTTCTGCAAACCCTCTAGCAGCAGTGGTTGTTCCCAGTCTTCTTTTAACCAGTAATTTTTCCAGTAATTGCTCTGCATCAAGATTCTTAACCTCTCTCAAGCAGCCAATTCTTTATTAGGTTTTATTAGGGAACTGTGAGACACTTTTTCAAAATATCTCCAGCTCCAGGACTCCTGTTATTTTCTTTGTTTGAGCAGCAGGATGTTTCTCCTCTGTCACGGAGGGACCTGGTGGAGTGACTGGCAACTGCGAACTCAGGGCTTTGTCATCTAAGCCCATGCCTCATAAAAACTGTTCTTGTTCTAAAGAAAATAATATCCTGTTTCCTTTTTCAATCGTGTGTCTCTTTAAAAACGTTAAATGGCTGCTACATTCCTGCCTTTATCCCAGACACTTTTATGAGTCTGTACTTCCCTCTTCTCCTGCTTTAACAAGCCGGCTAAGAAAGGATTAGGGGAATGGCTTAGTGCACATGTGCTAAAGAAGGAGGGGGGAGAAATCCACCTTCAAAATCTTACATAACGTAAAAAATAAACACATAAAACAGAGGCACACGCCCAGGCCCTCACTCTTTGCGCTTAAAAATAATCATCACCATCCTCCTCATGTGGCCAGGCTGCAGTTTGCCAGCTGGCCTGCCCTCTGAAAAATTAACATTTTACATTAGGGGAACTAGAAATACATAGCACCTCATCTCCCAAACTTGTTTCCGATGGCGTTTCCCATTTCTCTCGGTTTCCTACTACCAGAGCTTGGTCTCCAATAGCTGGGGACAAGCAGCCACCCCTCGGGAAGGAGGAGGGAGAGAACTACCGAGCCCTATCATGCTGTCAGGCACCTTCTATAAATATTTGTGACCTACAGGATGCAGCACAGTTTGAAATCTTGCAGCCTCTGTAGCCGCTGTCAGGCAGTTGCCTGTTCTCCTCAGAAAGTTCCTATCTTTCAGACAAGACCTGGGTCTTTACATAGCTGGGAGCTGCTTATAGCATCCGCTGACCTCAATTAGGGGTGGGGGGTTGTAGCCAACGGTGTGTTCTGAGGACGATCTCAGCACACAGCAATGAGCTCACGTTCTGCGGAGGATGTCGCCGCAACGAGAGGCACTCAGGAAACGTCAGGAGGGTTTTCTGTCCTCCGTCACGTGTGGAAAGCAACAGAAGGATAAGCTTGAGGGATGGAGCCAAAGCTCAGCGAAGGGAAGAAAAAAGTAATTCTGCCATGCACTTGCATTAGAGCAGCTTCTCTCTTGTAAAAAAAAAAAAAAAAAAAAAAGGCAAACCAGGTTTTTTTGTTTCTTTTCTCAACAAACTGCAGAAATGGAATCTCCCCAACCCCCTCTCCCAAACAGGAACTTGATCCCTAGCGCTATCTTCCTGTCCTGTCCCTATTTATAGAAGTAAGGTCACCCAAACACGAACTGCAACGGTGTCATATGATTTTTGATGACCAACTGAATTCTGCATATTGAGAATTCAGAGGAACACATTTGAATAACCCACAGCAGAAGCCACTGGGGCCGTTCTTGTGTGTTCCTAAGCAGTTCCTAAGACACACGTGGTCAGTTACGTAGAATTTGGGTACCTTTCCCTACATCAGATAAGAAGTCATTAGATAAAGAGAAATTTTGCTTGCAAAACTGTTCTTCAATGTGCAATTGTTTATTGAAAGCCTAAAATAGACACGTTTCCACTATTATACTGTTAACAGTACAAACAATTGTTGAAAGCTGCAAAAATTAAGGAATCTGAAAAGGTCACTTGATGAGCGATTTGGAAACAAACGCACAAACAAAAAGCTGGAAATTTTACTGTTTGCGAAGAATTTATAACTGCTCCCCTGTACATCTTGCAGGGTTTGAATTCAGGACCTGCGGCACTGGGACCTGAGTTGGACGAGTGAGCTAAGAGGGGAGGATAAATGTTAGGTTTCTGACCTGTAACTGGGCTGGCAGGTGTGCTCCAAACAACTGCTGCTGCATCTGGAAAAGACCTCATTTTTTCCCATTCCCTGGAGCCAGCCAGCATTTTAGTTTCTATTCTTTTACCATACACCTACAAAGACTGAAATAAGTCAAGTTTAAAAAGATGCATATACCTATTTGAATTTATGTTTACATAAATGCAAATTTATACACACGCACAAGCAAAAAATAAAGGCACCTATTTTATAATCCTGAGATAAATGTTCTATTTAACAGCGTTCCGCTTTCAAGCTCATTTGGAATAAGTTATGATCCAGTATTCCTAGCTTTTTATGTTCAGCCTGGAGAAGAGAAGGCTATGGGGAGACCTTAGAGCAGCTTCCAGTGCTGAAAGGAGTTCCAGGAAAGCCAGGGAGGGCAGGGATGGGAAGAAGGGGAATGGTTTTCAGCTGAAAGAGGAGATATGGAGATGAGATCTTAGGGAGAAATGTTTTGCTGTGAGGGTGGGGAGGCCCTGGCACAGGTTGCCTAGAATACTCAGGTTGCCCCATCCCTGGAGGGGTTCAAGGCCAGGTTGGAGCTTGGAGCCCCCGATCCAGTGGGAGGTGTCCCTGCAGGGGGTGGAACTGGATGGGCTTTGAGGTTCCTTCCCACCCAAACCATTCTATGCCAGGCAGTCCTTTGAACTGAACTTAATGATGAGGAGAGCCAACTACTTGTTTGCTGCAGTTCCCCAAACATCTTTATTTACACAGCTAAATATTTCATGGGCCAAAGATTCTGGGCTACGTGAAATGATGAATCCATCCCTCTGAGGGCTTTTGTTCTCGGATATGAAGTTTGTCTAGGCTCGAGGCACATAATGAAAGGGAAGGTTTAGTCATTCCCTTTCTTTTACAGGCTGCCTCCATCCTTCCATTCTCATTCACAAATCCCTTGCTGCCTCTGCGGGCAGAGAACTCGTAGGTGGATCTGAGGTAGAGGCTGCTTTTAGCATTTTCTTCTGCCTCAGCGAGCAGTAGAGCAAGATCCCTCTTAGAAACACAGAGGTCAGCTTTACCGACAGCAGCGTTTGAATCTCTGCATATTATAGCAAAGGGGGAGCCAGTGGAAATGGGGAAATTCAGTCCTGAGCAGCAGCCACAGGGCCCAATTTCATATGAATTAGGCATCACTTCTGCAGAACAAACAGGCTGTCTGGACCCGAGGGCTCGCACAAGCTGTGTGACTCAGCCTTGGTGTGTTTGAATGTGTGAGGAGGAGGAGGAGAAGAGGTTGCCTGCAGCGGTCCCTGCTCTGCAGATACCTGCAGGGCCAGCACCAAGGGCTTGAACACCTCAGCCCCGCAGCCCAGCCGGCTGGGGACCCTGCCTGGGTAGTTCACCCCCATCCCTTGTGTTGTTTGCATCAACTCTCCCACATGCAGTTATTGCCCCACGCTACAGCAGCTGACGGCCATACACACCCTCCTGTTTTAAACTGGACTGGAATAAGAAACCTGAGCATTTACAGAGGGAGGATTTCTGTGTGGTGCTTCTGAGACTGAAGGTCCTCTTTATAGTTAATGCATCGTTGCCCATTACAGTCATTTCCTCTGAAGTAAATGGGATTTTGCCATTATACTTTATGTTTATTAAGATATATTTCCTAGCTGGATTGACATTCCCCTGTTGCTTTCTCTTTCCCTACTCTGAAACTGCAGGAAGCCAAAAGCCCTTCAGGAGTAATGAGTTAAGTTCTGTAGCCGTGTGCTCTCCCATTAAGCAGGCTGGGGTTAAAATGGGCACCATTTACATATTAATATGTATGCCAGGGCAGCAACACCAGTTCTGCTCTAAGCTTTCAGGCTAAGGGGTCAACTGTTTAGCTGGGATGCTTCCTAGCAATATTTTGGTACTGTTTAACCAGTGATGGCATAGAGGGAGACTTTCCTTGTGACCTGACATTGAAAAGTGTCACAGGGAGGACTCTGAGGTTAAAGAATTAAAAAAACTCTTGAGTCTTTGTGGTGGCTAAAATAGCTGCAGCGCTTTTGGAAGACACCGCTGTCAGCATCTGCTTTCCCCTTCTCTAAACTCCATCTCCAGGCCTGCAGTTGCACTTGGTTCAGAATTGCTATTCCGTGCTGCTGCTCATTGGTAAATGATTTCCCTGCGCTTCATCTCCAAGGCAGCAAATGTAAAGAGATGAAGGAATTGGGTGGCTCGAGGGACTCGTAATGCTCCACAGAGCTTTTCGCCTTCTATCTGCAATTTTTGCATGACCAAAAATGATTACTGTGCGATGTGGGTTTGGTAGATGCTGAAAAATAACTTATTTTCTGGGTTTTTTTTCCTTTTCTGATGCATCTGCATCACAAAACCACTTCTTACCGCTAGCTGCAGTACTAGACCCAACATTAGCTACCCAGCATGAGTAAATCTGAGCACCTAAGACACAGCTACTCACCTAATTAAGTGACCTGATTTTCTCAGGAGCACAATATGCCTCCCAGCTCCCACTGCATTCAGCAGTTATGAAAATCAGGCCACTTTTGTAAGTGGCCAAACAGAGCAGTGATTAGTTTTGAGTACTCAACTTTTATAAAGTTGATCTTGGCAGAACCCAGGGGCTGGAGCAGGAGGAGGATGGGTCCTCTCGAGGTTCTGGCTGATGGTTACAGTAGAAGGTATTTAAGAACGATGCAGTGTGTGCTCTGTATTGTCACTAGCCAGAGGCCATCAGTCATCATCACCATTCCCAGCACTAAATTAAAAAGAAAGAAAAGAGTCTCTCAGCTTCAGGTCTGGCGATAAAAATATACCTTGGCTTTTGTTTGCTTTATGCAATATTTCCTGCTCGCGCTGAAAATTAAATTGAAAAGGGAGTTCATTGTCCCCGTGGAAGAGATAGGCACCTTTTGAAATTATGCCTGAACAAAACTGTGTGGGGCCCAGCCTGCAGTTTTTGAACGCCCTTTGGGGTCCCAGCAGCACAAAGGCAACGGAGAAAGAGCCGCAGTCAATTCCAGCAGAGCTCTATTGTGCTCTGTTGTGATTTATTCTAAGGAAACATCAATTCATTAAGCGAACAAGTCAACAAAGGTGGGTGGCAGAACTGCCTGTCCTGCTGGATTGTGCATGACTCCTTCAGAGATCTGCTCTGGGGTCTGGAGGGAGAGCCAGCTTTGCTTGCTCTCACTTTGCAGCAGAAGAAACTGCTCATTTCAAAGTCAGAGCTTTACTGAGAGGGTGTTTTTTGAATTCACCGTGTTTTTAGTTAAAGCAACACAGACAGACACATTCCAGTGGCAAGATGCATGGTTAGGAGAGTCGTATTTTAGTCGGGTTTTAAAGAGCATAAACCCAGGCAAGAGGGAAGGTGAACTGAGCAAAGACAATGTAGTAGAAATGGATGGTGAAACTAGGGCAAGGAAGATGCGCAGCCAGCCAGCTGAGGCAGCTGGACATTGCCTAGCATCTCTGAAAGTTTCCCAGCCTGTGCAAGAGGAGAGCTTTTTGCTCCTTGCTCTTGTCTGAACCACTTTTCAAAGCAAAGCAGTGGCTGCTTTGCATAGTGCATCTGAGTCAGACTAGGGAAAGGTCAGGAAGGTAGGACAGACCCAACTACGACATTGACCACGTGAGATACATCCTTCCAGTAAGCAGGTGCTTGGACCGGTGCTCCACTGATCGCAACTGAATGCTGGCAGATAAGGGCAGCAAAATGCTTCAGGAAGAAGTATTTTCATAACCACACATTTGCAACACAGCCCTTTTTTTTTTGCAGCATTATCTTTCTGCCTTCCTCTTAGTCTCCAAATGAACAAAAAATGTGTATATTCAAGGGGTGGGGAAGCCAAGGGCAGAGCTGAAACACAGCTGAGTCAACAGCACATGTCTGCAAGTTGGTGGGTAACGTTGCATGTTCCCACATGGTTATCAGAGTGCTTTCGAAAGTCATCACTGCAGACAGACAGGGCAGCAGAAGAGCAGTAAACATCCTACACAGTGCTATGGGCAGGAAGAAGAAATTCTGGAGGGTCCCAGCTGCTCTAAATCTAGACAGATCCTGGTGTCATTAACCTTTTCCCTCACTTGGACCTGCTTCTTATAACTAACCAGCAGCATCTTCTCAAAGCCAATAACCCAGGGTGCGTAATATATTGATCTTGTCCCTTTGGTCAGACTCATGCCCTCTAGCTTAATGTCAGCAAGGCTTTTGCACTATTATCAAGCCGTAACATACCTTATTTAGTAAGATTAGGTTACAGCTCGATGTCGGCCAGTATAAACTAGAAGTTTTCCTGTCCTCAGTCAGATTTTGTCACTAACAGGCGGCTCTGAGACACAGGGTGTAAAACTCACACAGCCAAAGGGAGGCAGCTGCTTTGGCCAAATTAACAACAGGAAAATACAACTGGCTGTCACCTTTGTCCGTCCATGGGCTGTATCCCTGTTCATGTTTTCCACACCGAATGGCAGCCAGCAGGGCTTTTCCTTCAGTGGGAGCCACGCAGGCAGCTGCAAGCATCCCCTGTTGTCTAACACTGGGAGAGACACCTCTGTCTACTAGTGCAGTGTGTAGGATGTAGATCCTTTTCTGGCACTGCCCAACTGTAGGATCCCTTCTCTGGCTTCAGGACACAGCTGCCCGGTCTCTCGCCTTCTGCAAAGGCTTCTTGCCCTTCAGAACTTCCTCCCCGCACACCATTCGGCACAAGTGTTTGCTAGGCATATGCTGGTTAATTAGGTTAAATCAGCACGCCATTCATTTTGGCCTCCCTCCTACCAGATCTGTAGCACTCGTTTGAGAGTAATACCACCCTTTTTCCCTGAAGCTGAAAGCTCTGAAACCACCTCTTTGCCTCCTGAGACCCAATTGAGGCCCTGACTTCTGCCTCACATTCCTATCATTTCTGTCTTTTTCTGCCTCCTTCATTCATAATTTTTTGCTAAATATTTATTCCATTTGGATTCTGGATGAATTCCTCATTTTGGCAGCCTCTAGTGTTACAAAGCTGAGCTGATCCACAGCTGCATTTCAATGCTGATGTCGAGCATTTGGAAAACACTGTTATGTGTCTACAAGCTAAACAGCACTGGGCTGGTTTGTGCTGCAATCGGAGAACTTGCTGAACAGAAGATTTGGGTCTTCCTAGCTGGAGCGAAGAGGGATTGATAGGGAAATAAGTAAAAGAGCACTTTCAACGCAGCCAGGACTGAAGGGAGCTAGCGAATTTTGGCAGGTTATTGTAACCTGAAAAATCTCTGGTTTATGCCTCCTGGTGGCAGATGGATTTTTCTTGTCCTCGGTGCTATGGAGATGTCTACAGTCCCAGACCCAAACATTTCCATTTTTCATGCCAGACAAATGGCCAGCAAAGAGGTCATTAAGTGCCAATAGCTGGTATTTCACTATCCTGAAAAGAAACACCTTAGCCTGGAGAAGAGCAGGCTAAGGGGAAACTTTATCAGTCTCTACAACTGCCTGGAAGGAGGCTGTAGTGAGGAGGGTGTTGGTCTCTTCTCCCAGGCAGCAAGCAATAGGATGAGGGAAAATAGCCTCAAGTTGCGCCAGGGGAGGTTTAGATTAGATATTAGGAAAAATTCCTTTACCAAAAGAGTGGTGAAGCCCTGGCAGAGGCTGCCCAGAGCACTGGTGGAGTCACCATCCCTGGAGGGGTTAAAAAGCTGTGTAGATGTGGCACTTCAGGACATGGTTTAGTAGACACGGTGGCGTTGGGCTGACAGCTCGGCTGGATGATCTTAAAGGTCTTCCAACCTTAATCATTCTGTGACTCTATAAACACCAGGCCAAACAGAGAAAACCCAGAGGTCCCTATCCCACGCTTTGAACAGGTTGCATGATTCTGCCCTTCAAACTGCGATTTTACAGTCTAAGAGAAAGCCCCAGGGGTGAGAGAATCAGTCTGAAAACATATTCTGCAGGTTTCTAATCACATCATTACAGCCCTTGCCCAGCACAGATCCAAGTTCTAGCAATAGATGTGACCGTAGCAGTATAACCCATCATTACTGAAATACTCCTTTTATTTTGCTCTCTCCTTAGACAAAAAGCGCTGGCATCGACAGGCGGAAGAAGTGTTCAAGCTGCATGCGACTGGTTGGTATGAAGTAATAAATGTTAAACAGACTAAAAGAAAGCGGTGAATTTAAGATTTTAGCTATTAGAATGTGGAATGTTTAAGGAGGGGGTATTATCTGAAAAGCAGTAGCAAAATTAGTGAGACGTTATTCAAGCAAGCGGTGCAGAAAGAAGCTTTGTCTGAGAGAGTTTGTGATCTCGAGTAACAGCAAAAAAAGGTGAGAGAAAGGAACCACTGCTCTCTCCACCCTAGCACCTAAACGGAAAACTGAGAGCTGCCTTTTCAAAGATATTGAGCAATTTGAGTGCTCTCCTCCCTATGTTTTGCACACCGCAAGCAGAAAGGCAGAAACGGTGACCCAGGTTAGATCTTCAGAGCCTCAGTCGGAAACTAAAACCCCATTTTCTGCATTACCTAGCAGTGGTAATGGGCTGCAAGTGAGATGGAGCACCTCTCCTCCTGACCTGCCAGAGCTGATTTCTTCCATTAAGGAAGAATAAAAGGGAGAGAGGACAGGGGAGGCTGTTTTTTTTCTGGGAAAAAGCATATTTTTATCTGTCAGTCTAACGGTTCTTTCTCCCTGTCAGGTTGTTCTCCCATGTGGGTGACCCGTTCCTCGATGACCCCCTGCCCCGGGAGTACGTCCTCTACCTGCGCCCCACCGGTCCCCTGGCTCAGAAGCTGTCTGAGTTCTGGCAGCAGTCAAAGCAGATCTGTGGGAAGAACAAAGCTCACAACATTTTCCCACATATCACCCTTTGCCAGTTCTTCATGGTAAACCAGAGCTTCTCTTTCCGTTGCCTTCATGCATGCATTCATGAGCAGCCCTTGCCAGGCTGCATTCAGAAGGGTTTGTGCTGGGGCACTGGGGGGTTGTTACCAGCACAACCTGATGCCCGAGCTTGTTGAGGAGGTAACTGGTTTTTAAGTGGGTTGTTTTCATGGAAGAGCAGAGGCAGAAGACCAAATTCTCGTCATCTCAAGGGATTGTTAAGATGAAAACAGACTGGGGAGCTGGGGGAGGGAGTGAGGTTAGAAAGGTTACTTGGGGATAGCTGATCCTTCTTTGAGGACGAGGGAGGGGCAGATGATTTCTAAACATACCTTTATCTACACATACCCTGTACTTTTTTTCACTGCCTTATAGCAAAAAGTAGACCCTTCACGCCCACCCACCCCAGCCTTTCCATTCCTGACTGCACTAGAGAGCTAAATGCAGGTGTGAAGAATGATTCCCCACCTGAGAAACGCTTGTCCCATTTCCTTTGGCAGTGTGAGGACAGCAAGGTCGATGCTCTCACTGAAGCTCTGCAGGCCACCGTGATGCGGTGGAAATGCAAATTCCCTGCTCCTCTGCCTTTGGAGCTCTACACATCCTCAAACTTTATTGGGCTTTTTGTCAAGGAAGAAAGTGCTGAGGTGCTCAAGAAGTTTGCTGCAGACTTCGCTGCAGAGGCTGCTTCTAAAGCAGGTGAGTAACTACGCTGGCAGCTACAAAGAGCTCACGGCTTGGTCGAGGCTTGGGCATTTTAGGGGGTGGAAGGATGGGATGAGGGGGAACGGTTTTATGCTGAAAGAAGGGAGGTTGAGATGAGATGAGATCTTAGGAAGAAATGTTTTGCTGTGAGGTTGGGGAGGCCCTGGCCCAGGTTGCCTAGGGAGGTTGTGGCTGCCCCATCCCTGGAGGGGTTCAAGGCCAGGTTGGATGGGGCTTGGAGCAACCTGACCCAGTGGGAATTGTCCCTGCCTGTGGCACAGGGATGGGAATTGGATGGACTTTAAGGTCCCCTCCAACCCAAACCATTCCATGATTCTGTGGTTTTTGGAAACCAGAATTTTAATGGCATGAAGAAATTAAGCTAATTAAGCCAATACTTATTTTTAAAGTGGCCTGAATGCTAAGAGCCCAAGAGGAACACTCCGCTGGGTGCTTTGGGTTTCAGCGCTTTTTCATTTGACAGATCACCTCACACACAGTCTGAAGTGTTATCTCCTGAAAGGGAAGTTGACATTTGGTGGTTCCTTAACCTTTCAGATAGACGCTCTGTCTGCAAGGCTGAGTGTTTCCTGCTCCACTCAAGCCACTGCCACAAAACTTTCCTCAGCCATATAAAGGCTGTGTTTGATTTTTCACTGCATTTCTCAGATGCTAAAAGGGCTCTGGGAGGAGACCTCAGGCACCCTGGCAACCTAGGAGAGAACTTTTTCAAACAACCCTCTCTCAGTACTGATGCAGCTGGCTCTGTTGCTGGGTCCTCTGCTGCTTCTGGAGGGGGGAACCCATCAGGAACTGAGAGAACA
The DNA here is from genome assembly GCA_033459285.1 of Clamator glandarius. Classification (NCBI taxonomy): domain Eukaryota; kingdom Metazoa; phylum Chordata; class Aves; order Cuculiformes; family Cuculidae; genus Clamator; species Clamator glandarius. The sequence goes on along the minus strand of JAUNZM010000018.1, from coordinate 705,710 downwards.
GAGATAACCAGAGCACCCTGTGCTCCAGTGGTCTCCAGGCTTTGTGAGTGTCCTCTGATTGCCTCCAAACTTGGATGTCAGAACAGCGCTGGAGCATTATAATAGCACCCTGACTAATCCTCCCACCCTCTGTTGCTGTAGTGCTCAGCCTAGACTAGTCACAACACAAATGGTTTAGTCCTTTATTATCACAGGCTTATCCTGGAGTTAAAGGGCATCAAGGTATGGCAACTCCTGAGTCCCTGGGGTGTTTTCCGAGCTAGATGAACACCCCGTAACAGTGCGAAGAAAAGCTCCAAGTATCTGCCCTGGGTCAGAGGAAGAGGTGAAGACCTGTTGTATTTTCATCACACCACTAAAATGTGTTGCTTTCAGCTGTACAGAGGCCTAGAACTTTTCTTCCTTTTAGAATCACAGAATGGTTTGGGTCGGAAAGAACCTTAAAGCCCATTCAGTTCTACCCCCTGCAGGGACACCTCCCACTGGATCAGGGGCTCCAAGCCCCATCCAACCTGGCCTTGAACCCCTCCAGGGATGGGGCAACCTGAGTATTCTAGGCAACCCGTGCCAGGGCCTCCTGACTCGCACAGTAACCAATTTCTTCCTAAGATCTCATCTCTTTCAGCTGAAAACCATTCCCTCTACTCCTACTCTTGCCCTCCCTGATCTCGAGCCCCTCCCCAGCTTTCCTGGAGCCCCTTTCAGTACTGGAAGGAGGAAATGGCTGTTGTCTTTACAAATGCACAATTTCGAGGGCGGCAGGAGACGAACGGAGACATTAAGCGAGTCCAAGGAATGCTGTAGCCACGTGAGAACAGTACAAGTGTTCCCCTGCTCAGCGCAGATGTACCCTCCAGACCAACACAGTCAGAAAGGGCAGTTCTTACCCCAAAAGCACTAGCCCAGAAGAGGAAGCATCAACATTTTCCCACAAGCTTCTGCCCCTGCAACTGCTCCAATTCAGACCAAATTGGTTCTTTCCTGGGGAGCCCGACTGCTGCATTGCAGTCCACAGCTTGGTCAGGTTATCACATTAAAGTCTCTGGGGCTTTTTCAGAGATGCAGAACACAATTTTTTTTCTTGCTGATCAAAAAAAGATGGATGAGCTTGCAAAGCTACCTCTGGCAGGCACTTGGCACCGAGCCTCTGAATAGCTGCAATTTTGACTGAATAATCAGTCAAATTTAATTGCAATTTTTGGTTGAATAAGCAAGAATAAATTACATGCAAACAATGTATCCTATGATTTCCACATATACTGGAAGAATCCCAGTATTTCACATACTTTCTCCTTTCTGTTTCCTGGAATCTTCTCTTAGTAAAGGTTCTTTTTCTGCAGGATCATTTTGAATCATTATTATGTCAATGTCTGCCTCCACAGTTTTGGAATTGCTCACCCTCAGTGGGCAAACTGGCAATGCAAGTGATGTTCAGGGAAAAGATTTAATCAACTTGCATGAACCTGTAAATTCCATGGATTTGTAACTGCTGATGTAGGAGAGAGAACAGAGGAAGGAGAGTAAAAATTAAGATTTTTAAGTTGCTTATTTTGGAGAGAGTCTGAATGAAAGAAAGGCCACCCCTTTTCCTGGAAAAAAAGTCTTTTTTGGCAGAAGACTGAGAGGGTTCAAAATTACAATAATTGTTATTACACCACCCAGAAATCTGTTGGTTTCTGAATGCAAACATGTTTTGGCAGTTTGGCAAGGATGCCTGGTCTGCCACCCTGGTGTGACTCAGGACTGAATCAGACCACAAATCTGTTAATGATTTGATCCAAGGTGCAACATCTATAGGGAACTCACACTTGAGTTCATGCATCAGAAACTGGCCTATGGTTTGTTCCACTTAAGCTGTCTCGGAGAGTTCGGAGAATCATGGAATGCCTTGGGTTGGAAGGGACCTTTACGTATCATCTAGTCCAACCCCCAAAATTCTGCTCCCAGCTCCTGTTCAGGGGTGATAGACACACCTTCAAAAAGCTGCTAATCTCCACAGTCGCCTGTTAACTGACATCTTCTCATTGCAGATGTTCATGTGGAGCCCCACAAGAAGCAGCTTCACGTGACGCTGGCCTATCACTTCCAGACCAGTCACCTGCCCACGCTGGAGAAGTTAGCGCAGAACATTGATGTCAAGCTGGGCTGCGACTGGGTTGCTGCTATATTCTCCAGAGACATACGCTTCGTTAATCACGAGGTAAATCTTTGGAGCCTGTTTCAGTCCAAAAATTACAATAAAAAGGGCATCTAGCAGAGTCACAGGCTGCATGAAATGCATTTGCAGCTCCAGAGGGCGTGCAGGCCACGAGCTGATGAGGACTCCCTTGTCCCCTCCTACTGAGAGCTGCCTGGATACACAGCGTAGACTATACAGGCATTAAGGAGTTGGCCTCAGGTCCCACAGGGACACCCAGAACACAGATCTTCCACATCCTACTAGTCATCTTAACATGTTGATAGACCACCTTAAAATCAGAGAATCAGAGAATGGTTTGGGTTAGAAGGGACCTCAAAGCCCATCCAGTCCCACCACTCTGCCACAGGCAAGGACACCTCCCACTGGATCAGGGGCTCCAAGACCCATCCAACCTGGCCTTGAACACCTCCAGGGATGGGGCAGCCACAACGTGCCTTTTTACTCATACTGTGTAGTCTTGCTATTCCGTCCACCTCATTTCTTGCTTCTTGTGGGAACAATGTTCTGCTGGATTAATTAACTCTAACAATGGCTCTCCTGTAAGCTCAATGTCATCCGGTCAGACCTCTCACGAACCAGGCCAGTATATTAACCTGACCGCTATCTATTTCTTCTGTACAGGCTTGACATTATTATTAATCACAGCATTTACTTTCATCGCATAAGAAACATTTACCCTCGTGGCCTATGTACTTCAGTTACTCATAGGGATTCTATAACTGCAGTATTAAAGTGTCTTAACAACACATTATGCAGGAAAAAAATATTATTTCAATTTTATAGATTGGGATCTTGGGCACAGAGAAACCAGGCATGAGGCAGGTTCATCTCGCCCACCTGTAAATATCCCCAAGTTAGACCTCGTAAGGCTCCCTTAGCACTGAGGCTCAGTGCAGAGAAACAGGCACCTCCAGAAAGTGAGTCCCCTGGCCCATCCAAGATCTGTATCTCAGGACCAGATGAATCACCTTGTGGAGGAAGGTGCCTCCAGGGATGCCTGCTCAGGGCGGCTAATTAGAACCTACAGTTGGGATGATTGATCCCACCAATGTACATTGTCTAGAGTCAGACGCACAAAACCTGTGGCGGAATGGGATAAAGTGATTCTGGTGCAGCAGACCATGAAGTAAGCAGATGCCAAAGCATCTGGAGAGCTGATGTCTCTTGCACACAGCACTGACCCAGCCCAAGCCATGCTTCCCACGTATGACAGCCTCCTTTCCTATCCAAAGAGTCGTCTTGTCTTTAGAAGCTGCCAGAAGTCAACATTATCACTGACTGCAAAGGGAGCTGCTGATGAAAACCAACTCCTGTCTTTGCATATCTGACTTGAGGCATCCGTGTGTGAAAGTTTTGGCCCTGTGGTATCAGGTGACAGTGACTAGTTTCCATCTTCCTTTGAAGATACCACAAATAGTGTAGGAGGAGTAGTGAGCAAACATACTGACACCATCAGGAGATCAGAGCTGCTCAGTCAAGATCATGGTTTTTCTTTGCGCGTTGCCACTGCAGAAGTTTGGCTTGGCTAGGGACAGTAAGATGTTTGTTCTCCCTTTAAATGGGGGCTGCTGTAGCCATTCCTAAGGAAAGTTACTGATAGACATTGAATACGTGTGGATTCCACATGCTTCAGTGAAGAGAAGATTACAGAAATACACTCCCTGGTCCCTCCCCCACCTCCTAACTTCATCCTGTTCATGTTAGGAAATACAAAGAAAACAGCGTGGCCACATCCCAGCATTTCTCACCAACTCTGCTTTTCCATAAACAGTTTTGAGAGCTGGGAGTCATCGAGTCAAACCTGACACAAAGCTCTCTGACAGTGTCTCTGCCTTGTCTCCAAAGGCAACAACAACAAGAACTGCTATAGATAAACAAAAAATGGTCACTGACCACCAGAGCTGTGTAAATTCCAGCTCTCAATAAGGATTCAGTTCCATTTTTAACAGCTTAGATTTAAGCACGTGGTTGCATTTTTACTCACTCGAGAAAAATCACCCTGCTCTTTCCCTCTTTGTTAACAAAGACATAACTGGAATCAAAGAGGGAAGAAGGAGTAGATACCTAGAAAAAGGTTTCCAACAGCAAAGAGTGGGAAGTGGCAGGAATTCCCTGAAGGTAAAGCTTTCCTGGATAAAGCACAGTGATGCATTTCCAGGAGAGCTGTTCACACCTTGCTAAGTTTAAAGGTCTAATATTGGGGTGTTCCTGCCCCACTCTGCTAATATTTCCCTTCCATTAACGATCCTTTCATTCATTTATGCTTCTCTTTCTCCCCCAGACTCTGCAAGTGATCTATCCTTACACCCCACAGAATGATGATGAACTGGAGCTGGTCCCAGGGGATTTTATTTTCATGTCCCCAGTGGAACAAACCAGTACAAGTGAGGGCTGGATTTATGGCATTTCCCTTGCAACTGGCTGTTCTGGACTGCTGCCGGAAAATTACATCACGAAGGCGGATGAATGTGGGACCTGGGTGTTTCATGGGTAGGTAAAGCTGCTCAGTCCAGTCTCCATCGCTGTAAAAAAGGGGGCTCAGCAGCTGCGATTTCACTTGGGTAAGTGAAGAGCCTCCCAGGGCTGCCGAGAAGGTCGCTTGGGGAAAACGCACTGGCACACAAAGCGCTGTCTCATAAGCAAAGGAAGAGCAGATGCTATCCCTGTGCACAGGATTAGAGGACGATGTGATTTATTTAGCTAAGATGTTGCAGCAGCTATTACTCATCGGATCGCTGCTGCTGGTTAACGGAGCCAGAGCAGATGGCTGCTGTAGAGCCACTGCTGTGTAGACACCTCTGGGGTGGGACTAGGATCAGGGAGGTTTAAATCTGAGAATTCATTTGGGAAGCGAGATCTTCTGTGTATGATTCCCTGAAAAGGACTTTGGATCAGCAGTGTTCCTTAAGATTCCCAGCAAGGTTTTCAGAAGCTGTTGGTTGCCTGCCTGCTGTTGGCTTCAATGAGAACATAGACCTCACCTTTACAAAAAGGTTATGCCTTATGCCTCTTGATTTTGATGGGAATTAGATAAAGAACAACAATAAACTAGTTTTTGAGGGGTCTGGGCACTCCTGCAGGGCTATCTGCCTCTCTAAACACCTCTGAAATCTAGAGCACAGGGAGCAGTTTGTGTGTAAAAGTACAAGATAACAAGAAGAGGGGAGAGGCACATTCCTGCCTGCGAGTAGGTCCATTACAAAGGGAAGGGATGAAGATACAGAACAAAACACAGACAGCTCATATTTCAAATTTCAGTGGGCAAACATGACCTGTGGGGGGGGTCTCGGAGCAGAATGGGAAAGCATTCTGCAACCCATGTCAGCACAGGACAGACAGAGGAACTGACCCAACTCAGCACTCAGTAGAAACTGACCCAATAACTCCTCAAATCAAGCAAAATAAAGGAAGGAAAAAGAGCAAAAAGGGCAAGGAGTCTTTTCCTTTGCCTGTGACTTTTCAGGCTTAACGCATGCAATGTGGTGGATGACAGATGGAGAGCAGGCACAGGGCAATCGCTGTGTTCAGTCTGGCTTCCAGATGTGACTGCCACCAACCACTGCCCGTCGGCAAACCAGCCCTGGGTCCTCCCCAACCCAGAATTCCATCAAGCAGGGACAAGCATAGCCAGAGATCACTCGTTTATGCCTCGTCACAACCATCCATTCTTTCCTTGCCTGCTGAGAAATGAACACCACTAATAAAGGGCTTCCATCCGAGAGCTGGCCAAACAGGACAAACCTGTCTATATAGAGTCTGTCACTATCAAACTCCAACTCATCCTTCATTACAAAGAAAGAAAAGACCTCCAGTAACCACAGCTTAATGAAATGAAAATTAAGACACGTGGGCCAAGTCGAAGAGAGTGTTTGTATGAAGACAGGACTTAATCCAGACCTTGCAATCTGCAATCCAGCAAGAATATCCTTTCGTCCCCTAAAATTTGCCAGCCAAAGTGGTCTGAGGCCCACATACGCCGTGCAGCCTGCCCCGGTGGATTCTGCTTTTTATTCTCACAGTGCCTGGAAGAGTTTTCAGGGAGTAGCATGGGAAAGAATTACTACTGCAGCAGCAACTAAAAGAAAAGCCAAACGTTTTGTAACTCCAGCACCTCCTCCTCCAGACAAGCAACAAAAGGAAATGCCCCTTCCCTGATTACCGCTAAAGACTATAAATCATCATTTGGAGCATGCAATATGGAACATTTATCAAAAACATTATTACATACCCGGAAACAGTCTTATTTTACACAACGGCTTCCCGCAGGGAATATTAAGTTACGGAACGTCATGTGGTCAAAACAATATAGCAAACTAAGGACAACCTAAGCCCTGCTGCCATCTAGGACACAGTATTCACGTAGGATCCTTGTAGGAAGAGACGAATGGCACACAGAGCCCTTCATTTCATAGGTATGAGAATAAGCATGGCAGGACTCACCAGGAGTGCTGGAGAACTGCTGCGGTGCAGGAGGTGGGACCCAGCTTATGGTGTTGGGAGCAAGATTGCTGTTGGTGAGCGCTGCCCCAACCCTGCAGGCTGGTTTGTGCTGCCTCTGCGGATAAAGCCAAACCCTGTTTCATCCCTGCAGAGGATGAAAAAGGAAGAAATAACAGCCATTGAGCTTTCCCTCCTAGTCACAAGAGACTGCATTCTTGAAGTGAAAAATCATGCATTATTGACATCATCATGAAAATGCAGCTCGCTGTGGGCCGTGGCACCCTGGCTACGCCACACAAGAGATACACCAGACAAAATACTGTTCTGGGATGTTTGATGGAGTCTTTAATACAGCAAAATCTGATTGCAAGTTCCTGCATGTTTCACCTAGAAAAGATTTCCCTGTTGCCTCTTGCGAAGCAGAAGCTGAACCATGGCCTTTGCAGGACTTGGGTTTTATGGCTAATATTGAAATAGCACCTCAAGAGCTCTGGCCAGCATGCAGATCTCCCTGGCTAGCAATGTACAAACACACTCTAAAGAGACATCCCTGCCCTATGGTGAGGCCGCACCTCAGCTGCCAACCAACAGGCTGCCAAGCTAAGAAGACAAGCTTGATGATCTATTTAATAGGGTAGAAGAGGCTTTGCCTTCGAGGCAGAGTTACTACCCATGAAACCAGGTTGAGTCTCGAGAGACTCCAGGTCTGAATCTCTTCCCTATCGACTAAAACCAGGAATGGTATCACTTTTATTCTTCAAACCCCAAGGATTTTATGTACACCTAAACGACATTTCTCTGTTGGCTGTGGTGCATCCCTGCATGATTTTTTCTCATGCCAAGGACTGGACCTGCTGGTAACAGTGAGGAGAAACATTGAATTTCTGGTCAGAGCTGTAGGTTGGCAAATAATTGGTGATCATTTTTTTCAGCATCTCACACCATGCAACAGAGATCCTAAGTCTCCATAACCCATTCTTGCCATCCCTTCAGTATGGGTACATGAGTGAAAAGTAATCCTTCAAGCACTGGACTCTCCTTTGGGGAGAAGCCAGCTCTGTTTGTATCAATGTCAGATCAGTTCTGACTGAGCCTAGGAGACAACCTGGGCATAGGTATGTTAAAAACAAAATACTTTTTACTTCTGTATGCTATCAAGATGGAAATCCTCTTGTGGTAGCAGCAGAAGCTACTGGTGAGCTGAAACTACTTGAAATGAAACCAAAGTAGAATAGCTTAGGTTGGAAGGGACTTTAAAGATCATGTAGTTCCAACCCCCCACCATGGGCAGGGACATGTCCCACTAGATCAGGCTGCCCCAGTATTAAAGAACTATATACATACGTACATCCATCTTAAAAGCTTCCCAGCAAGCTGCCTGTAAGGTATTTTCTAAGTTGCCTTTCGTGCCTGACAATTAGTGGGTTACCAAGTCAAAAGGAGAAACTCTCCACCCTCAGTATGCAAAGCCCAGAAGAAGTGGGAAGCCCAGCAGAAGGTACAAGAATTTACTTGCACTGAAGAAGCCACATAAACCAAACATTCAAGACCATGGGTCTCTTGGCACACTCATTTAAAGGCTTTTTCTTTGTAGCTGTGGGCCCAGCACCAGCCAAAAGCTAAAACTTGTGATGGTCCCCTGCCCTGCTTTTCCATTACCAGCAAAGCCAGGAATAGTCACCTCCTCTGCCTCCAAATGGATAGAATTAACTGTAGAGATCACACCAGTCTGTTTCAGCTCCCTGTGAGATGACAAAGCTATTCCTATGCCCCTTTAATAAGCCTGAGAAGTCAGACTTGGCACAACTAGCAGAGAGAGGAAAACCAGACCTCATTTTTCAAGATATTTGGACCTCAATAGGTTTTTTTCCACTCAGTCTTCATAGAATCACAGAATGATTTGGCTTGGAAGAGACTTTTACTGGTTATCTAGTACAACCCCTGCAGAAGCAGGGACATCTTTAACCAGAACAGGTTGCTCAGAGCCTTATCCAACCTGACCTGAAATGTTTCCAGGGATGAGGCACCCACCACCTCTCTAGGCAACCTGGGTCAGTGTTTCACCACCCTCATTGTTAAAAATTTCTTCCTTATATCCAGTCTAAATCTCCTCTCCCTTAGTTTCAAACTATTACTCATTGTCCTGTCACAACAGGTCTTGCTAAAAAGTCTTTCCCCATCTTTCCTGGAGCCACTTTCAGTACTGGAAGCTGCTCTAAGATCTCCCTGAAATCTTCTCTTCTCCAGGCTGAACAAACCCAACTCTCTCAGCCTGTCCTTGTAGGACAGGAGCTCTAGCCCTTCCATTGTTTTCATGGCCTCCTCTGGACTCACTGGTTCATCTTCCCTGGGGAACCCTGTCCTCTAGATAAGGATGAGTGATGTGGCAGAGGAGTCTTCTCCTACACAAAGCTGAGGACCAGCACTTTCTTCAACCTCTGCTGCAGCATCTCTGTTCTTCAAAGGGCCATTCCTGACTGCGAGGGCATTGACTCCAGGGACACAGCAGCATCACTGACCGAACAGTGAAGGCAAAGCACCATCCAGAAGACAGCAGATGTTGTACATCATCCTGAAGACAGAAGATGATGTTGTCTGCCTTCAGTCTCCGTTTGCCAAGCAGGGGAACCACAAGCCTTTGGGAAAAGCTTCCAAACAATGACCTGTGCTTAGAAGATGATGAAGCTGAAATAGCTACAGTGGTTTCTGTTTTCCGGCAACATTAAGGAGATACCACTGAAGTCAGACTGGTGGTCTGGTCCAGATGCAGCAAGATAGTGTGCCTTTGCCTCATCATCATTCACTAGCATCTATAAACAGTCAGGAACGCATCCATGGCCTTTTAATAAGGGCTTAGAGAGAAAGAAGGTCTCAGTAATTGTGCAGCAGCTCCTGGAGGTAAAGAGAAGAGGGATAATCAAACAAATCCCTCGTATTCTCCAGGCCAGCATCCTTAAAAGGCTGTTATATGGGCAAAGCAGGAAAGGGCTGAGATGGGATGAGGGGTTGGAAGCTGCAACACAGAAGACCAGGAGCTCAGGCTCAATATCCACTTCATACAGCAGCAGAGATGAGTTCCAACTAAGAAATCCAGATCTTTCTCATGTTGAGATATTCAAGTTTTGGGGTCTGTGAGGAAGTATCTGTGCTAGGTGCGCTGACCAGTTAATACAGTGATATATGTCTGTTTGTGCTTCCTGCTCAGGGCTTAGCTGCCCTAGGCTTGGCACATACTAACGTGCTCAGGCAGCTTTTGGATCAGAGTTGGCCTTATACTGCCAGCTGGAAGTGCATTCTGACTGTACTTCTGCCTGCAATATATCACATGCAAGTATTCTGAGGAGGGTTAGAAGTGATTTCTCACTCCAGCACCTGGTAATATCTCCCTCAGCTGATCCATAAAGCACTACTGCCTACATTTAGCTCCTCTTCAAGAACCCATCCCTGTTGCACCTCAGAGTTGTACTGTGCGTAACTCAGGTATTTGCTGCCCTGACCTCTGATGCTCTCTCTGCATTTGGGCAGCGAGAGGAACAGTTCCTTGGATCCAGCTCAGTCCTTGTTGGGAACTCGCCAAGAATAAAATAAATAGTTCTGAGAACCAGTAATGCTAGAAGGTAAGATCTGAAAGAGTAGGAGCACGAGGGTGGAGAGGTTATCTGCTGCCACAGGGCTGTGCCCGTGGAGCCTGCTGTATGGCTGCTGCCTCACGCTGTTGGATGGTCATCAACAGTGCTGGTTCCCACCTCCTGCTCCCCTTGCTGCCAGTGCTTCTCCTCACCTGACCAATAAGCCAGTACCTCAGTCTCATCCTTGCACCCTAGTCCTACCAGATAAGGGACCAACAGCATGGGATATTTTTCTTCTTTAACTGGTGCAAATCATATGATCCCGCAGAAGATCAGTTCTTTACAAAAATGCCAATGACCTATTTTTGTTCCACTGGTAAAGGCACATGGTGTTATTTTAACAGCTATGAAACCCCTCTGAGAATTTATCTTAACGAGGTGCTATGCAGGAAACAACTTCTGACATATTTAAGGCACTGAAAAGTGCAAGCAAAAGCAACTATTTCTGTCACAGTAAATGACCACATACATTATCTGACTTTTTTTTTAATGACTAGGCAAACACAACCCATGCAGCGTAACCTAATCAGCAGAGGGTCGCTGCAGCTTCTGTTATTGCCTCTCAGGGTTTACTCTCTAGGGTCTCGGTCAAAGCCCTTGAATGTCTAGGCATGAGAGCATTATTCAGAGAGACCATCGCTGCGTAAGCCCCTTGGGAGAGAATGGGATCTATTATATCCCTTTGGCTACGCTTAACAGGAAGCACTGGTGAGAATAAATTCCCACAGATGGGAAACAGAATAGACAGCACTGAAAAAAAATGTAGAAACAACAACCCAGACTGAATATACCATGTCCCTACCAGGGATGCAAGCTACTTTCTGTACAGGAATCCTAAAACTGCCCAGCGTGAGAGGCAGGGCAGTACTCCAGCTTCCTACTCAAACAATAGTTTGTGCAATAAAGGTGAGTGAAAATTCTCTGTAGCCATTAGTTTCCAAAGTTTGGTTCACAAGACCACGGTAAGTGATGTGCAGCTGGTCCCCAGATGATGTTAGTGAGCATCCTATGGCTGTCAGGAAGGTCTTGGCATTTTCCATGAGAACATTTGAAGGCTGACAGAGCCTCACAGACCACAGTTTGGGAACTGTTGCTCTGTGGAATGGTTTCTAAGGAAACAGAAAGCCTGTTGAGGTGGGATTTGTCTCTTTATGAGTGTGGATCACCTAGTAAGGTCCTCTCTAGGCAGCACTAAAATACAAATAGTAATGCAATAACATGACAACAGCAATTATCATAAATTTCTGAGGGCTACCGAGATGTCCTTACTGCAGCCTGAGCACACACAGTCCAAAGCATTTCCCCAAAGCCAACATATTTTGATTTTTGGCAGGTCCTACTCAATTCTGAACACCACATCTTCCCCACCCCTTCAAGCCTTCACTGATGGAGCTCTGGAAAGAAGACAGCAGGAAGATCAAGGACCTGGGGACACGGGGCCACTCACGATCATCTGCCAGAACATGCAGGTAGGAACCCACAAACATCTTTAAATGACACAGAGTTTGGGTGGCAAGTTTCCACCAACTGATTCTCCCCTGACAAGTTATCCACTGGTCTCCTGTCACTGCCTGCACTGGAAGTTTCAATTTGCTCTACTCTACAAGCTTTTGAGTGGCACAATTAACTACAGGCACAGAAGACGTCACTGTCCTCCCTAATCAAGAGCCCCTCCCCAGCTTTTCTGGAGCCCCTTTCAGTACTGGAAGCTGTTCTAAGGTCTCCCTGCAGCCTTCTCTTCTCTAGGATGAACAACCCCAATTCTATCAGCCTGTCCTTATATGGGAGGTGCTCCAGTCCTTGGACCATTTTGTGTCCTCAATCCTGCTCTTGGCATGAGGCAACAGGGTCCCATCCTTCACTCACTTTAGCAGTTTGGTACCAGTGTTAATTTATCAACTTCAGAAGAGTTAACTGTACCCGCATTTCCATGAGGATAAAGCCAGAGGTGTCTGGTCCAGACTCTCATTAGTAAATCAGGCCTCAGAACACACCCTGCACTCTGATGATGGTCAAGCATTTTGTGCTTTTTCTTCCAGCCCCTGAGAATAAGCAGCCAGCCAGGGCCTCAGAAACGCTGCCTGTTTGTCTGCAGACACGGGGAAAGGATGGATGTCGTTTTTGGGAAGTACTGGTTGTCGCAGTGCTTTGATGCCAAAGGTGAGTCAGCTCCCCTGGGTGTCTCAGGCTCTGGGTTGAGGTGAAGGAAGGAGAGTGGCAAGTGCCTGAGGCAAAGCTGAGCTGGAAGCTGTGGTTTCCTAACACAAAACATTGCTTTGAGCAGTTAGGAGCAGCAGAGCACCTGAGTGCAGCACGCTGCGATGGCAGGGCTGCAGAAGCAGAAAGACAAGCCAGGCAGTAAATACTATGCTTGTTAGTCATAGAATCATAGAAAACCAGGCTGGAAGGGACCTCAAGGATCATCTGGTTCAACCTTTCTTGGCAAGAGTACGGTCTAGACAAGATGGCCCAGCACCCCGTCAGCTGAATCGTAAGTGTCCAATGTTGGGAAAACTATTGCAGGAAAGATTATATTAAAGTAACGTTGCCCAAGAGCATTTTCATTTGGAAATGAAGTCATGATGTTAGCAGTCAAGTGTCCAGTGCAAACATCTACTGATATCAGGAAAATCTTTCGCACAGCTGGGCCATCAGTCCTAAATGAAAATACTATCAGTTCAGAGCCCCTTTGGGGGCATAAGCTGGAAGCTGCAACTCAGGAATACACTTGAGTTTCACACAATATTTAACAGACTATAACTTCAGGCTCTGGTGGCATTAGAGCCACTAGGACATTTGTCAGAAAGTCTTTTTATTTCTATTCAAAAAATGTCAATATCTTGTAGTTAAAGTTGTTGGGAATCACAGAATGGTTTGTGTTGGAAGAGACCAGTTCTACCCTCTGCCATGGGCAGGGACACCTCCCACTGGATCAGGGGCTTCAAGCCCCATTCAACCTGGCCTTGAACCCCTCCAGGGATGGAGCAGCCACCACTGCTCTGGGCAACCTGGGCCAGGCTCTCCCCACCCTCACAGCAAAACATTTCTTCCTAAGATCTCAATCTCCCCTCTTTCACCTTGAAATGGTTCCCCCTTGTCCTATCCCTGCACTCCTTGATAAAGAGGGAAAAGGGATGATTTTATAACTACCTTCTTTCTAATTTACATTTGAAGCACTCTTGCATTTTAGCCTCCTGTAAAAGTGTAGCATTTTAGGCTTCATTTGTTCTAGAATGAAAATTATTTTCCACTGGGGCATTAAATTTGTCCTAAAAATAACTTTAAAACCATTAGCAACATACTCTGCTGATTGTGAACTGAAACTTGGAATCATAGAATAGTTGGGGTTGAAAGGGACCTTAAAGATGAGGTCTCACAAGAGAGGAACAGAACAAACATTGTGGTCAAAGAGGGTAGAAACAGGCATGATGCTCCCTGATCGAATAATTCCAGCCACTGCTTCTCCCCTCTCCCCCACAGGAAGGTATATGCGTAGTAACCTGAATATGCCTCACAGCTTACCTCAAAGAAGCGGCGGTTTCAGGGATTATGAAAAAGACGCGCCCATCACCGTGCTGGGCTGTACCCAGGCAAGGCTTGTTGGTAAGTTGGTCCTCAGCAGAGGACCTCAGCTTTGCTATCTCCCTCGCACACACTCAGCCAGAGACAGAGAAGGCGCAAGGCAGAAAAACATGAATCAGGTGCGCTGAACTAATGGGATGTAGACCTTTCAAGAGCCTTTGCAAAGTCCCTTTGCCTTCACTTGGCAAGCAAGACTGTTGAGATAAGATATGTCTCTTCTTCCAAGGAAACCTTGTCTCCTTCAGCTGCTGCAGCTGAAGAAAAGATGAAGCACGAAATCTAGGACATGGTATGAAATCAAAGCCATTCGCAGCACAGATATGGGGTGGCTGCTGCCGCCCTGTAAACGTGCCACACTGGAAGATGCTGCCATTATCAATATTGGTGAGAAAAGCAACAGCGTGGTGGTCACTTCATGCAAAATATGCTTTTTTCCTTGATTTTGGCAATCATAGTTTTTGATCCGTAGTTTGCTACACTAATTTACTTTCATGAGCCTGTCTGACTTTATGTATATAGAATACAATATAATAGAATCATTAAGGTTGGAAAAAGCCCCTAAAATCAAGTCCAACCATCAGCCCAACCCCACCATGCCCACTAAACCATGTCCCGAAGTGCCATGTCTACATGCTTTTTTCATGCCTCTAGGGATGGAGGCTCCACCACTGCCCTGAGCAGCCTCTGCCAGGGCTTCACCACTCTTTCAGTAAAGAATTTTTTCCTAATATCCAATCTAAACTTCCCCTGCCACAACTTGAGGCCCTTTCCTCTTATCTTATCCCTTGTTGCTTGGGAGAAGAGACCAGCACCCACCTCACTACAACCTCCTTTCAGGTAGTGGTAGGGAGCGATAAGGTGTCACCTCTCCAGACTAAACAGCCCCAGGTCCCTCAGCCCCTCACAGAACATCTGGGCTCCAGCCCTTTCTCCAGCTCCGTTCCCTTCTCTGGACGTGCTCCAGCCCCTCAATATCTTTCCTACATTTAGGGACGCAAAACTGAATGCAGCATTCAAGGTGCAGCCTCACCAGCACCCAGTACAGGGGTACAATCCCTTCCCTGCTCCTGCTGGCCATACCATGGTTGATCCAAGCCAAGTTTGTGTGACAAAACCACAGTCCAAATGATTTCCAGTGTTCTCCCACTCCTCCATCCTTGTCCTTGACTTCTGAGCCTGTTGGGTTGTGTATAGAGAGAAAAGTATTTAGTAATCAAGAAGCAGATTAAGCACTGTGATGAGGGGAGTGCAGCCCCTTAAAGACATGAGTTTAAGAACAGCACTTAGCATTTTCTCAAATTCGAATCCTTTAGCGTTGGTCAAATACAAACTAGGACAGCTAAAATTATACTTGCTTTTTAAACAAAATTAATTCACCATACAACAGCAGGATGCTCAGACTCCCGGCCACATGGCATCGGGGTTCGCAATATGCGCAGGACAGAAGGCGAATCCGGGAGCAATCGCAGCACGTCTTCCTGGTATCATTAAATGGGTCCGAGCACGCAACTGCATACGTGACCCAGGCGCCATCAACCTGCCAGCGTGGCTGCGGCATCCCAGCCATCTGCAGGCAACCGCTCCCTTCTGCATCCGCCCAGGCTCGACCTTGACAATTGCCGAAGCCGTAATTCCTCTGACGGCTGCAGCAAACGAGCAGCTTCCCATGACAGAGGGTTGTTGGATGCGCTGCTCCTTCTAAATTACCCCACTTCTCTCCAGAGATTTACAGATCAGTTCTGACACGGTTACAGCCATCATTAAACACATGAAGTCGAGGTTAATAAACCTTTCTTGCTCCTACTTCTTTGTCCTGCCTTTCCACATATAACAACAATACAACTCTCTTTACAAGTCTGTGCAATGTTGAGCAGATTCCTCTTCTCATTTGGTTCCCTTAGGCATCGCAAGAATATTAATAACCTTAATGGTGAAGTTGATTCTTATCTCATTTTCAGTGATCTTCCACCTGTGTAATGAAATGGTAATTTATACAAGCGAAGAATCGAGCCAATTGAATTAAGTTGGGTTTGAGTTAAGTTGAATCATTCTGATTTATGGCTTTTAAATGAAACAAAATTAAATTCAAGGTCTCTCAGTTTTTCTCAGCACACGGTTTGCTTTTTGGCTAAACGTAAGAGAACCAGAAACCGAGCAAAAGCTGCTCCGAGTTCTTTGCATGGTGCTTAAATGGATGTGCAGCAACAACGTGGAAAAGTGTATCCTGATCCTAGAGCTGTGCACATCACAATGCCCAACACACTACTGCAATAAAATGCGATGGGTATCTATATTTCCCAAAACCCAAGCTGGGAAGCTGCTTTAGCTCCATGCTGGGTGGCAGATACTCTGCATGCTGCCGTTACAATGCTATTTATTTGTTTTTATTCACGGGTGTTGAAACTTGCTTGCAGGTGAAGCCTTGCTAGAAACCAGCACCATTGTAGACTACATCTACAGCTCCCCATCCCTACGATGCGTACAGACAGCACACAATATCCTGAAAGGTAAGAGCCCAGTGAGCAAGAAAGGCTGCCTATTACTTAATTCCTGGGAAAACCACTGCCTACCAGATAAAAGGGAGCCTGGGAGACCCAAGTAAATGGTAATTAAGGGTGAGGATTCTTTCCATGGGAGTACACTTACCATTAGCACAACTCTGATCATAGGGAGCCCTTTTCTTATTCCATGGTGTGACAAGCACTTAGGCAAGTGCTGTGCTGACCCTAACACCCGCTGCCAGTCAGGGTTGGAGTTATTGTCCCCTCTGCAGGAGCCAGATGTGCGTTCGGGATGGGTGGACATGTCGAGCTCAGCATGCCCTGCACCCTTGCCTGCTCACGCTCCTGCAGCGGCTCACTGCCGTGCTCTCCCTCAGCAATCGCTATCGCTAAGAAACTCGCTGCCCCCAGTATAAATAATTCACTGCAAAAACTGGGAAGGGAAATAGTGATAGAAGCATGAGATGTCCTGGCAGTGAAGACAGTCAAAAACCACCTCCAAAATACAGTCATGCCTAGGTTCAGCGCATCACATGTAGCTGCCAGCCAGAGGTTTATATTCCCTGGCACATCATATGCCAAGTACCTGTATTAAACACTTCATTTCTCATATGTACTATTAATTAACTGACTACTTGGAGAGCAAAAAAGTAATTTACAATCAGACCAAAGTATTAAAATCTTGCTGCCTTCCTCCCCAGCTGCTTCTGCTGATACCTGGTCTCCTTTCTTCCTTTTCCAGGTATGCAACAAGAGAACAACCTGAAAATCCGAATAGAGCCGGGCTTGTTTGAATGGACCAAGTGGGTCTCTGGGAACACACTACCTGCCTGGATACCCCCCGTGGATTTAGCTGCAGCTACTCTAAGCGTTGATACAACCTACAGGTAGCAGAAAGGGGGGATGAGAGGGTCTCGCATTGCTTTTTGGCTTTGTTTTTGTAAGGTAACACTCTGCTGAGTTTTTAAATTGAAGAAGGGACTGGAAGAGCTGCTGAGGCTCCCAGAATAAACTTAGAGCAGGCTTAAGGCTGCTCTGTTGAACGTGACTTTAGAAAGGCTTATTATAAACCAAATTTCCCAGATCACGGGCTAGCTCCAGCTCTATTGCTGATCACAGAGGTTCTTCCTCAATTACTCCTTCCATCCTGTGTTTAGGAAACCATCAAAGTTATTTTTGATTTTATTAACCCTCTCCCTAAAACTCGAGGTTTTGGGCTCAGCCAACAGATCCAGTTTGTCCAACGTAGCCCCCTGACCATCATATTCATAGACTGAGTTGGATCCTGACCTCATTCATGCTGGCCCTTCCCTCCAGAGGAAAAACTTGTCTGTCTCTCTATTATGATTAGTATGGGGATGGTTCTTAATTGTAAATTTTACCACACCATGGGGAATGTGTTTACATCTGTCAGGAATTCAGGGTCTCCTCAGGCATCAAAATTCAGAGGTTTTCTATCAAAGAGCTAAACACTAAGGCATTTCTCACTTCTCAGCAATAGGATCTGGAATGGTTCTAGGAGAAAAAATTAGAGGTTTCTGACTCAGGTTTTCACAGCATTCAACCCAAACCCAGTTAGTGAAAGCAAACAAAGTAAACATCTGTGTTAAAAACCATTTAAAAGCAAATGGATAAGCACCACTGATCTTTCCTCCCACCTTACAGGAAAGGAAACACAAAGACGATTTGCTTGGCTATGAAGGAGCTGCTCCAAAAGCACGGAGCTGCCCTTCCCAGAGCCCAGGAGCTTTGCCAGCCACCCCTGTGGCTGCACTGTCCTGGTGCCTGGTTAGGCTCTGTATCCCAAACTCACATCCTTGCTTTCAGCCTGTGCTGCTTTCCTTTTATCCAGCCACGTGGCCAGACCTCTGCGTTCCCAATATCTTTGCCAACAAGCACCACGGGGCTGCTGGAAGCAGCCCGAGTCTGGAGGGAACCTTGAGTTTGACTCTGCAGCGAAGCATTGCAGCCTAGTCGCCCTCCAGCCGAACGCATGAGTGCTTTTTACTGTAAACCACAGAGAGAAAGGCTAAATAAAACCCAGCAGAAATAGTCATGAGGCAAAGAATAGACAAGATGATCTGTTCAGGCTTCCTACTCTCAACTCTGTGATTCATTGCAAGCCAGACTCAAAGAGCTCCCAGGAAGAAAGAAACTTCAGAAAGGTCACAGAGTTCTAGTCCCCCACTGCACCTCACCACTGAAGCATCTGTATTGCTATCACTTCTTGCAGCCACCAGCCCTTTCTATCTCAGTTTGAGGCTGATCGCTGGCTGAGCAATCTCAGATAAAAGCAAAACACTTAGAATGCATAGATAGCATCCATGGGAGTCCCACCTACATCAGCTCGGTGACAAATATTTTGTGGCTGGGTTTTTGCGGTTTATGCTATAGCCAGAAACACTGGTGTTTCCCAGAGTCCCAGTGCACCCATGTGTTTAAGAACCTTCAAGTGGAATAAGGAGCTGAAACATTAAAATGAACAACAAGAAAGAAAATGTAAAGAAAAAATAAAACTTTTTTTCATACCTAATTATACCATAAACCACTTGGGCTGCATCCTTTTGGTCTGCAGATGAAATTCCAACACTGTGAGGGTATCTAAATAGAAGTTCTTATGCTGTATTTATCCCTGAAAGGGTATCACATGGCTAACACTTGGCAGAGCAGCTAGACCACAGAAGTGTCTGCTTCAGAAAATAGGTGCTCTCTGGGAAGATCATAATGAATATTCTCAGCACGAGAAAAGAGCCTCCTCTTGTGTGGTCAGCTGGTTAGGTGGAGACTGGGAGACAGCTCTTGTCTCGCAAGGGTAATTCCTGTAGATAGATCAGATCACTGGATGGAAGCAAAAGTTAGGTCTTTTACTAGCACCACAGCACAAAAACGCAGCCTTCCACTTCCTATGCCTTGCTTCTCTGTGCACATCAGCCTGCTGCAGCTGACACAATCAGCCAGAATCCTGCCAGGCAATTCCCCGAAATGCCCTGGCCTGGGAGGAGGAAGGCTAATTCCAGGCATTTCCCAGCAATGCAGCTTTACAGATTTACAGATGGCCAAAGCAGCAGTTTGCCTCTGCCCTCCACCAGCAAAGTGTGAGCAGTGAAGAGAGCCAGCATCTGCCATCGCCACGCTCCACATTTCTCCCTGTACCTGCTGGGTCTCCTTGGACAGACCGAGATATTGTCAGCTAATGCATTTGGCAGGCTGGATGTTGCAGTAACAGAGTGCAGACCTCAGTCTCCAAAGACACCTTGGGTGCTGGCACCGGCTGCCCACAGGCAGCTGTGTCGGTACCCTCCTTGTCCCACTGTCCCTTCCTACTCCTCCAGGGCACAGCCCTGAAATCCGATGATCAAAGGACACATAGCTAAATAAACACAAGGTGGCATCATTATCGCTGCATGCCATAGCAAAAGTAATACAAATATAATCAGTAAGTCGTATGCTGTATCCACTAACGGGTCCACCTTAGAGAAAGTGGTTAATTTTCTCTGCTAATTGAAATATTTTAATGAGGGAATGGTAAACATTTTGGTCCAGAGGAGACTGTGAAGATGAACCAAGGGCTGGAGCACCTCCTGTATGAGAACAGGCTGAGAGAGTTGGGGTTGTTCAGCCTAGAGGACAGAAGGCTCCAGACCTTAGAGCAGATGCCAGTACTGGAAGGGGCTCTGGGAAAGCTGGAGAGGGTCTCTGGATCAGGGAGGGCAGGGATGGGACAAGGGGGAACCATTTCAAGGTGAAAGAGGGGAGATTGAGATGAGATCTTAGGAAGAAATGTGTTGCTGTGAGGGTGAGGAGGCCCTGGCCCAGGTTGCCCAGAGCAGGGGTGGCTGCCCCATCCCTGGAGGGGTTCAAGGCCAGGTTGGATGGGGCTTGGAGCCCCTGATCCAGTGGGAGGTGTCTCTGCCCATGGAACTGGATGGGCTTTAAGGTCCCTTCCCACCCAAACTACTCCATGGTACTGAAGTTTAAAAATCATCATAGTAGGCCTGACACAAGGTGCAGCTCTGGGGATTTGGAGAATCAGAGGAGTTAAAGAAACAGATACTTTCAGGTAAATCATAACTTGCATTTAACACTTTATTGCTTCTCCCAATTTACCATCCTTGTTTTTCTGCTCACAGACCTCATATTCCTGTCAGCAAGTTAGTGGTTTCCGAATCTTATGATACATATATAAGTAGAAGCTACCAAGTAACAAAAGAAATCATCAGTGAATGTAAAGGCAAAGGTAAGTGAAAGCAGAAAGCAAGACAGGAAAGCTTTCTGGGAGCCAATACTCCTACTGGTCCTTCCCTCTTCAAGGAGATGCAACCCCATACCTGAATTTTTCATCCACTTTTCCCAGAGACATTGGAAAATCCTGTATGTGTCAGAAGTAGGAGTTCAGAGGTGCTCTGTTTATGAGAAAGGTCCATAAACTTAAGTAGCAGAAATGTTTTAGGTATCCCTACCCAACACTCGTTACCTGTTTCTCCAGGGAATAAACAAGCCATTTACATCCAGCTGTTTCCAGCATCAGATGGAGCACCTTCCATTCCCTATCTGAGCTACTCTTTGGGAATATATTCCCCACAAAGACTACAGAACATTTCTTGAAAAACAACATTGAAATAAAAAAAAAAAGTCTCTAGCTTCTATTTTTCATCTGCAATATCAGAATAGGATGTTTCTAAGTTCTGGTGATTTCACTAATTCCATTCCACTGATTAATCTCTACATTCTAAACCTTTTATCTTAATAGTTTGCCCCTAAACTTGGTAGCACAGCATGACAGCAGTTGTAAAGGATCTTGGAAATGGAAGACTAAAGCTTATTGCTGTAGAAAACCCGCAACTGAAATCCAAGTGTTTGTTTTAATCAGAATTAAGTTACGGGTAAAAGAAAACTATTTGTTTCACAAGACAGATGGAGTCCCACCAGAATTCTTGTTTTCTTCAGAAAGCTATTTTAAAACTGACAAGCGCTGAGTTAAACTTTATCCTGTAAATTGAGAAATGCTCTAAATACGTTAATAAAGTATGTATTTTTCCCCAATACACACGGTTTAACGTGTTATTAAATGTTAAACTGAAGCTGTTTCGTACATTTAAAATGGTCTGCTTGATGCTTAGAGAGGGCCTACAGGAAAGCTGGGGAGGGGCTCTGGGTCAGGGAGTGCAGGGATCGGACAAGGAAGAACAGTTTTCAGCTGAAAGAGGGGAAACTGAGATGAGATCTTAGGGAGAAATGTTTTGCTGTGAGGGTAGGGAGACCCTGGCCCGGGTTGCCCTGAGCAGCGGTGGCTGCCCCATCCCTGGAGGGGTTCAAGGCCAGGTTGGATGGGTCTTGGAGCCCCTGATCCAGTAGGACATGTCCCTGCCTGTGGAACTGGATGAGCTTTAAGGCCCCTTCCAACCCAAACCATTCCATGGTTCTGTGATCTTGAGCACCGGTCCCTATCGCTGGCTTAATCTCCTTCCTCAGCCTGCATTTCTCCCTTTATTTCAGGAAACAACATCCTGATAGTGGCACACGCGTCCTCCCTGGAGGCTTGTACCTGCCAGCTCCAAGGGCTCTCGCCGCAGAACTCCAAGGACTTTGTACAGATGGTCCGAAAGGTAATTACCAGCAAGGAGTAAAGCTCACCGGATTTACAAAGAGGAAAGTAATTTGCAATCTGCTTAACCAAGCAGAGGACACGTCGTTCCTCTCGCCTGCTCATTCTGCCCGTTCCTGAGTGCACCCGTTTTGGAAGTCAGGGGGGTAAAGCAGATTGGTTTAAGAGGCTTAGCTTGACGTGTCACTACTGTAACAGATAGCATGGGATCAGATGCTCACCTACAAATGGGCTTGTTTGACTCTGTGTTACGCTGTGCTGCACGCTGGTGCTGTACAGGCACCCACAGTGCCCTCCAGTGCCCAAAGCATCCTAACCGCACATAACAGAGCACTTCTGTCCTACGCTTCCCCTTCTCATTTCACATGAAAGCGCTTTTAACAGTCAGGGAAAAGACCTGAAAATTACAATGGGGTCTTCTGCCTTCGTTCCTTCACTTCTGCCCTGGCTAAGGAGATGGCTTTATCCACTGCCAGCCTTGCACATAGGGCCTGGGATATTCACTGCTGAGCTGTGACCTGAGGACACCGGAGCCGCAGTAGCACCCACGTTTCTCCTCCATAGCTCAGCTGGCTTTCAGGGTTTGGGACCACATCAGCCAACGGGACACCTTTACTTTGAACTGACCCTTATTTAAACTACCTTACAAGGGTATAATCTGCTTTTCCCACTGTTTTTCATGTGCAACAGTGCACAAAGTCAGGCTGTCACACCCAAGTCCCACAATCATCTTTTAAAAAGGAACTTTAGGGAGAAGAAGAGAGAAGACATTGAAATGTTTCAGTAGCATTGAGTGCTGTTAGCAATACTTGAGCCCGTAGGGGAGCTCCCTCCTTGCACAGCTCCATCCCTGCTCATTGCCTTTATTTCCATCTCTCTCCACACAGATTCCGTACTTGGGGTTTTGTTCGTGTGAAGAACTGGGAGATACAGGTGTTTGGCAGCTTACGGACCCCCCCATCCTCCCTCTCACACACGGACCAACCGGAGGCTTTAACTGGAGAGAAACCTTACTACAAGAATAGGCAAAGCGACATGAGCAAGGAAAACCCATGGCCTTTCTAAGCATTGGAGAATGTCTCTTCTTTCTCGTGTTTATTGACCGTGGAAAAATAGTCATAATATGTTCAGTGGATCACACAAAGAGCTGTTCTAGCATATCTCTCACCCAGCCACAGTCATGCAATAATTCTCATACACAACTAGACCAATACAAAAGGTATTTGAGGGTAAAAATATCAAAATACAGGTTGAAGTTCTTGCACAGCGGGAAGTCTCTGTTCAGTCAGTAGCTCGGGTAGATTTTCCCACCTTGAATGGAGCTCTGGTAACACCAGGAACTTTCACTGCCTCTGCACCACATTAGAAACAACTCACACTGTGTAAAAGCCGAGCATTGAGCATGCTGGGTTTTTTTTTCACTACTCTTTTTGCAAAGCATTAGCAGGCTCGCTCACAACCATGTGTTGACACCCCCCTCACTCACAACACCCACATTCTCAGCACCTTCTAGAAAGCATCATCATCACCAGCTGGAAATGAGAGTCCAGCATAGCCTCTGCAGGCAGGCAGATTATTCCTCTCATCTGTTTCAGTGCTGTGTTAGGGGCTGGGCACACCATGGATGCAAAGAGTGGTTGATGCTGATGCTCATCAGAAAAAAGCATCTGTAACCGAGGTGAAATTCAGAGAAGTTCGCACATCAAAAGTCAGCACTGTTGTGAACAAGTCTGGGAGAAGTTTCTTTTAACTTAATATGAAATACACCTTTTCCAACCAAACCTAAAGGATTTGGAAAGTTAGGCATTGTTTTTTTTTAAATTTTATTTAGTGTACAGACCCAGCCTGAGGTGCTTGCACTTTCAATTCCCTTCAGAAGACCTTGAAAAAGGTGTTTCCCTTTTACATTGAGATTTTTGTGCTGGTCGTTTACACAGTGGTGGCTCTGTCCCTGTGAGCTTTTCCGTCAGCCCTGGTGAGGTTCAGCAGTAAGCAGCTTTCTTCAGGAGGTGATGTTGAAATCAAAAAGATGCTGAAACTTAGCCTTTGCTGCATATTTTGCTTCGTTTTTCCAAGTGCCATCTGTCATAAAGACAAAGCAGAGCTGAGAAACAGTACACTTAAATTTAGGAGGCACATGATTTAGCCTGTTTAGATGCTACTTATCTGGTAGGGAAAGGGTTTGGGGAGAATGCTAAGAAAAGAATTTCCATCTTTGAAGTCACAATAAGTGTCCTCTTAATGCAACAGCCTGCGCGATGCCAATACCAGTTGCTTCACAGGATAATATGAAGTACACCACAGTGGGTAGTTCATAGTAGAAACTGGTTTCAGAGCAGGTTTCTTTTGGATTAATATCATCCTAAATCATACACCTTGGGTCAAATAGTTCCTGGAGGCATTTGGGTGGGTCTTGGCAGCATAGGCTCACTTTTGGAAGGTACTTAAAATGTGCTTACATGAGATGAAAGATATGTAGGCATCCTTCATTCTTGGTTTGGGCCATAAGTATTCCCAGAAATGCCATCAACGGCAAGTTCAGAAGTACCAGGAAAGAAATTCTGGCATGCTAGGTAACCCTCTTCTATCCAGCTTTTCCTCTGCAGAAAGTGTTTGTGTCCTCATTTGAGATGTTTGTATGGCAGGGGAGTTCATATTGGCCAACTTTGACAAAGATTTATTATTCATAGCAAGGTTGAAGTTGATGTCTTATAACCTACCAAGCCTTCGGCAGGACCAGTCTCACCTTCAGGAGTCAGAACAGGGAAGGGGTGATGAACTGCAATCCCTTCTTCTTAAATGAGGCAAAACACTAACTGCAACATAACAAATCTTAAGGGGTTTTAGCTCAGATTTGTCCCTGGTTATTACGGAGCTTGCCAAGCAGAGTACATCAGATTCTGTACATACTTCGAGTTGGCACAGAGCTCATCCTGTGCAATACATACATCGTCACGATCCATAACAATAGTCCATTATTTATTCATCTGTGTAACACACACAGGCCATTTGTAAGTGCATTATTATACCAGGGATGTATACCGAAATGTCAGGGAGATAACTTATGAGATGACAGAAGAGACTGCTCCCATGCAGTTTTGCTGCTGTCACTTTAGTTTTTAACTGTAATTTAAACTAT
The DNA here is from genome assembly GCA_033459285.1 of Clamator glandarius. Lineage (NCBI taxonomy): Eukaryota > Metazoa > Chordata > Aves > Cuculiformes > Cuculidae > Clamator > Clamator glandarius. The sequence goes on along the minus strand of JAUNZM010000018.1, from coordinate 680,614 downwards.
TTTTGGCTGTGTACACATTCTGAGGAGCGTTTCTGGCTTGTTTTCCTCCATGCTAACTCACTGCAAACTTGCAAAGAGTTTAAAACTAAATAGATGACAATCATACCAAAACTAATTTGGTTACAGACACACATAATTCTCCAGACTGCTTTTTGTTTCAGCCTACGGGCCAGTAAAATGTAATTTGGGCCACCAAATATTGCCTATACGAAACAGTGGAGGCTGCTCAGAACCTTTCGCAGTTAAGGAACTGTATGAGGAGTTTATTTAGAAAGAAGTATGAAACAGAGGGAACTAAAACTTGAATGCACAGTTTGAATATTGTACTAGCTGATCTTTGCATATAGTAAGGGATATAGAAAAGAGTGTACTGTTTGAGAAGGTAAATGTTAAAATACTCTTCTCAAAAAAAAAGGTATATTTTTGGATGTTAGGGAAAGTATTTTGACAATTGTAGTCTTATCTCACATTAATTTTTTCAGGTGTCAAGGATCTGAGAAAAAAAAACCTTATTTTCATCTGGCCTTTTGATTTCCCATCAGGTTTTTGTGTTAAGTCTGATGTTGACAGAGGGGGGGAAATGGGAAAGAAAAATGTTCCTTTTAAATTTTTAATTGAGATGTTAAGAATACAAAACAATTGCTGCTTCCCTTTCACTCTATTGCTGCTCATTTATGTGTATTTAATGTCACTTCAGTGTTCCATCCCAGAACATTAGACTCGATCTCTCTAAAGTGTGTGCAAGCCTTTTCTTTGCCTTCACTGTGAGCTGCATCAAATCCCAACAGTTTAATTAGGGTTTAGGAGGCAAACAGCAGTTTCTAAATTTTTCCCTCTCTTCCCAATTAAGGAATAAATCCGAAAATCTGCAAAGAATAAGTTGTTGACCCAATATTTTCATACACTGCAACTTTAAGGGTTGGGCCAGAACAACACACAAATCAAAGCACAGGACTGAATCCCAGCAGAGCAGCAGCTGACAGGATGGTGCTCGGCACCAGAAGTCAAACCCAGGGTATCTGACAAAGGTCCAGTTTGATGAAGAGTTTGTCCTTATTGCTGGATTGTGTCTCCCCCTCTGCTGGAGTGGATGGGAATGGACCCCAAAGCCAAGGCTTGAGCGCTGCCAGGGGATGCCTTTCTAGTTTAGTGCTGGGTCTAAAGTTCCATGCATTTCCCTTACATTTAGTGAGGTGGCAGCTACAGCCAAATATTTAAATCCTCTGAGCCGGGATCCAAGTTCGCCATGAACGTACACCAACATCATATACTCAAATCAACAGAGCTTTCCTTTACACAAACTGAGGATCCAGGCCATCACTTCACAAAAAAACACCATATTTCCCTTTCCACTCAGTCCAAACAGTTTTAGAAAGAAGTCAGCTGATAGCAGGAGCCTCCTCCTCTCCTCTGGTGTTACCTTCTACTTTCAACAATATTATGAAAGTGATAATTTACATCACCAAATAAGTGATTATTTACAGGAATTTTGCAGAAATTCCCTTTAGCAAAGGCAACGCAAGCAGCAATTCTGCAAAACAAAGGGTAGAAGGGATGCTAGGGCTCTATTTCCCAGCATATTCTTTGGTATCGGCAGCCCCGATTCCCCAGGTAGCAATGTCTCGGGGTTATCTTTGACTGTGTGCTAGGTGCAGCTCTTGGATTAAAAGAGAATGAGGAGGACATTGTGTCCAGTACTGCGACAAACTCAGTCTCTCTGCTTCACTCCTCTGTGCTGCATTGGATGGGAGGAGTTGTAAACCTTCCCCTCTGAATCGTGCGGATCCTTACAATGACCTGATCCAGAGGAAACAGAGAAGAAGGTTCCTCATGATTTCCTCAGCCTTCAGTCCTCACCACCACCAACCCCATGAGGAATTTAGAGAACCCATATCGGCACAGTCAAGCCTTTCCAGTCCTGATCTAAGGAACACATGCAGAAGTAGGATGTGTCGTAGTGTCTGATTATATTCATGCTCATTTCAAGAAGAGGGACACTAGATAGGCGAGTTAGGCTGTAGTTAAATAACCCTCACGTAAAACCAGAGCTAGAAATGAGTTTGCAATGCTTCACAACACAAAATGTATTGAAAGTCCATAAGAAAACTATCCTTTGGAGAGGGAGTCTTAATAGGTCTGGGGGGTTTGCTGTTATTTGCTTAAGAAACCAAGCCTAGGGGATATTATTTGAACTTTAAAAATATGTGTAAAATGCTGGTGGTAGCAGACGTGCTTAAAATGCTGAATGAATGCGTGGTTGGTCGCGTGCATCCGAAATCGCTACTTACTCCTCACCACTTCCTCTGCTCTTCATTCCCTGGGGAACATTCGTCACCCCTCCACGCCACCCAACAGAAAATACACAGCCAGTTCCTTCCAATTGCTTCCCATTACAACGTATTTTCTGAAGACCCTCTCTGAGGACATCTCTTAAAACTTGATGTTATCAATGGATACTTTCTGTTTTCCTCATTTTAAACCTGTTGTTTCATTCTGTTTCTTATGTTTCGTTAGTGTGAGCGAATTGTATTTATTTGAGAAAAATGTTTGCTGTTTCAAAACAACAACCAATAACTATTGCCAAAAATAGCTGTAATTACCTGTGACATCTGTATTTTTTTCATTTTGGGGGGATGAGGTCGGTTGGTTGTTTTCAATCTCAGTTTCAAGTGCTAACAACTGTTAAAACAACCACTGCAATTTAATTTGCTTATTACATTAAATGGATTTCTCAGAAGTCAGACTGAAAAACGTCTCCTGGATGATTTAATAAAGATGCCACGCACCCACACCTTCTTGCCCTTCTTATTTACACCTTCCTCTCAATCTCACTATAAGACAGACCTTGAGGGGGTCCGAGTGTTGCTGGGGTGCACCCGAGTGGTACTTTCAGTGACTCCAGAGAGACATAGGTAGGAAAAACGCTTGTACTGGGCACACACCTAGAGCACAGCTGTGTCAGGACCTTGAAACTAAAGGGAGTCAGGCCTGTTTCACGGTCCGGATTGAAACACTGCCCTCATCACATCCAATTTTGGGATGCCCAACCAGATGGGGTGTCAGCCTTAGAAGCATCAAGGAGGAAGTGGAATCTGAACTACATTTTACTTCCCTCCGCTGAAGTTCATTTATTTGACAGCAGATGGCACAAAACCATCTCAAGTCTGTTTTTCCTGCTGCCTAGGGATGGAGTTTCCTCCAGGTAGGAGGGTGGCTGCAGTCTTGCTACTGCTCGATTTTTGTAGCCAGACTTATTTTTACTGTCAGGTTTAGCTGTGTGGAACTGGAAACACAACTTCTAAACTGAAGCAATGCTTACCTTTACAAGACCTACTTCTTTCTTGATCTGGATTTTTTATTGCAGTAGTAGTCTTAGCAGCCAGTGAGACTACCTGCAAACCAACAATCTACGTGGAACATTATGACCCACATCTCTGTTTTCCAATAAAACGGATGATAATACATCTATCATTAAAACTAATAGCTTTTATCAATCAAATATACACTAATAGAATGATGCACTGCTTTGTACTTGAAACTTTAATGACAACACGTTCTAATAAATTAGAACCGAAATGCATTATGTATTTATAATTAACCATTTTGTCCAGTTCTCTCAAGCCAATGTCCTGCAAATGCACAGTTTTTAAACCACACTTATTTTATTAAAATCAGCTCACTCTGACAGTATTACTCATTCGCACTAAATGTCGGGCAGTTGCAGAGAACTGCCAGAATAGGATCTACCGAAGCTGTTTCAGAAATCACATCAGAAAAAGAGGCTTTGCCTACAATCGGCTTGGATAAATCTTGTGATGTCACTGGAAATCACTCACCCACAAGACACAAACACCTTCGCACTGTCCCAGACTGTTTCTGAAATAGTCAGACCTGCAAGGGGACACAGGAAACCCAGGTTCTGCCACCAGCCGTCTGGGAGCATCGTGATTTACTCATCCCTCCGCCCCATCCTTCGGTGCTCAGGGAACCTTCCACAGTCACCTCACCAATACTCTTCACTCCCTGGAGAGCCACAAACCGCAATGGTGAATTACCTTTCTCTCAGCATTTGCTTTGCCAGGAGCCTTGCAAGAAGAGAAACACAAACCTCCCGCGCACACAGCAGCACAAGATGCAGAGTGGCACAAGGCTATTTTTCCAGGGATTGGAACCACAGAGGTGAGTTATCAAGCAGCTTTGCCAATTACTGCACTTTAACAGTGTTCGCCAAATGTAGAATCACAGAGGTTAGAAAAAACCTCCAAGATCAAGTCTAACCATCAGCCCAACCCCACCATGCCTACTAAACCACGTCCTGAAGTGCCCCATCTACACAGTTTTTTAACAGCTCCAGGGATGGGGACTCCACCACTGCCCTGGGCAGTTCCAGTGCTTCACCACTCTTTTGGTAAAGAAATCTTTTCTAAGATTCAGTCTAAACCTCCCCTGGCACAACCTGAGGCCATTTCCTCTCTCTATCACTTGTTACTTAAGAGAAGAGACCAACAGCCACCTCACTACAACCTCCTTCCAGGGAGCTGCAGATCAACAAGGTCTCTCCTCAGCTGCCTCTTCTCTGCCTTCCTGGGTGCTCCCCCACCTTAGGGAATTAAATCCTGCATACAGTGCACCTGTAGGGTCCCTGCAGCAGGGACCCCTGGCAGAATTACTCCAGGTCCATGCTTCTCTCAACCTTTACCTGCTCCCCCCACATACATCTCTCCCCTCTTCCCTCACAAGGCTGCTGAGCAAGATCGAGCTGGAGGAGGTGTGAGGTGGAGTGCCCCTAGTCCTGCCACCCACCCGTTTCATTTCAGGGACCCGTGAGATCACCGATTTCTCAGCAGTCACCAACACATTGGAAACGTGAGACGAGGAGAGAAGAGAGCGGAACAGCATTGAGAAGGCAAGGAGGCAGAGAACCCAGCAGTGATGAAGTCACGGTAAATCGGCTCCCCCCATGCTGAAAAGGGACCTGCTACACAGCAGCCCCAGCAGAGAGAGGAAGTCAGCACAGACTGCACCACCACAACATGACTTTCACCAGGGTGCTACACGTCGCAGCTCTGCTCCTGATGCAAGGTAAGCAACACGCATCGCATTACGCCATCACTCCTTTGCAAGCAATCCAGCTCGGAGAACCCCATTTCCAGAGCTTTAGTGCACCATGTGCAAGACAGCTTTGCTGCTGTTGTTTTCTTGTTGACAATGCTGTTTTGTCACACAATTTCCAAGGCATGCTGGTGCTGAATATCAGCTGACTCCTAAATCCAGCGTAAATAAGACCATTTCAACTCCTAGCAGATGGCAGCATGCTCGAGATGGTCAAGCATTAGGAAACCAGAAGCTTCTTCCTTAAATTTGCTAGCAGATCGCTGCTTATTTTTCACAGCGTGGACATCTGTGCATGCCTTTACTCATACATTGTGTGAAAAAATGGCTAATATAAGAAGTTAGAGTAAATTTGAAAGCTTCTGCAAAGTACTTTAAAAATAAAAAGTTAATTAAATGCTCAATCTCTTTACTCCTGCAAGAGGATGTAGCTTATACTTCCTTTGCTAATCTCCTCTCTTTCATACACAGTGAAGTGTATGAGGTTCATATTTGACCACTTCAAGCAGGGAAAGACTTAAAACTCTTAAGGAAAGAAGCCAGACAATTTATTTCCAGCTCAGGGTTCTTGCAGGCTTCACTCTCGACCTTTGCAGGAAGAACATGTGCATGACCCTGACTCTGGCCAAAGTAATAGTGCCTCTTCCATCTTAACAACTGCTGGAGCAGAAACCACAGCAGCTGACAACACTGCTGGTAATATTCCACATACAATGGAATTGCAAACAAAGGCCATATCAAATCTCAGTGTCTAAACAACAATAATCCATTTCGTAATAACATATACTTAAGAACATACAGCCTGGAGAAGAGTAGGCTGAGGGGACACGGCATTGCTCTCTACAACTATCTAAAAGGAGGTTACAGAGAGGCGGGTGTTGGTCTCTTCTCCCAAGTGACAAGGGACAGGACAAGAGGGAATGGCCTCAAGCCATGTCAGGGGAAGTTTAGATTGGACATTAGGAAAAATTTCTTCACAGAAAGGGTCATTATGAAGCACTGGAATGGCTGTCCAGGGAGGTGGTTGAGTCCCCGTTCCTGGAGGTGTTTAAAAGGTGGGCAGATGAGGTGCCTGGGGACATGATTTAGTAGTTAGGCAGGTATGGTTGGAGCTGATGATACCTAAGGTCTTTTCCAACCTAATGATTCTATGATTCTACTTGAGATATTTTATCATTGATGGCATTTAACAGAAGCCAAACCTTAAGGAGCTCTCGGTTATATCAGAGCTGAAGAGCTGGTTTGCAGCACCCTTTAGACTTGCTCCAAATTGGCAGTTTTCACACCATTCGTGTCCAATTCCTCTTCCCTCCATACTGCCACAGGGTTCTGTATGATGAATTTGTGCTGTAGACAACCGCTAGCTGCTCTGGGCTGTCAGAATTAACTCAGACTGCCACTTGCAGGTCTGCAGCCAGAGGTCAAAAATAACTCATTAAACAGAATGTCTCAATAAGCTACAGTTCTAAAGATAACTCTGAAATGATGTATTGAGTGCAGGTCACCACAACTAGTTCTCCAAGCTTTTGGATGGCTAAAATAATAGCCAACAGAAGCATAAGCCATTCTGATCAGCTGCATCACACAACTCCTAGCAAGAAATTGTTGCCTTGTCTTCCCACGAAGGTGGATACTTCACTGTACCTGATGCAGACTAATTTTTCCAGGTAGCCGAGGCATCTGGGATCCCCACAGTATAACAACTCCTGTCCTCTGTAGCTGGCAGGGTTCATCTCCCACGCCCCAGTGACTGTACTGTGGTGGGCTACAGTGGCTTGAAGACCACAGCCACATCAAACTGCCCCTCTGCAAGGAAGAAAATTTGACCTGTGAGTTACGGCCTGAATAAAGCCATGACCTCTCATGGAAATTACATACATGCTTTGTTCTGGGGGCTGCTTTTGTTCTGTTTTAGAAAAGCAAGCAACAGGCCCAGCTTTTTTTTTGTTCAGTCGTGCTGCTCTCCCCTCAAAAGGTGCAACTTGAAAGACCCCACACTGCTGTTAGCGACAGGAAACCAGCACTATGAGAAAGAGCCAAAGGGCCCCATGGAAAACCACAGACAAGGCTCTCTCTGCGACCTTCACAACATTCACCTCCTGACACAGGTCTTCATGAGTGGAACTCATGCAAGGAGGTTTCCCTTTTGCTACCACTCCTCAGCAAGCGCCCCTCCCGTGGCATGGGGCCCAAAAAAGCAACCAAGACATTAAACCTAGAAAACACAGGCGGAACAATAAGGAAATAAAAGCCAAAGGCACTGACGGTCTAACTAATGACCGTGATTTATTTATATCAGTACAATCACATTGACAAGTTTCCTATTCTAGGAAAACCTTTACACCCTTGAAAAAAAGGAAAGTTGACACATTACCCTGTGTGATGCACTGTCTCTTTACTTCTTGTCACATTTTAATACTTTATTTCACCCTCCTCATCTCTGGCAGGGGATTTTCCAGGAGCTGGCAGTGAAACCATAACCCTAAAGGAAGGAGAGGACCTAAACCTCCGCTGCACCCTGAGCAGTGACAACAGTTCTGCTCTGCAGTGGTTAAACCCTCATGGGTTTGCAATTTTTCTGAACACCCAGCGGGGTAAGTGTGAAAACCAAGTGCAGCACTTTCCACGTGGGGCTGGAGGGTCTCTAGAAGTGGGCTTTCCTGGCTCCCACCCGTAGCCAATTTGACTCACCAGCTACCCAAGCTCTCAGGATGATTTCACATTCAGCCCCTCTGTGGCAGGAAGTTGATGAAATGGAACCCTCCCTCCCCAAGAGTGGTCTGGCACTAGAGCTTTTAGCAATAAACTGTAGTTACCACTAGAACCAAAAGATTAGCACAAAACCCCTCTCTTGCCTCACAAAAGACTCAGGAGTGGATGTGTCTGAAAGCCCTGGGTACTCTTCTGCTCATCAGGGAATTTGATGTAGTGCATCAAGAGGAAATTTTTAGAAAACAAGCAGTGATTACTAATATGAGCTGAGAAAGCCAAAGTTACAGTAATTGTGTTCCCTTCTACTCCCTACACCTCATGTCTCTCTGCCCATCTCTCTCCTCTTGTTGTTCCAAATTCAACAGCTCTGCCAGCTGAGGACCACCTTAGCCTTCCCCGTTTGTGCGGCACCTAGTCCGCATCCCTGCTCGTTAAACCATTTAGGCTTTAATGACAGTGATGGCTGGGATTTATCCAGATGACAGTGGGTACCAGGCTCCCATTGGAACTGCCCAGGAACTGAGAGTCCTCTTCGGTTACCCTGGGAATCCCAACCCCCGGGTCTTGCCACCTGCATCAAACCAGTCGACTCATATTTCCTGCAAGTCTTGCCAGTATTTCTAAATATAAACTTTCATGGGTAACTGCTGCTCCTGTTTACTCAGTTACAAGAGCAAGTGGGATGAGTGTTCATCAGCAATCTTAAACGACTCATTCACGTAGATATTAGGAACTGTTTCCTGGGAAATCCAAGATCCAAAGTTCAATCCCCTCAGTAAAATGCATAGGAACCATTAGATGCTAATGGGATGCAAAATACCTCAGTACTGAGCCACCAGAAGCCAATAAATACAGGAAACTGGGGCATTGCAACCCACCCCATACTGCTTTGACACCCAAGCTTCAAAAACCACAGTAAGCTATGGCAGGGGTTCTTCTCTCCTCTTTTAGTCTGTTAGTCTGATCACGCACCTAAGAACTGCAAGACGCATGAGGAAACCACTTCTCCACCAGTTACATCTATTTTTCACACATATATATGTTCTCTGCATTTTACACCATAAAGGCTGATGAGAGCCTCCCAGTTTATGCAAGTTCTCTATGGCATCTCCATCTTTTAATGGGTCTAGCCCTTCTGATGCTTTAAGTTTTGCTGAGTTGACACAGCAATTTAATACGGTTAGGGAAAGAACATATCCACATATCCACTGGTATTGACAGGAGCAGACTCTAACCCAAGTGAACAAAAAAAGAACCCAAAGGAATGCCAGGAAGATGTTCCAGGGAAGGGTTAGGTTGGACATTAGGAGAAGGTTCTTCCTCCAGAGGGTGGTGGAGCCCTGGAACAGCTCCCAGGGAAGCAGATACAGCACCAAGCCTGATAATATTCCAGAAGCCAATGCCCTCAGCCCCACAGTGTGAATGCTGGGGTGTCCTGTGCAGACACAGGAGCTGGACTCAATGATCCTTGTGGGTTCTTTCCAACTCAGGACATTCTACAATTCTATGAAGACAGCACCTGTCTAAAATTACCTGACAATTAAGCTGTAGCATCAACATCCCGTGATCATCCTTCAGGAAGACACATAACACCCAAAAGGGCTAGAGTTGGCAAAGCATCTGATAAGTCAGATGCACTGAATGTTTTTCTTTCGTGATAAGAAAGAAGACAGTCCTACTTTAGAGAGGAACAAAACGTTACTGCATATGGGCATTTTCAGTTTTTATTCTGAATCGCCACTGGGAATCTCTGTCACGTTGCTTCTCCAGAAAACCATTTGGTGAATCAGTTCCCTCTGGTATAGCTAAAAATATAACAGGCTAGCTACAAGTCTTACATTATGGCAATTTCAAAATCTTTTAATATTTAACCACTTCCATAAATTTTAGTACTGCTGTGATTTTTCTCCCAGCTCTGTATTTTACAAGATCTCAGCTAAAAAAAGAATTAGAATTAAAAAGACAGTTTGGGGAGGCCTTTTTATCCCTAATGACTGATACACAGCCCCAGTTTCAGTTCAATTTAAGGGTAGAAAGTTAGACTTTATGTGCTGCAATTGTGGGAGAATTTCATGTGACTTGCTTCCATGACCCCGAGGACTCCCATGGGTCACGCAGCAGGAGGAACGAAGGAGACTGGAAAGCCGAGAAAGAAAGGGCATTGTACAGCAGAGAACAGATAGCCTAAGAGACCAACTCAATAAAATCAAAGTAATTAGACAAGAATAGGAGAAGCAATCCAGCCAATTAGTAAGTAGTTAATAAAGAGGTGTATGCTGACCACAGCATTCATTTATACATCACAAAATACACCCAAAGTTGGGGAAGTGATTTTGTCAAGGTCACATAAAGGTCTGGGGAATGGGGAAGGGAAAGGTCTTCAATTCACACATCTGTGCTCTACATTCAAAGGTCACATTACATTTCTGACCACACATCCTCACACCCCAAAGTTGGCTTATATTTAAAGAACCCAAATTCCTGTAATACCGGGGAACATGGGAATAACACACCCTAAAAACAAAAGTGAGAGAAACTGTGACATTTCCCTGCTGGCAGCACGTGCACCCCCTTCTTCAGTTCACTGCTGCCTCTGTACAAGAGCAACACCAAGAATTCTTTGGGCTAGAACTGCTCCCTTACATCAAGTGTTGATGAATTAAAAATATGCAATAAAGAATACTACCTTTGATTATCAGTCTTCCTCTTATGTATCAACATGCATAGCACACTGGGTTTTATTTTCCTTACAGCTTTAAGGGATCAGAGGTACAAACTCATCCGGTATTCAAAGAATGAATTATCCATCCAACTGTCTAACGTCACAGTACACGACGAAGGCGTATATAAATGCTTCTACTACAGCATCCCCTTCAAAAGCAAGAACAAGACTGTTGAGGTATTAGGTAAGTTCCTTCGCTTTCTTTGCTCCTGAAGAGCAGAACAACAAAGCCAGCTCCTCAACTCCAGACCTGCATTTTCACATGCAATTGTATGGTGCTTAACTCAAGATAATCCTGGTCCTAGCTCAGGCCTCCAGGTAATGCTTTGCATGCAGCCACTCATAAAACCGAGTAGAAAGGTGTACTATAACTGATTCCAAATCCTTCTGCTGCAGCTGCACCTTCTAATCCAGTACTGGAAGTATCCCGAGATGCAGAAAGAAGCATTATTCTGTCTTGCTATACCCATGGATGTAAACCACAGCCCCAGATCACCTGGCTGTTGGACAATGGCATAGAGCTCCCTGGTAAGTGTCAAAGGATCTGGAATAGTTTACTAACAATTTCTTCTCAGCAGTTTTGGGGATGTTTAAAAATATCAGAGGGTGAAACAGTTTCCTTAGCACATCAGCAGTGACTACCACACATCCACCACTCTCCGAGTACAACTTGAAGAAAAGCCTGCACTAAATTCCAGTGTTTGTGTATGGGAGAGGGCTCATCTGCTTGCTCACATCAAGTGCAGAACAAACGCCAGCTGGCACCAAAATTTCAAAAGCCTAGAGTTAAATTCCACTGAATTAAGTTGAACCCAAAACCCTGGCGGCACATTTTTCAAAGCTCCAGTACAAAGTCAGTTAACAAATCTGTTCTATTTCCACCTCGTAACTGGTAGCTGGAGCAACTCACACCCCGCAGTCCTTCTCTCCCATCAGCCTACTCAGAAACAGAAAGCTTGCTGGCAGAAGGGACAGGAGAGCTTAGAAACCACAGCCCACACCACCCTGGGAGGTTCTCCCCATGGAAATGTCTGCGTGCATCTGGGGGACACACAGACAAGGAGTAACAGAGCCACCACGCAGCTCAATTTACCTTGCGTACCGTATAAATAGCTGCTTTGAAAGCCATGTTCTAATAATAACTACCTTGTTATCTTTAACTGTAGCACAGTGGAGAGGAAATGCACATCTCTACCAAAGTGTGAGGAAAATACTAGTAGATGCAAATGTATTTTCTTTTGCATATTAACAAGCTCTTATTTGTATCATAAAGCAACATACTCAAAGCTTAGCCTGCACAGGCAGGGGTTGCTTAGGGAAGTTGTGTCTGTCCCATTCCTGGAGATGTTCAAGGCCAGGCTGGATGGAGCTTAGAGCAACCTGATCCAGTAGGAGGTGTTGCTGCCCATGGCAGGATGCTTGGAACTGGATGGGCTTTAGGGTCCCTTCCAAGCCATCCCATTCAATGATTTTATGATTAGGATACAAATTCAGTGTCCTTGGATGACCACACAGCAGAACGAGAACCTTTTTAGATCTCTATGGTGCCACAGAACAGCAGCTCCTTGCCCCAGTGGGCCAGGCATGGCTGTAGCACACAGCAAGATCATTTATTCTCTTCAGTAAGGACTAAAAGTGTGGGTTTTAGCCATTTCATGGCAGTCCTGGAGGAGAATCTTCCCCCACACATCATAAAACAGAGCAGAGGCTTCGGGTTGAGCATAGGTTGAGGTGCAGTGAGGTCTGCACTTAAAGAGGAAGAAAACGTGACCTTGCTGCCTTTGGGCTCCCACGTAATCCATTTACACAATGAACCACTTGTGTACTGTAATCACGCGCTGCTTTAGCTCAGCCAAGTAATGCAGATTGCACCTGGAAGGTTTTTCATTAAATTGCTCTTGACTAAAAAGCACTTAAATGTTTTCTTCCAATGGGTGTACAGGTGACACTAAGCACAAGTTAGAAGCCAGTGGAAAGAAATGGACCACAACCAGCACACTGACAGTCCTCGCTTATGGGCCCAACTCAACAGCCACATGTATCGTTCACCACCAGGCACTAAGAGAAGAGAAGCTGTTGGCGTCTTTCTGGTTTGAGGACCTCCCTAGGACAGGTACTGAAGGCTCCATCAGCAGAGCCTATCCCATTTTACTCCTCTGAAGAGAAGGTTATGCAGACACACATGCAAAGCTGAAGCCCTCAGTCTACTGCCCCATGTGTGGAATTGATTTTTAAATGAGAGAGCTACCAGGGGCAAAAGAAGAACACCAAACTAAGATGTGGGGGCTTTTTTCTGCTTCTAAACTACCTTAAAATTCATTAAACATTAAGCCACAGCAGCCCAGGTGGGTCAGTTCCTCAGTTCTAGCTGCTGCTAGACATTTGTGGTGACGTTTCAGGTGATGTTTGTCCTAAAGCTTTAAAGATAATTCAAAGTATGAGTTTCCCATGTCTTAGCCATATTAAACACATCCACCTGGAAAGCCAGCAGGATGTAAATGTTGTAAATTAACACTGAAGCTGCTTGTCTGATATCCAGGGTAGAGTTTGCCTCCTGCTCGTCTGCTCATACTTAGGATAGATCCAATTATTCTTACCTTTCTGAGACTTCCTGAGTTAACAATTGCTTATAAAGTTCTCTGGCAGTTGTGCTGTTGGTGGTTTTTCAGTGACAAATACAAATCCTCAACCACCTCAAATGGTAGATACACATCTCAGCCTGAGCAATCCAATGCTTGTCCTCTTCTGAATTAATGCACAAGTCAGACAAACACAGCATCTATCACAGAATATATTGTACAGTGCCTTTACCTAGAGCTGAAGCATGTGCAAAAAGCATGGAGGGACATTTCGCTCAGGCTTCAGAACTGCCTTGGTTTTTTTCCTCAGTGACCACAACGGAGTCAGATCTAAACAGCAGCACAGCCTCTGCTCCAGGCTACCCACAGCATCCTGGTAAGGGTTTCATTTCCTTTTATTTCCTTATTTCATAGCATTAAATAAATACAGAGGACAGGGAAGCTGAAGGTGGGAGTGTAGGTCTGTCAGTCTAACCACAGATCAGATCAAGGATACAACCCGCCTGAAGTATGGAGCACATCAGGGCAGGTTTATCTTTTCATGGATCAATTCAAGCTGATCAAGCCATTTTCTGATTGGGGGGGGGTTTCCTCCAGGATCTGAACAACCCACCATCCCTTCTGCAGTACCAAAGGATCCAGTAGTTACCAGCTCAGTGTCAACACCAACCCAGCAAAACCTACATCCCAATGTCACATCTGCTGGTAAGAAAATCTCTTATGAACGTGAAGTTTTGGTAGGCATTATCAGTTTAGGTTTACAAATCAATGTTAATTATACAAGGATGTGTTTTCTGTACACACAAGAAAGTCAGAACTCACCTCTCTGTGCAGGTTCCAAAGTAACATCAGCTGCAGTAGGAAAGGAAGAAACAGCCGGTTCGACGAGTTATCTTGACCCCAATGGTATGACCTTGGCTCATCAGACACGGCGTGGCGGTAGCAAAGGATGGTGATTCTCATGCTGGGCTACTGCACTGCTGTGAGCTACAAAGACAGTAAAAAAGTAGTCAAGGATATGAATATATATATAAAAAAACCTGCTTTAAGGAAAAGCATGCATGCTCATTCCCATATTTGCAACCAAGCAAAGCAAAGTGATGGGAAAAGCCTCAAAAATGAAATCAAAGCTTAGTTTTGCTTTACTTTGGCTCTAAATCGGAACCACTGAGTTTAGCAATGTGTCAGAGACTGAGGATTTTCTGTTTGATTAAAACAAAATACTGCGTTAAAGCAGTGAACACAGAGCTTGAAGTCAAGGGCTCCATAAGTTCCTTCCTGACACAGAATCATATGCCTTGGGCCTCAAAACTGCTGGGAAAATACGGATTTTTTTAAGCATCCCTTTGCCGTTCAGAGAAATACCATTCTCTTTTCCATTCCTCTAGGGACTGAAGCAGCATTTAGTGGCAACATCACACAAGAGGAACTTCCCAGGACAGAAGCCCCATCACCAATTGAAAATGTAACTGTGATTTCCATCACCACCTTCGGTATGAACTCATGGGTACTCTTCAGTGACAGTTTCCAAATGTGCAAAGAGCTTTCTCACACCAAGTTGGTTCTCTCTGACCACGTAATGGTAATTATGTAGGTAAATGCCTGCAATTTTGGGGAGACACCACAGAAACTCAACTATTTTTAGCATTTAGGAAAAAAAAAACTAGACTGTAATGTTTGTTGTGCCACAGCACAAGTCTAATGATTTCAATCAGTTTTTCTTGTTCATATTAGTAGAAAAAAATTCACCTTGTGTCCTAATATTAAGCCAAATAAGGTGAATTCTGCATTCCCACTGTGTTCACCTGGCCTGGTCCAGGGTCTATCACGCTTGTCTTGATTACTAGAGACTCACTGGAAGCCGTTTGACAACATAAACACACATCTGCCTCTTTTACAGGGCAGGATCTGAAATGTGAAGGCATCAAAAAGAAGGAGACCAAGCTCCTGCTCCCTATGTTAGTGGCTGCTCTGATTTTCGTGCTGCTCATCATTGTCCTGCTTTTCATGAGGAAACTGAAAAAAGCTCACAGAGTGTGGAAGAGAGGTGGGTGATGGCCCTGTCCATACAGCAGCTGATGTTGCTTTATTCAGATGGCCAGAGAGCTGAGGAGCCTGTTAAGCACAGACAAGACACAGCTCTTCCAGCCACCAATTAAATGTCCTTCTCCCATAGACTGTGACTTGCAAACAACCAGGGGAGAGTCCCTAGAGCCAACAGCCTTGGGCCAAGCTGCAGCTAGCACGAAAGGCCACTTGTTGTCTTAAGCATCTAAGATCAGGATGACTGAACCCCTATTTCATGACCAGTCTCTCAGTATTCTTATGCTCAAGGCAGAGAGTGAGGAAGAGTCATGGAAAAATCTCACCAGCTTAACTACATCTGTTTTCTGCACAGAAAATGATGTTTCAGAGCAGACACTGGAGAGTTACAAATCCAAATCGAATGAAGACAGTTCGGGCCATGAAAAGAACGGACACGGTAAAATGCTTTAAGCAACATAAGATAATTCCTGTTAGAGCATTGCTACTGACCACAGCGAGAGCAGGTTGCAGTCATAGAATCATAGAATAGTTTAGTTGGAAGGGACCTTAAAGATCATCTAGTTCCAACCCCCTGTGATGGGCAGGGACACCTCCCACGGGATCAGGCTGCCCAAGGCCAAATCAGCTGGCCAAATCCCTGGCCTTGAACAGCTCCAGGGATGGGGCAGCCACAGCTTCCCTGGGCAACATGTTCCACGGCCTCCTCCCTGTCATAGTGAAGAAATTCTTCCTTATGTCCAGCCTAAATCGGCCCATCTCCAGTTTATATCCACAGCCCCTAGCCCTATGACCACAAGCCTTTGTGAACAGTCCCTCCCCAGCTTTCCTGTAGGCCTCGTGCAGATACAGTCAATCTTATTTTACAGAGGTATCTACAAATTACACATTTTAAACCTGAATATTCTAAACCCAAACCTTCCATACCCGGAGGTTTAGCACAGATATCATTGTTTCACCAACAGGGATGTAAAACCATACAAAATGAAAATCACAGATTTTGCTTTGATGGGTTAGACTGGATAATCACAGCGGCTTTACCTAGTTTCTAAATATAATCTACTGAAATATTATAAAAAGCAATATGTGTGCTGTGTAATGGGAAAACCACTATGATACTTGGTCTTGGATACCTCTTTTCTGATTTCACCAGCAACAAAACATCGGTGCTTCATCAGTCCTGTCCTCAGCCAGACGTAGGTCTCTCTTCCTCCTCAGCTGGAGTATTTCTGCTCCTAACTTAGAATTTTGTTGAAAACAAGGCAGCTTTCAGGCAGTGATAAGCCCAGATGGCAAAAAAATATGTGGGCACCTTTCAGCATGAGTTTATTCCAGCACCTAAAATGTATTAAAAGAGAAAGAGGTTCATACTTATTGTCGAAATATTTTCAAAAGTTTCCTTCTTTTTCAAATATCTTAAAATATAAACTATTTAAACCATGCAGCCCCTCTCTCCCTTTACAAAATCAGTAATCAATGTGTGTTTATCTTTCAGTTGTCAGCCCAAAGCTCAATGCACAGTACGTAACCGAAGGGTACGTGGAAAGAACGCAGAAGAATCCAAGCAAGAAAATCACTGCAATAAGTGAGAATATCTTTCAGTGTAGGAAGGAAACGGATGTATAGTGATGGCAAACCTGGATAGTGTGCAGAAACACCGCTGTTTCCTGATGTTCATAGTAGAGCGCTCAGATACCAATATGATTTCAAGGTGCAGAAGGACAAACCGCTACCCTCGATCCAAAAGCCAGTTTGGACTGCTTTTCTTTACATGAGACCAGCGCTCCTAGAAAACAGTTAGCAATGAACACTGACTTACCTGTAATCTTTGGAGGATTCAGTTAACCACTGCCAGAAAGAGAGCTCATCGGTCCCACCTCAGGTCCTATCAGCAATTAGGGAACATGTAATTAGCCCTAAGAACCACCAAATATGATGATATTTGTGTAACGCTTGCAAGAACAGGACTGAGCAGGAAACCCTGGAAGCTGCAAACCAACTGGGACTTGTGTTATCCCATTCTGACCCTAAACCTGGACATCCAACAGCATTTAACCAAGCGGGACAGCATCCTGATGTCCAAGATGTTAAAAGGTTCAACATCAGGCTACCCAGGGAAGTAGTGGAGTCTCCTTCCCTGGAGGGGTTCAGAAAGTATGTAGATGTGGCACTCTGGGACATGGTTTAGTCTGCACGCTGGTGTTGGGCTGACGGCTGGACTAGATGAGCTTAGAGGTCTTTTCCAATCTTTTTGATTCTACGATAGTATGGATCTATAACCCTAAAAAATGAAGGTATTTTTCCACCTTGCAAGGGTTTCTGCCTCCTTTTCACCCCTGCACCAGGGCAGGACAGCATCAGCACCTGCCAGGGGCTTGGAAACAAAAACACTTGGGTGCTATGGTTGTACAATCTCCAGCTTTGCATAAGCTTACAGGGATGTTACTGACAACATGGAAGTCTTCAAATAAAGAGCTGGCAAAGGCAAAGAGGATCATAAAATAATTTGGGTTGGAAGAGACCTTAAAGATTATCTAGTTCCAGCCCTCCTGCCACGGGCAGGGACACCTCCCACTGGATCAGGGGCTCCAAGCCCCATCCAACCTGGCCTTGGACCCCTCCAGGGATGGGGCAGCCACCACTGCTCCGGGCAACCTGTTCCAGGGCCTCCCCACCCTCAGTGTGAAGAAATTCTTCCTTATGTCTAGTCTAAATCTGCCCCTCTCCAGTTTATCCCCATTGTCCCTCATCCTATCACCACACGCCTTTGTGAACAGCCCCTCCCCAGCTTTCTTGTAGCCCCTTCAGGTGCTGGAAGGTCACTGTAAGGTCTCCTCAGAGCCTTCTCTTCTCCAAGCTGAACCACCCCAACTCTCTCAGGATTGCAGAATCATTTGGGTGGAAAAGACCTCTTCAGTCATTGAGTCCAACCGTACCCATCTTCTAAACACCTCCAGGAGTGGTGACCCAACCACATCGCTGGGAATGGTGGGATGGGGCTGGGATGCTCCACATGGACTCCCCAAATCCAGGGACAAAGCCACTTTCCTCCCAACGAGCAAGCTAAGAGAATCACCAGGCCTTTCCATTCGCAAAGCCCTGCCAAGCCATCACCAGGATCCTTTGCTGCTGCTGCAAAAAAAAAAAAAAAATCAAAACCTAAAACAGAATCCCCCAAATAAAGGAAATTTAAGGAAACTTCTGTGACAACAACAGGCTGCCTCTGTTTTTTCCACATTAGAGATTCTTATTTCTAACAATAAGTAATAAAAATACTGAGAATTCGGGCTTGAATCCCCAGTTTAAACGGGAATAATCCCATTTTTGGAGTGAGAAGAGGCTTTTGCACAGTCCGGGCGCTACCACGCGCCCCACGGGGGGGTGGGGGGTGTCAGCTCCCCCCGCCGCCCTCGCTCATGCCCTTGCCCTCGCCCAGCCCGGCCGCTACCACGCTCTCCGCGTGGGGGGGGACAGGGTAAGCTCCCCCTTCCGCCATCTCCCTTGCGCTCGCCCAGCCCAGGCGCTCGCCTTGGCCCAGCCCGGGCGCTACCACGCTGCGCGCAGAAATGGGGGGAGAGGGTATGATCCCACCCCCCTACACGCCCTCGTCTTGATATGCGCGGCGCGGCGTCCCCGCTGCAGCCATGGCGACGGCAGAGCCGGGGCCGGTGAGGGCGAGGGGGGTGCAGGCCTGGCCTGGGGTGCCCGCTGCTGAGGGGCTCGTGGGGTAGAGGGACATGGAATGGTTTGGTTGGAAGGGACCTCAAAGCCCATTCAGTTCCACGGGCAGGGGCACCTCCCGCTGGATCCGCGGCCTTGAACCCCTCCAGGGATGGGGCAGCCACCCCTGCTCTGGGCAACCTGGGCCAGGGCCTCCCCACCCTCACAGCAAAACATTTCTTCCTAAGAGCTCATCTCAATCTCCCCCTCTTTCAGCTTGAAACCATTCCCCTTCATCTAATTCCTAACCTCCCTGATCAAGAACCCCTCCCCAGCTTTCCTCTAGTATATTTTTATCAGCAACCTTCTTACATTTATCCTCCTATTTCCAGGAGAGTGAATCATCATTGTAAACCATCAGTGCAAAGCACAGAATGAATTCTTCAAAGTATGTTGCAGTTTCTTCTCCACACACTTACAACATGAGTAAAAAACACATTCCTCAGGACGTACTCGTGCAACACAATTTCCAGCCTGCGAACTGGAAAAGGAGATCTGTAAGTGAAAAGGTCTTTGCTTCAAGCCTGCATGACTCCCAAGGTTCTGCCTCTGAAAGCCGTGTTCGGGAGAGACGGGATCAGTCAGAACCCCAGCTACACATTCACAAAAACGAAGAGCTGGTAGGACTGGATTCTGATGAGCTGGAGAATGATAGCTTAGAAGAAGATAGCTTGGAGGAGATGAGTTTAAAAGAACAAGAAGGTGATGAGTATGACACAAATCGGCATACGAATGAAATACAAAGAAATGATGGTGATGGAAGGTAAGACACAGGATTTTAGTACGTGCATAGAATAGTTCTGACCCTTTGAAACCTTATGTTCTTCAGAATGTACATCACATTTTCAAGACAGTATTATATGGCCGGAGTGCTATTAGGAGCACCTACAGATTTAGTTACACACAGAGATACACTCTTCTGTTGTACCCACATTCTTAGTTACACCCCTTTCTCCAGCATACCCTGAGCTGTTTATTGGCTGCACCACCAGTGCAGGACAGTAGGGTGGGAAAGAAAAAGTCACTCGCAGACCTGTACAAGCTCCCCACACACTGGCTGCAGACACTGCATGCAGAGGTGAACACTATGTGCCTATTTAGTTGCTTCTGAAACACCCAGGCAAGGAGGTAGGAACTGATGAACAGATACGTACAAACCTCTGCTCTTAAACGTTACTGAGTAAGCTAATGGAGGAGCAGTTACCTCCAGGTTCTTCTGGTAAAGGTTCAATGTAGAAGCCCTCTTATTCCTCTCTACTTGATCCAGCACTGCAGTCAGTGGGAGGAATCCAGGTCTGTAATGTGTTTTGGGCACTACAATATTTAGCTGTACATGCTGGCAACCATTAACATGTCACTGTCAGACCTTCAGATGGTGCAGCAGCCCTGAGACCATGAGCTAGAGCATTTATGGAGCTGGGCAGGGAAAAAGGACCCGAGAAAAAATAAGGAGCAGCACCTCCTCTTACAAAAAGATCTGTGCTGAACAAACCAGGCCACTTACAGGCAAAAATTGGTGGGTTGAATAAATGCAGTCTTGTCCTCATAGCTGTATAAATCTAAAATTAAAATCTACAGCCTTACTGTCACCTTTAAACATTCTTTAGAAAGCGTTAACTTGGAACGTAAAATAAAATTTAATTTGCTGGCATGTGCATAAAAGGCTTAACACTGTATAAATTGGGAATAATTCTCACGTTTAAAGGGATTAAATTAAACCTGAAGTAATAATAATGTGCAGTTTCAATTTAATTGTCTTCTTAAAATAAAATGGCAAACAAATGAAGGCTAAATGATTAATAGCATGCTTTTATTCACCTCCTCAACAGAGAAAATGGCCAGTTATTGAATATTTTATTGTGAGTGCAAATGATGTTAATTGTGCTAGAAACATACTCTAATTTTTAGTAATTTTTTTGACTGAATACTATGCTGAATGCGAGGCTCTTCATTAAATGGAAATTTGATTTTATTTTGTTTGAACTTAGCCTAGTAAGTACTCACATACAGTCCATTAACCGGAGCAAATATCACAGCACATCCATATGAAACCCACTCTCTACATCCATTACGAACCTCGGAATTTGAAGAGGAAACGCTGCATCTGTTGTCTACACTCAACACTTGTGTGACGAGTACAGAGTCCATCTAACCTTTATACCGAGTTGGGAGGAGGAATAAAAGGTGCACTTTTTGTCTGCAGATTATTAGAGATGAAGGAGCTCTTCACACGCATTTTGTTCCCGTGCGGTGACCTGGCCTGCGTAATACAATTGAGCTGCCATGCGCACGTTTCAGCACAATAGGACTCTTTAGCATTATACTCTGTTTTCTGAATCATTGCAATTAAATCACGTATTTCTGTACTCACTTCAAAACGTGGTCACCTATTTCTGTTTACCTGTGGTGTATGACAACCAGGAATAATAACATTTTCACCAGTGTAAACGGTCTAATCTCTAGTACACAGGACATCACGGCACCAGTGCTTCCCTGAAATGAAAAGCCTTCATGGAGAAACAGATTATTTTATTATTAGGAACCACTTGAAATATAGTCATAGGCACGAAACTAATTTAGAAAGGACGGACAACTTATTTATGGAAATGTTAATATAATTAACTATGCCAGAGCTTGGAGAATCCAGCAGATCAGTACATTTCTTTTAGCAGGGGCTGAAGAGTCAACCAGGTTTCCGTGCCTATAAATGTCACTTTGAAAGTCTCACTATTTGTCAGCGTCCAAGAAACTAGGACTCTACTGCAGGCCCAGTTAAGGAAAAACAGCTTTCAAAGCTTTTTTTCTCCCACTCTCCTCACTTCTGCCACTGTCCGCACATCTCCTGGAAGCTAATTGTGTATTTGGCTCCTGCAGTTGGTTTTCCTCCTGCTGGATCAGACTGTAAATCATAAAGGGAATCGATTGTGAGTTTATTAATACAGATCATCTTTGTTTGCTTTATGATAAATGTAGTTCAAAGCAACGACTTGGACACTTGTTGAAGGAAAATAGCCAAACCCACAAAACTTTCTGATTTGTGTTTTTCTACACTTATCTCAGTCACAGCCTATATTTACTGAGAAGTTACTTGTAAGTCTTTTAATAGGGAGTTAATGTTTCATAGGAACGAGAAGAGAGAATAAAAATACAGAGCTCTAGGCTGTTCTTGCTTGGGTGTTCTCAACCTGGCATTTGAGAGAGTGATTTTACCAGGAATATCGCTTTTATTTCACACATCAGAATCTTCAAAGAACGAGCAACACATTCTGTCTTCTGTGGGCGACAGCATTTAAAGTAAATGATAGAAGCAGGACAATAAATCATTTGCTCTACTAGTACTTATGATTTCTGTGCTAAATTTAGGATAAATAATGTATTCCACTGTGATCAGAATGTTAGGCCAATTTATCATTCACTGATAACGAAAATTAAAAATGAAGAGGAGATGCCGCCTAGATTTTCTACCAAAAATAAATGTTTGATAACACCGTTCTCATCCTGATCCCACAAACAGCTCTACAGGATGCACACTGAAATAATTCAGTTGAACATATTAGCAGGACATTTGTTGTTATTGCATGCTGCAATGATACAGATTTTATACTATTTATACTGAAGCGCTGAGGGGCATGGTTTAGTATTTTGATAGCAATGGTTGGACTCGATGATCCAGTGGGTCTCTTCCAACCTGGTGATTCTATGATTCTATACATAGGTAATTTTGTGTTTCTTTTTTAAATAGGAAGCAACAGTCTGTGGACAAATATTTCAGCCTAAGATACAATCCTAACTGGAAGAACACAAGAGACGTAGCAGAATTTTCTGTGACAGAAAAAGCACATCAAGTTGCTCGAGGAAGCAGCGTGGACTTTTCACAAGATTCATTTTACCTCCATTCCAATGGCTCCCCAGACGAAAAGAGTCAACCAGAGGCAAAGTCACAAGATTCCTTCTCAGGGTTTGATACAGAATTACTGAGCTTTCACGAACCAAATGCCATGGTCAGCAATGACCCTTCGAGGCTGCCTGCCAAAGGGAAGGGACCTGCAGACAGCTGTCATCTCAAAGACAGCCCCAGTACACACAGCAGTTCTTTGTCTCTTCAGATTAAAGGTGGTCGACCACAAAGAGCAAAAATGGACTTTGTAAAAAGAAATAAACAGACTTTAGGATTACGCTCAGAGATAAATTCCTACTTTCAATTATACAGTAAAAAGCAAGCTAGTCTTCAAGAGCAGGTAGGTAACTTTTACATGTGTTCTAGTTGGTATAAACTGAGTACTGTCTGGGGTTACAACAGAAGAGCTGCATGAGCAGGTTTGCAGGGGAGGCAAGTAGATTTAGAGTCTTGTGCAACTGATACCATATGGTTTCCAATGAGAATCGTGTTCACTCTCTATGGAATAATTGACAAGTCCTCAGTCACTCACAACCCTGGTGATGGCCTTACAAGCCTAGTTAAGGTATATATATTCCTGGCCATGAAACATGTCACAGAAGTGATCTCTCACTAGTTTTTAATCTTGATGCTAAAGAAATGCCATATTCCTTCCCTTATCAGTTCTTTTTTTTTTTGCTGCCTCTGATTTTTCTCTGCTTGGCCAACATGAATGATTGTCTATGCTAATAACACATTCACAGTTTTGCTTAATGCAGCAAATTTCTTCTGATAGCAGAACACTCACAATTTTTTAACTGTGATAAGAAACTACACTGTCACCATTTACCTTAAAAAGCTGTGTTAGTGTTTTCCAACTGCATTGATCCTAACAAAAAAGTGCACGTGAAGTTACAATTGAGTTTGAGAACCAGAAAACACGTTGTGGTCACATTGCTTCCAAGGGCCACACACACTCTTGCTTATCATTATCATTCAGGACTACACAAATGGGAATATCCAAGAAATAGGTGTTATAGTACTTGGAGGGCCTGGAATTCTTATGATTCACTGCAAAATGTCAGACAACCTGTATTAAGGATTAAGTGGAAATGCAATTACAGTTCCTAATGAACGATTATACATGAGTTTGTTGCTTTTACTTGCTACTGATTATGCATAATGGGAACGTGGGAGTCACTGAATCACTCCACGAGCTGTAGGATAGAAAATTCTTAACTTGCAAAGCCACAGAGACTTTCTACTTTGGGTGACACGTTTTCCAGGACTAATGAACAGTTGACACAACACTAGAGGGCATCTGCTGACTGCATTACAGGGAGTGCAACGGTCAACACGCTTTTTTCTAGCAGAGCTATTAAGAGCACTTATTTTTTTTTCAGTTATAATTTGGTTGACGGTAAAAATAATTAGTGTAGATTGATGCTGATTGAAGCTGTGTTGATATGATTATGTTTACCGTATGGGGAATTCAGAAAATGTTTCCTGTGTAAGAATTGGAGCCAGGGATCAGGACTTCATTGTGTAGACACAAGCCAAAGAGATGTAATAGAAAAAAGAAATGTGTTCAAATAAGGGCTTCATTCTAAGATAACCTTGCTGAAGCAGCCATGGGGACAGCAGAGCTGTGACACAGCAGGAGCACATAGAAAGGTGTGTTTTCTTTCCTTGACAAGTCAATAGCAGCTGCAACAGCATCACTGCCTACTGCCAGCTAGCTTTTTACTTGCTGCAGATTAGCATAGGAAGAAGTTCTTACCTCTGTTGTTCCTAACAGAGAGAGTCTATTGCTCCATCTTGTTGGAGGAGGTGAAGGAAGGCCTGACAAAAGCATCTTGTTGACCAGGTCTGGCCCATGAGCCAACCTAGAAAATAGAATTAAAAATGTAAAAACACCAAGTATGCAAAGAAGCAAACAAGCCACATGTCTTCTTGCTGGAGTGATCAAACACGTTCTGAATACTGCTTGCTCCTAAACTGGATTATTTTAAGCTTTGCCGGATGTTGAAGCTGCTTTTACTGATGTGATCACTGTTGGCTGTCAGGTGCTGTGGTGATGACCTAGTGTTTACTCTGAAGCAAGTACTTTGCATGCAGCTTTTTTTAGCTGACATAACATTAGTTAAAACATTTGCAGACTCATTCTTGTAAGATTTACACCTGTTATCTCAGTGCATACAAACAGCAGGCCATATGTACCAAAACATACCATAAATGTGTGTTGAGATGCATATTTACTGGTTTATATAGCATTTCACAAAGCATCAAGTTCTTTGCAGTGTTGCCTGATTCTTTAAGAACCTGATGGTGAGTTTCTTTGAGAGAAAGAGAGCGAGAGAGAAAGAGAGAGAAGTAGTGGCCCAATCTAGCTCAGCTGTACTCAATATGAGTTGCTTTCCTACCTACAAGCCCCTTACTTCAAAGCAAGGAACATAATGTACAATTTTTTAATGGCTCTAGACCAAGGCACTCAGACTCTCTGTGCACTGCGCCTTACCTCAGTGTAAACACCTAATCAAGATTGCCTGCGCTTCAACAATAGCAGCCAAATGCAATTCGAGAACCACAAGCCTTTGAAGTCCTCACTGCAAAGGCCGGTTTTCTAGTCTGGGATAATGACATGCCATGATTGCTGTCTTTGTTGTATCTTTTCAGTAGAGAAGCAATTACGGGCCTCAATTTAACAGAATAGGCATTACACAGCTTATGATGCTCAAAATGCAATTTCATTTGATCATTTTCTCAATTTGATTGGTATTAATAGAATAGTTCACAAAAAAATGCTGGCAGAGGTTGTGTCCTGTTCCTCTTTCAAAGAGATAATGTAGAAGTATGCTTTACCTGCCAGGTAAACTCTCGATACAGTGAGTCAGTTGGTTCCACCAAAAACATCTTACTAACTGCAAAGCTCTATTTCTCCACAGTTCAGGGAACCTGTTTGGTAACTTTTAATTGTGAATTTTTCTAATTACAACTAATAGGATCTGCATCAGCATTTGGAGCGATGAGATCCCCTGGAAACTCAGCATTAAACCCTACTTATTCCTAGTTGTCTTAATCTCCTACCCCTAAAGATGAGAGACTCAGCTCCCCAGAAGGATTTCACCCTTCCTTCACACTGATTTCACCATTATGATTTCCAGTTAATAATTCTCTTGGTCACAAGTATGCCCTCAGGTTGTGCCAGGGGAGATTTAGCTTGGATATTAGGAGGAATTTCTTTACCAAAATTGCTCTCAAGCATTGAAGCAGGCTGCCCGGTGAGGTGGTTGAGTCACCATCCCTGAAGGTGTTTAAAAGATGAGTAGATGTCATACTTGTGGATTACCATGTCTGTGGCCACATGAAGATATTCTTGGTTTGGGGCTTGCTGCTTTGCATAAGCTGTTTGATATTTTTGCCAGGCTATGTGTATCAGAAGTTTTATTTCTGCAAATACTCCCATGTACTTTCCTACCAACATTGCTGTGTTTTGCCATCTTTTTCTGCACGATTCCTGCTCAGGACCTTGCTGCCGTGTGTGTAATCTGTCAGGATTGTGGTCCACTGGATGATTGCTTGGACAGCGATGACTGTCTGATTGCTTTTCTGTTATTACACGAACTGCTGGCTCTCATGTAATGGAGAAGCCCAGCCATTTGGGAGTTACAAGTAGGTTTCTGTGCTGCATTATTCTTACAATTTTCTTTTCTAGAAGGAATACATCCAACTACCGCATCATTGATAACTGAGGTTTTGCTTCCTTTTCTCATTTTTCTGCATTTTCTCTTTTAGCCATTTGTTTACTTGATATCTGTTCTACAATGCCTAACTTTAGCTTTAATAGGAGGAAAATTATTTCTCACTCTTTCCCCAAGACTTTTAAATCCTTCCATCCACTTAAATAAATGTTTTTGGGTTTTAGGTTGCAGATCCTAAAACTGTTGATGATGAACCAGTTCAGAGAGTCCCACCATTCCAGACTGTGAAAATGGAGCCTGAAGACAAATGGTACCCGAAATCACAGCAGCTCAAGGTTCCTTTTTGATAGAGTATGATAATTGAAATATATATGTAAGAGCATTGAAGTGTGAATATTTAAAGCTGTAATTACATTACTTTTAAAGTACCAATTACTGACAATAAATCCTAAGATATATATCAGTAGATAATCATCAAAATTTAATTCTTATGTGGCTTTATATACTGAATCATTTAAATCAAAGTAGGTCCCAAATCCCAAGAAATCGTGAAATTATAGAATCTTATCTGTTTGGTGTGTTATTTTGTTGATAATAATGTAAAAAAAAAACAAAAACAAACTAGTACGTGGTCCTGTTTGATGGTTTGTGAGGATTCTAAGCTGGAATTACATGCTGTTGTATTATTTGTCTCCTAAAGCCCCAGTGAACATCACTGATGAAAAACCAAGAACTTTAGAGCCAGAACTTCAAGCCCACTAGAATTATTATTAGCCAACCTAGTTACTATCTTTGCATTAAATGTATTTGAAGTGATTCAGGGAGACTGTTTAAATTCCCCACTGTTCACTTCAGACTGGAAGCTGCATGTCTGTAAAGGACAAACAAGATTTTGTGCTGCTGTTCATTGTGAGATGTGTGCTTTGTATATGGAATTTCACAATGAAGGAGGTATTTTACAGGGCTGCTTATTCCATTTAAATGAGAAAACATTGGCCTGTTCCCAGTTTGGCAGCAGTTCCTGCTTTCCACCAGTGGCACAGTATGACAGAACATTAATCATTACAGCAGTGGCCGAGCTAACAAATCATCATCTTGGCACCAGGAGTCAGGATTCCCCAGTGTTAAAGCTTTTGCCAAAACATTCTGCTCTATATGTGGATTTAATACCTACCATTAAGTAGTTATTCTAAGTGCATATGCTATGTAGTGATTGCTAGTGTTGCTAACAAAAGAACCCTAGAGAGACGGGAGGATGAAATGGAGGATTTTAGCTCTGACAAAGATTAAATGGATTGAGAATGGATTTGTATATTCCTTAGAAGGAAAGCTGTGTCTTTCCTCAAAATGGGCAACACCTGATGCTGTAATTGGAAAGTGATAAGTCTTAAATAAACTCCAGATTTAGAGTATGTTGGTCTAGCTCAAGACAGTAGTCCTGGTGTGCTTAAATTATTTCTAATTGCTTGGATAATGATTTGCAGGATACAGGGAGGAGTGCATGGTTTAGAAATTAAATCATTCAAATAGTTGGCATCAGTGTATTTCTGCTATCTAATTGTGTGTACATAGCCATATTTTTCCTGAAATTTCGTACAATTTGCTTTCATTAGAATCATAAAACATAACGTAACCGGGTGAAAACGTCAGTTAATTTGTAGAATTCTATGGAACAGCTACATGAAAGGCATTGCAACAGGCAAACTTACCCATACATTCTCTATGAGAGTGGTGAGGCACTGGCCCAGGTTGCCCAGGGAAGTCGTGGCTGCCCCATCCCTTGAGGTGTTCAAGGCCAGAGATTGGATGGGGCTTGGACAGCCTGATCCAGTGGATGATGTCCCTGCCCAGCGCAGGGAGGTTGGAACTAGATGATCTTTAAGGTCCCTTCCAACCCAAACTATTCTACGATTCTGTGATTCTTTACACTTGTTTCTTGCTGACCTTAATGAATGTATAAACCAGCAACCACTGAAATTCACCCCACTTTCGATAACTTGTTTTAGGATCAGCAAAATAATTCATCCCAGAGAAAGAAAATCAAATCCAACCAGAGTCTCAAAGAGAGAGCTGTCCCAAGGAATGATAGCCAACGGCTGCCAGGAGGACCAGCAGAACCACAGTCTTGCCACCACAAGCACTGCCAAATATCAGAATTTCAGACTGCTCCCACGCAGGCGGTAGAGCAGGAGAACGGCAGCACACAGCAGAAATGGCTGTATCCAAGTCCTTCTGTTGGCCCTGACACCAACGGAGCTACAAATACAGATACTTGCTTAAATAATTTCCCAAATTCAAGACTTTTTGTTAATCGGGATTTTACATCTACTTGTCCTTTTCATCCAATGTTATATAAATTTAAGCCAGTGGAGGATTTATCTCCAGCCCATACCATCAAGGAGAGCATGAAATGTCAGCATGATCCTCCAAATGGACTTCCACAGGACCAGCAACATTCAGACAGCCATGCCACTTCGCGGCTTTTTGCAGGAGATGAGCGCACCAAAGGTCAAACACATCCAAATCAGAGGAATAGTTCATCTACATTTAATGCTAGTTTTCAAGAATCGATGAAGAGTCAAGTGTCACATCAGAACTGCAAAGGACATGTTTGTGTGGATAAAAGGTATCAGAACTACGCTGTTGGTGGTTTGTGGTAAGGATCTAAGTGTTGGAACAGTGTTATAACATTATGATGCTCAGAAAAAACAGAAATGGGCAAAAAAAAATTTCAATCCAAAGTATAAAATTCTTTTGCTAAAAATCTGCCACTCTAGATTACTTCTAGTTTAAGATTCATTATAACTATTGATTTTTAATTACGGTATTGGAAGAGGCCAGTTCTGTACTCCAGGCTCTCCTGCATATACAGTTTTCCTTCTGCAAGGCTAGAAGGTGAAGTTTAAGAAAGAGATAGCCAAGAGCACCATGCATAAGCCAAGCCTACTGCTGGCTGGGCAGTTATATCAAAACTTGCCATGCACGGTGAATATTCGCAGAGTCATTCCCTACCAGTTCTGGCTTGCTACATGTGTGGAAGACCATAAAAATCCTAATTTTTTTAGAATTTCACCTGCCTTCATAAAAAATGAAGGTTTTATTTCACATAGACAATTCTTTAAGTAATTGGCAGGCCTAATCCAAAACCATTTAAAGGCAGTTTTCATTCGCTTAAGCTAGCTTTGCATCAAGTTGAAAGTTTCCCTGTCTAAAATTTTTCTATTTAATTTAAATGGCTTCCATATACTTGGATGCAAGCAAAGTCAGTCATTGTGAAATACCCATCTTTCCATCTTCATGTTCCCAGTACATCCAGTGAGCAGGGATCATTCCATGTACAGACTGCTTGTTAGGCTACCTGCTGTATACAAATAAACTTTCTTTTTTTCCCTCCCTCTTTCTTTTTTGAGGCCTTCTCAACCTTCTGCTCACAGTTCACCAGCAGCCCCTCCTTGCACAACCTCCCAGATTATACAAATGATGGAGCAACACTACGAAGAAATCATCCGTTTGGCAGAAGCTGATCTGGCTGACAGAAACTTGTTCAGCCTGCTTCCACCTATAATCCCACAGGTAGTAAGTGGTTTGGAGGTAGATCTGGGGAGCGGTGAAGGAAATCAAGGGAAAATAAGCCAAAGGAACTCAGAAGGATATCCCATACAAATGGAAGCGCGAAACCAGCCCAAAGTCAGCAAGAAGGTAAGCAAAGAAATGTGGATTGAGTGCGATTATGTTTCTATTTTCCCTTCTGTTTGATTTTTTTTTCTTAATAATCCAAAGATCTTCACAAAAAGAAAAAGAATGGGGACTGAGAAACATTTCATAGTTACAAAGAGTGCACTGGCACACATTGACTTGTCCAGAGCATTAAAAACCAAGGAACAAAGTGGAAACAGACACTAAAATCATTTTAGTCTAAAAAGCAAG
Organism: Clamator glandarius; assembly: GCA_033459285.1. Taxonomy (NCBI): domain Eukaryota; kingdom Metazoa; phylum Chordata; class Aves; order Cuculiformes; family Cuculidae; genus Clamator; species Clamator glandarius. The sequence goes on along the minus strand of JAUNZM010000018.1, from coordinate 650,221 downwards.
GCCGTTCACAACAAGCTCTCCCTGTGTCACTTTCAGTCTTGATTAGCTCTAAGAACACAGAGAGCAGTGTTTGTGCTTTAAGTTATCCAGTGATAAAATGATTTAGAATAAAGCTGTTTGTATAAAGCAGCAGGTAGCCAGGCCTCAGATCTGAGCAGACCATTATCCTGGTCATGCTCATTTGCTATCCAAATCAAATCTCTTGGTTTCCAAGGGAATCAAACAGCACAACAGCAAACTTAGAGGATTTGTAAAGCCAACAGCATAAACATTATTACAAGTCTCCTGATGATCCCATTTGGGTCCTTATTAAAACTTGGTTCTTTTTGTCTTTTCTGTGTGTCCAGTTCCATGCTGTAACCAGTTAACACAGAGGCAGTGAAACAGCATAAAGCTATCCCTGTGCATCCATGACAAATTAAATGGTTTAGAGTTAGCTCCAAATCTCAGGACAGACAAACTAAGCTGGAATAATTACTCAAGTGTTTCATCTAGGAGCAGTTTGTGTGTTGCTGCTTGAGTGCCTCTAAGAAGAATTAGCTGGATTATGAGAGTAACTGAAGGGCAGATTTCCTGGCCTTTCTGTTCCACTGAGTTCAAATCGTTGTTTCTATCCTGTATTTCCAGTAGCTTTCTCACACTTCACATGTAAGGAATAACAGAAAATGAATCTGTGTTTCTCAGAAAAATCCAGCTTTCTCTAATAAACAAATGCAATCGTACTTACCGCATGAAGTGAGAAAACCCTCATCTTGTTGTAGACAGCCAAATGGTTCCGTACTTCACAGTACCTTAAATTAAAAGTTAGGTGTAATATATCACAGGAGAATAGGGATAACTGACACAAAGAAATATCAAATAGAAAGTTCAGTCCATAGAATTGGTTTCCTTGCATCTGAGTTTAACTTGAACATGTCCTTTAAAGAAACGCATCTCTTATTTGCATAAAGAAATTTCTTGCTCTCTCTGCAATTCCCTGTGAATGATAGTACTGCAAAGCTGATCATTATGAGTTTCTGCTGACAAGCTTTTAAAACATAACTCACTTGTGGAATTTAATCTAGTGTTCTTGAAAGAGATGTAAAAGATTCCGGAAGTACTGGGGTCTTTTTAGTGATGTCATGAAGTAGTGAATTAGTGTCACCCATCACTCACCTTCTGTGTTCCCTATGCACTCATAAAGCTTTTGCTGTGCTGCAAGGCATGTATTTCTCCACTGTGTGAACAGTTTTCCATTGCAGTTTTGAGAACAAAGAAAGGTTACTATTGCTGATAATATTTGCCTAATCTTTTTACCAGCAAAATCAGGTGCTTTTATCTGTTTCTCTTACAACAATTTCTTTGGAGTTTCATTCTAATAACGGTCAAATGAGTCACTTTAAGCTGTTTAAAAATAAAGCTCACAAAAGATCTTTTTTGACTGAGAAAGTATTGCTTTGTGACTTGGAGAACTGGTAATTACGTTGCCCTGATTCAAAGGAAATACAGTGTAATCTGACTTGTGCAATTAACTCAATCTTTTTGGTTACTTACAGTCGTTGAAATGAGACCTGCCAGAGGTAAGACATACCACAAGCTCAGTTCTGCTCTTATCTTGGCTGTCCACTGCAAGACTCGCTTTAATTGCTGCCTCCATGCAATCATGTCAAGGAAAATCTGTCACTGCTCTTTGTTTTTCAGCCATGTAGCTCTAGAGCCTACGTGAATCTGAATGTGAAGCTTGGAGGCCTTGGACCTGACTATGAAGCAATCAAAGAGAAAGTAAGCAGTCTCTAGTCTATGAACTGCTTTGCAGTTGTACAAAATGAACTTGAGTAGGGGAGAATGGCAAAGAAATCGCTACTGAGAAGCAACTTGTGTTTGTCTGGTACTTCATGTCCTTGACTCTAGCTCTAGCTTGAGACCCTAAGGGGAGATTCAAATAGGAGGAAAGACAACTGTATTGTGGATAATTTTAACCTTCTAATTTTGTAGTTCTGGAAACCAGGAGTTCATAGAATCCAACAGGGCTAACTGCACATCAGTAAATTATACAGTCATTGAGTCACATTCTCATTCCCAGAGTAGAAGCTTTGCCTACCCTTCAGAGTGGAAGTAAACAAAAATGTTGTGTAAACACAAGAAAAAAATAGCTAGATGTGCATTATCCTGTTGGAAACAGATTGTTCAGAACAAGTATCCGAGTCCTTTGACCTGTTCTCTGCTGACAGTGAGGGTCTGGCAGCAGCTCTAAGGTGCTGCAAACTCCACCGTGGGCGCTCTGAAGCAGTTTTAATCTGACAACAGGCGATTTTTATGGCATTCTTTATCAAAACATCGTAGGACAGCTGGGAACAAAAATGATGAAGTGATCATCTCTTAGGAGTCATTGAGAAGCCCCTGTATTTTTTTCCTCCTTGCCACAAATGAAATGGATTAGAAATCTGAAGTTGGAATGGGTAGAGTGGAGCCTAGCCCAGGACTCTGCGGGTTTTAACACCATCATAATCCTGCTGGGACCTGGGATGCCACTGGGTGTCATGGCATTGAAAGGGAATAATTGACATCAGCTGATAAACAGGGTCAAGGTAGAGCATACTGCTGAACTTGAACATAATGAATTGTTGTAAATATAAAGAGTATCAGTTAAGTAAATGAAGCACGTTATTCAGGGGCTTAAAAGTCCTTGTGGAAGCTGACAGAAATGAGTACAGCCATTTTAGAACTGAACAGATATATTGGAACTTTCAGAATAAAGATGTCTGTGTTGCATTTCTATTGAGCTCTATCCTTGATCAAGTCCAAGAAAAAGCTCTTAAAAATGAAGAGTAACTTAAAAAGCCGTGCCATTTGTCAGGATTTCCTGTTGTGTTCTGCTGAGGAATGATCGATAGCATAGCCAGGTTAAACAGCAACAGAGGTGTAGGTGGAAGACTCTAGCTGAAAAAGTGTTCATTGATGGATCCACCAAGACATTTAATTAACTCTACACTTTCCCTTTTGTCAGAAAGAGAAGTTAAAGCGACAAAAGGAATATGCAACGCAAATTAAGGAACACAACATGAAAAACATTGCTTCAGTTCAGAGGGTACCTACAAAACCCCGGATCATGTCTTCGATGTCAAGACAGAAGGTAAGAACAGAGTCCCTTTAAAATGCATGCGAGGAGATATTCCGAACTCCACACAAACAAAAATAAAAGCATAAATTGAACTCACAGAAGGCTAAAATAGTTTTTCCATTTTGATTTTCCTTTTAACAACTCTAAGGACTTCTGCTCTCACAGGGTCCTGGCAAGTGCTCTTCTGTGCATCTACTCTGTCAGGGCTGTAGACATGTGCCAGGAATTGCTGATGTCTTTGCCAATGGCAAAGCTCATTCTTTGCACCTGCCTTACTCTTGATGAGAGTGAATCAAGTGGAAACAGAGCAGTACTCCACCCAAGTTACCGGCACTCAACTTGGCTTAAACAGCTAGTGATGTTTTCCTGGGGAATAAAGGAGAATGGGACCCTCTTAGGAGCATTACCCGGTGCAGCACATGCTCTCCTTCACATCAGCAGTGGAGGCCACACAACTGCAGAGTGCACTCTTCTAATGGACCACAGATATCCTCTTGTTAGTCTATTATCCACCTGCCTGTCAGTCTCACTCACAAACTCTTTTCACTTCAGTTGCATAGCTACAGTAATTGCTTTTATTTTTCAAGCCCATACAACATCACTTTAGCCTTCACTGGCCTTCAAAAATAGCCCAAATGAGCAACAACTGACTACATGACAGTGGCATAGATAAACAAACAAAGGAGCACCTTTTGCCCCTTGCAGGAAGTGATAAACCTCTGGAAATAGCTTATGTTTTATCCAAGCAGTTCTGCAGGAACTCACCTGCCTGGTGCTGAAAGCCAAGGTGACAAATGAGAACTGCACACTTCAGGAAGAAAGTTTAGGAGTTTACTATCGGCTGAATTCCTCATTTAGTTGCATTAATTTCCAAACCTCATATACACCACAAAGAGATGAAACTGCTTTCTTTGGATGTCAAGAGGGCTTTGGATTCCTTCAGATTTCCCAGACTCTCTGTTGCCAAGAATATGAGATAATGCTACTTCCACTTGAGACATACAGTTGTTTTCAAATACACACGCAAGCACAGACACCAAAAAACAGTCCAGGTTAAATCAAGGCACTCTCAGTTTCAGGATTTCTGTGATACTGTTTCCATTCCCTCTGTAAGACAGTCTTCAGGTCCCACACATCATTCCAGATTCTTTGACACCTGTGCAGGTGTCTGCTTTGCATTCCTCTCAGCGTAGCCTTGCTTGGCTTCACTGAGACCTGCCAGATCGAGGGCAACAGCTTGAGTATTCCTGGTTTTAATTTTGATAGTTAAACCTATCATACAGTAGAAACAGACCAGTTGAACAGAACTTACATCCTACTTGTTTGCACAATGTAGTCTTTACCTGCTTCTCACATTCACGCAACAAGGTCAGCAATTAGGAGGACTGTTAATTTGACTCAACATAGAAAAACCTACAATTTGGAAATACTGGTCAGGTTTTCTTTTAATTGGTTACCGCAATTTTCTTGTCTTTAGGCGCTGGAATACGCTAAGAAGATTCCTAGACCAAGGACTTTCACAATAAGACAATCGGATGAAGGAGTGAAAGAGGAAAGAATTCCACCATGGACTTTAAATGAAGACAGTTTACCTCAAATTACATCCTTGGAAACTTTGCAAAATAGACACGAGAAGGAAAAGCAAATTGTAGCTGCTTTTAGAACCCTTCATATCTTATAAGTATTTTGAAATTATGAGGGATATCTTCAAGGCAAAAATATCTGAACTGTTTTGTTATGAGATATGACCATCACATTTTTGGGTTTTACCCTCGTTTTTAGACATGTCAAACATATGGATATATCTGTAAAGCACTAAAAAAACCCATCAGCGTCATTTGATGGTCTTAAAACAGCAATATTTCTCTTTTTGAAGTGCAGAGGAGATTTTGGCAGGCTTTGGCAGCCAAAAGTAATCCATTGATGACAAGAAAGAGAACAAAAATGGGCACCAAACATAGCAGTTGGCAATAATACAATGCTAATTATTCAAATTTTACTCTGATATCTGTTAGTGAATAGTTGTCACATCAAGACCAAATTTTTGGAGCTTTTTCTGGGAGAACATTCAGAACAAGTACTGGCTGATTGTGCAGACAATCTGTTATTAGCCAGAAACAGTTGGAAAATATATTGAGTAACTAAGGATAATTGAGAGCTCTGTGTTTGAGAGGAAACAGCTTTTAACAGATTAAATCTACAAAAATAACAACAAACAGATGGGTTTGTTATGATGGTTCCATTACTTTAACTTAGTAAATTATGAATTAAGTCAACATGTGAAATGTGATTAGAACACACAGCAAGGGAACTTTGAAGAAAGCACACCAAAATCTCTCAGACGATAGGCTAGTTAAAAGGAAGAAAGAAGAAAACCAACCTTGTGATTATGTGTAACTGCTTTATCCAATGTTTTAGGTCCCCTTCTCATAGGACGTCCTGAGTTGGTAGGGATGCACAAGTATTATTGAACCCAGCTCCTGTCCCTGCGCAGGATATCCCATCATTCACACCGTGGGGCTGTGTGCGCTGGCTAAATCCTTATGGAATATCGTCAGACTTGGTGCTGTCACTGCTTCCCTGGGAGCTGTTCCAGTGCTCCACCACCCTCTGGGGGAAGAATCTTTCAACCTAATCCTCCCCTGGTGCATCTTCCTGCCATTCCCTTGGGTCTCATCATTGGTTGCCAGAGAGAAGAGCTCAACACCTTTTCCTCCTCCTCCCCTTGTGAGGAAGCTGCAGACTGCAATAAGGTCTCCCCTCAGTCTCCTCCTCTCCAGGCTCCATATTTGTATGGGAGGAGAGAGAGAATTAGTCTTTGTGGAAAAAAAAAAGGGTTTGAGTCAACTTGAAGGAGGCTGGCAATGGCAAGGTAAGGTGGGGAATAAAAGAGAGGCTGTTTGAAATGGCTTTCTTAGAAATGCATAAGGCTCAACACCTTTCTGGGCTAACATTTCCTTGGATGGACATCTCACAGGAAAGACAGTTTTCCAGTAGGTGTACAGTGAAGTCAAGGCATTGCAGGTATGACATACATTGCTGGAAAAGTTCTATGTCTTTAATTTTATAGAGTCCTCAGTGACTTTGGCCTGGATCTCGCAGTCCTCAAGATGCCTCGCAACATGCACTGAATTGGACTGGTAGCCTTCACAGGCAAAAGTTTGTATGTACATAATCGTTGGGGAAAATGTGGTGGAAGAAGCATCTTCCAGCATGGGGAACGTGGGTCAGGTTGCAGGGGAAATGCTTTGTGTGTTGGAGCACAGCAGTGGACATCTTCAAATATCCACTGCAGCTTCTAGAACAGGGCCATCCTCAAGCCCAGGCTCCTTTAGGAGCTGCTTATAGCCACTCTTTGGAGACCACGCGTGCCCCCGGCATGATCCATCAGGCTAGGTTGGGTAAATGTTTCCGTGCTCTGCCAGTTGCTGCTTTTCTACTTTTATTTTTAGACCAAATGGTAACACTTTGAAGCATTTCTGATTAGGGAACCTCAACTTGTTGTTTCTGCTAAAAAGTGATAATCCCCCTTAATACAAACCTCAAGTACCTATTTTAATGAAACCTTCAGATGAATATCAAAGAGCTATTTACTCATATCTAATATTTTAATTAGATTATATTCTCAATTTAACCCATTAAACCTCCTTTGATGATCTCCATGTTTAGTGTTTAGCCCCAGATGCTGAAGGTAATGAATATTGGACCTTTGATTTAATGAGAACTTCTGCCTTTCCAGCCCGATTCCCTTTGTATCCCCCTTTTTTATTTTCTGAGCTATAGAATTCAGTTAATTGAAGAAGTCTCTTACCACCACACATTAAGGAACCTAAATTAGCATCCCTTTTCTGATTAGAAAATGCAAGCAGACATTTTCTCTTTGATCTGAGGATTGAGTTGAAGTAGGCAACAGCCCCCTGAAAATGAGCTGATGGCCTTATTATTTGCCTGACATGCAGATGCGCCCATGTGGTGCGAAATGCTTAATGTCTTAATTGATCACCTTCCTCCCTATCTGTTGTCCTGCCTTTTAGAGCTCCCATAAATTAGGGTGATCTTTCTGGCTGGGTGGTATGTTTGGGTTTGGGGTTTTTTTAACTAAAATAATGATCTTTTAGGGCATATTTAAATACTAAACCAGTGCTAAACTACAAGCTGTGCATACTTACATGATGCTGCATGGAGGAGGGGATATAAGAACATTGATCCTGATCATCTCACAATCCATTTGGAAAGGACTGTTGTTTTTTCTTCTCTCCCAGAAAAAAAAAAGACATTATTTGCAGCATATGCGGAAAGAAAATCTTTTGATCTGCCTTGATACTAATGCAAATTTTTCCTGCACATGACAGATACAGTGGCACAAAAAGGGGCCGTACAAGTAAATGATGAGCATCCATCTGCTTAAAAGCAAAGGCCACAACTTAATGTCTTTCAGATTAGGAAGGCAAGGAATTTAAATAAGAAACAGGCCATAAATTTTCCATTAAGTATTCAGGGAGAGATTAAGCTGGAGTAGAACCTGCCTGCTATAGTCTTGTGGCTCCAGTAGAGCTATCACAGAACATGGTGTTACTCACCGGGAGCGCAGTTGGCTCAAGAGAACCCAACAGAACTTCTCAACGCCTCCTTGGCGAGCCCATTCTAATGCCAGTGTTTCTTGACATTTTAGATTCAGGAAGCTGCCTTCAGTGGTCGAAGAAGCAGCGTCGGCTCTGCTTAGGAGCAACACTGCTGCAGTAACAACACCATCGCGTTTCTTTTGAAGATAGATAGTCAGCCTCCATCCACTACCTCACAAAAGGTACGAACAGCTGGCTCGGAGGCTGCTGACTCCAACAAAACATACTGGTTTATCAGTTATCAAGCATTTGGTCGTTACCATCTCCCTTCAGGGATCAATTCTACAGTAAATTATAACAGCACAAAGACCGTGGACACCTAAAGATGTCCATGGTCTTTGTGCTGTTATAATTTACTGGAGGTGTTCAAGACCAGGTCGGATGGGCCTTAGGCAGCTTGATCTAGTGGGACATGTCCTTGCCCATCACGGCGGGGTTGGAACTAGATAATCTTTAAGGTCCCTTCCAACTCAAACTATTCTACGATTCTATTATTGTTGTTGTTATTTATTGTTCTTTCACCCATCTCCCAAACCTAGGTGCTCTCTGTGAGAGAACAAGCGGGCGTTCGAGGGAAGGACCAACACTGGTGGCTGTGCCATGGTGTGAGAAAGAGCTCTAGATGCGCAAAATCACCGGGACAGGTAAAAGCAGTGAATCTCCAGCTGGTGGCAGCTGGTGAGGGTGAGGTAAAGCAGCCTGCCTTACAGAAGAGCCTGCTTTGAACTGTAGTGATGCTGAGCCAAAAACCTGGCTAGAGCGGATGCTAAGGAAGCATCCAGCAGCTCTGCCAGAGCTTCATAACCATGAGCGCAGAACGGGTGGCTGCAGGTAATACCACATTTTCCGTGTGTCACTGGAGCACTTAAGAGTTTGTTCCAGCGGTCACAGCAAAGCCAACAAGGTGCAGAACACCACAGAACATGAGCCTTTAGGTTAGGAAAGCAAGTTGAGTGTTTTCAGCAATAGCTGAACGCGTAGAATAGTTTGGGCTGGAGGGAACCTTAAAGATCATCCAGTTTCAACCCCCCTGCCGTGAGCAGGACACCTCCCACTGGATCAGGCTACCCAAAGCCCCATCCAAGCTGGCCTGGAACACCCCCAGGGATGGAGCAGCCAGTGCCTCACCACTCCCATAGCAAAGAAATTCATCCTTATGTCCAGTCTAAATCTGCCCCTCTCCAGTTTAAACCCACTGACCCTCATCCTATCACTACAAATCTTTGTGAACAGTCCCTCCCCAGATTTCTTGTAGCCCCTTCAGGTACTGGAAGGTCTCTAGAAGGTCTCCAGCAGCCTTCTCTTCTCCAGGCTGAACAACCCTGACTCACTGGATGTCCTCATACGGGAGGTGCTCCAGCCTGTGGATCATCTTTGTAGCCTCCTCTGGACCCGTTCACTTTGTAATTGCTCGTGCAGCCTGCGTGTCTGAGCGGCTTTTACACAGCTCTGGCCAGAGAAGTGAAAAACGTTGTTTGGAACTGCTTTGCAGCCTCATTAAAGTGCAAAACGTAAAGGGCAGCAGACAGGAAAATGCTCAAATTAAAAACCAAACCAGAAAGCAAAGGCTCACAGAAGGATTTTGTAGACCATTTTTTGGTTTTCTTTAATGAAAACAACAACAAACATTAGCCACTCAGGTGTAAATTAGATTAAGAGGAAACAATTCCATTTCAAAAAAAACACATGGAAGAATTTTAATGAATATCAGGACTTCAGTGGATATCTTGAAAAACGGGAAATTCACCAAGATTTCCTTTTTCCAGCAATTATTTCCTGCAAGCCATTTCCATCCCAGCATTTCCCAAGCGTGTAAATATTGGGGGGTGGGAAAAAAAGAGACAGCTCTAAAGAGACCCATCCCTGCTCTTCAAACTGCTTGGGGAGAGTGGCAAAGGGAGAGCTGGAAGAAGGTCAGCAGACCTCATTAAATAAGGCAGGACCCTCAAACAAGAACCTCATTTCACTTATCCGGGCAGGCACTGATTCCCAGCAGAGAAGGAGCTGGCTGTCAAGGGATGGGATGTCTCAGGTAGCAACCGTTTCCTTCCTCTGTCTCATTCTCAGGGGTTTTGCCCTCATTTGCACCAAACTTTCTGGGGTTAGCACCCTGTTCCCAAAAGCTCAGCTACCTACCAGGCTTGGAGCACAGCGCTGTGGGGTCTGGGATGGGGTGGGGACTTCCCTGGGTCCCATTCCACACGTATTTGTCACTGAGGTTGCTCGTGATCAGGGGCTTTTGCTTTAAACCAGGTTGTCATTTTAAATGTTAGTCTAACACTGTAGAGAGGTGAAGAGGGGTGGGTGTTTGTGGATCAGGTCGGATTTCATTGATTGACATTTAGGCTGAACATTAGGAAAAAAATTTTCACAGAAAGGGTCACTGGGCAGTGGCAGAGGCTGCCCAGGAGGTGGTTGAGTCACCTTCCCTGGAGGGGTTTAAGGGATGGGTGGACGAGGTGCTGAGGGACATGGGTTAGTGATTGATGGGAGTGGTTGGACTTGATCTGGTGGGTCTCTTCCAAGCTGGTGATTCTATGATTATATGATATAAAGACTTTGTGAAGAATAAGGTTCCTGGGGTGGCAGGAGAGAGGCAGCAGAGACTCAAGTGTTGTTCAGTTCATCTTCTGCGCCTTCCTCACAGCCCTGGCATGGCCTCAGTGTGATAAACCTGGTGGTGGGAAAGGGAATGGGCTCTTTGTCCCCAGAGACACTGTAGTACCTGGCTGCTCAGGGGCTCCCACAAACATGGGGACTGAGGGGAGGACACCTGTGGATTTTAGCTGCTCCGACCTTGCTTGCCTGGGCCACAGGGAAGGTCCTGTGCTGCCGAGCCTGTGCTGGAGGTGCACCCAGTGCCTGCACCTGCCCCTCAGGACCTTTCCCTCATCTGGAACCACCATCAGACTACAAATATCACCAACCCACAGGCTTGCAAATGCCCTGAGACCTGATGTTGCGACGGCCACTAACTTCTGGGACGTCTGGTGCAATGGGAACACGTTTGGTTACACAGCATCTGATCACACTCCTCGCTCTGTGTTGGGAGGGCAGCTGCCCGACACTGTTTCCTTGGCATCCACCTTGCAAACGAGCAGGGGGAATGCCCAGAGGAGGAAAAAGTTGCTTCTGCGTGTCAGTGCCCAAAAACTTCTGTCTCAAACTGCCAATTTTGCTTTCTCCTGCCTTTTTAATTTGTGTTCTCAGAGTCTTTTTCACTTCATCTTCAATAATGAGAGAACAAACCGCTCTTTGCACAAGTAAAATGAAACATGAATGTAAAGAAACAGGATTTTCAATATCCCTTTTCATTCAGGTGCATTTCTCTTTAGTGAATACATCTGCTATTGCCAGAGACAAATCCACCCGAGGGATGGAGGTGACGCCCCTGACCCTGAGAGCAGAGCCAGCTCCGAGATGGGCATCCGTAACCCACCACAGCGCCCAGCCTGGCAACAGCAGCCGTGGACGCGGTCAGAAAGAAATTATCACATAAATACCACGGTAGAGCTTCTCTTTTATATCATTTCTAGGAGTTCCTAGTGAAATGAGCACTCGGGGGAGGCTGACAGTCAGCTAAACCAACAAAATCGCATGGATGCACGCAAACAACATCGAATGGAAAGGTTTCGGAGACCGTTTCCGTCACCTCCTGCCTGCACTCAGACACGAGTTGAGAGAAGGGAAGAGCCGAGGAGTTGGGAAAAGCATTTCCAGCCAGCAATGTGGCAGCACAAAATGACCTGCGCTTGGCTTTCTGCTGAGCTTCAAATCGCTCCAAGGCTTTAGGACAAAATCGGTTGGTTTACCTTCTGAATTATAATTTTTACAGAGGTGGAGGACATTGTAGCAAAATTTGTTGATGTAAATTTATTAACTCCGTGTAAAAGCCATTTTTCTTGATAGATGGTTGGGTATTTCCCCCCCCTCCCTGTGTGATCTTTATTGTTTTAAGTGTAAAAACATGAAGGGAAACCCACAAAAAGGCAGCAAACATGCACATTTCAATCATCTCTATTTTATATATTAAACAGGGACACATTTTCCCCTCACAAAATCCCATGTCCTATCATCCAAAATGCCCTGAAAGCGTTAACAACACCGGATGAACAAATTAACTTCCCATTCAAAAATAAATAAAGGGGAGAAGATGGAAAAAAAAAATGAAATACTCTAACGAGACCCCAATGTGCCAGCGGGTCGCTGGTGTCGTACAGGCAGCATCTCAGCCACCGCAGCCTCTGCTCTGGGTTTTCATCGAGGAAAAGCCCAGCCCTCCCCTGGAGATGCTGAGCCTCTCCCAGCTCCCTTTCCACCACAGGGAAAAAAAAAAAAAAAAGGGGGAAATAATAATAAAATGTGAATTTACCTGGAAATTAAACCCGTTTCCCTGGCAGGAGGATAAAGGCAAAGCGAGCACTGGCTGCGACACGGAGCTCGGAGAGATGCTGGGACAGATGCAGGCGAGAGGGAAACAGGAGCCGAAGGTGGGAGAGGCTCTGGGGCTCTTGGAGAGGAAAAGAAAATTATCTGGAAGGTGATTCCCACCTGGAAGCCGTTAAGGAATCCGGCAGGTGGTTCTCCAAGCTGGGGAAAATCGCTGCCGCTCGGCTTTGCTCCTGGCAGGGTCGAGTCGTTAGTGATGCTCCCCCTCGGAACGGAATTAAATAAACGGTAATTTCGGTCTTACCCGTTTCTTTGGACGGGGGTTCTACGATTTAATATTTGTGGGGTTTGGGGAGGACGTGAGTGTCTCGGTCGCTCCACCAGACACACCCCCCCGCACCTCGGGGGGACCCGATTTTGGGGGGTCGGGGGGAGGACGCCCTGCCTGCCGCTCTCGGAGCGACAACATGCTGGCACGGGGTCGTTTTGCTTTAAAATCGGGGAGCGGGGAGAAAGGAGGAAAAAAAGTCCGATATTTTGATGGGAAACTTAAAGGAAACTCGCCCTGTTTTGCTCTCCCTCCTCGGATTTTCAGGCGGAGCCCCGGCTCGGGGTGATGCTGGGGGGAAGCCGGTGCTGCTGCCCTTCTCCCTCCAGGAACGGGGCTCCCCCCGCATCAGCGCCTCCTCCCAGCCCCGTGTCCCGCATCCCTCGGGCTCGGGGGCTGCTGGAGGCTGGGGCAGAGCCGCGGGGGAGCCAGCGAGCCCCTAGAGGCGGTGGGGACCCGGGCAGAGGTCCCCCTCCTCCAGGATGTCCACCTCGTCCTCGGGGTCCTGGAGCAAGAAGGGGCCGGGGGGAGCCTTGCGGGGCTCGGTGCCCGCAGCCTCGGGCAGCTCGGGCTCGGGGGAGCTCTGCTCCCGGCTCTCCTCGCCTCCTGGGTGCTTGGGGTCGTCCTGGCTTTTCCGCAGCTGTTTTTTGTGCTTCATGCGACGGTTCTGGAACCAGGTTTTCACCTGGGAAAGAGCGGAAAAAAAAAAAAAAGGAAAAAAAAAAAAAAAGAAGGGGGAAAAGGAAGGGATAAAAAGAAAATTAAAAAAGCGAAGGTGGGAATGCTTGCGTGGGATACGGGGTAGGGATGATGCGAGGGATGCGAGATGGAGAGGGGTGGGGATGCTGCGAGGGATACGGGACTCTCGCTTTGGATACGGGATGGGGATGCTGCGAGGGGTACAGGATGGAGATGGGAGGGAATGCTGCGAGGGATACGGGATCCTGCATGGGTTAGAGGATGGGAGGGGATGCCGCGAGGGATATAGGATTCTTGCGTGGGATATAGGATGGGGATGCTGCGAGGGATACGAGATGGAGACGGGTGGGGATGCTGCGAAGGATACAGGATGCTTGCGTGGGATGCGGGATGGGGGATAGGAGGGGATGCTGCAAGGGATACGGGATCCTGCATGGGATAAAGGATGAAGATGCTGCGAGGGACACGGGATGCTTGCGTGGGATGCGGGATGGGGGATAGGAGGGGATGCTGCAAGGGATACGGGATCCTGCATGGGATAAAGGATGAAGATGCTGCGAGGGACACGGGATGCTTGCGTGGGATGCGGGATGGGGGATAGGAGGGGATGCTGCAAGGGATAGGGGATCCTGCATGGGATAAAGGATGAAGATGCTGCGAGGGATACAGGATGCTTGCGTGGGATGCGGGATGGGGGATAGGAGGGGATGCTGCAAGGGATACGGGATCCTGCATGGGATAAAGGACGAGGATGCTGCGAGGGATACAGGATGCTTGCGTGGGATACGGGATGGGGATCCTGCGGGGGATACAGGATGGAGATAGGTGGGGACGCTGCGAAGGATACGGGATTCTTGCGTGGGATACGGGCCGGGGATGCTGCGAGGGATGCAGGATGGAAAGAGCTGGGGATGCCTCACGGGATGCTGTTCCAGACCCCTTCCCTGCGGGCTGGAGCCGGCCCCCGCGGTACCTGGGTCTCGGAGAGGCTGAGGGCCGTGGCCAGCTCCACCCGTTCGGGCGTGGAAAGGTAACGCTGGATCTCAAACCTCTTCTCCAGGCCGGAGAGCTGCGAGTCGGAGAAAACGGTGCGGGCTTTGCGGCGGCGACAGTGCTTCCCGGGCAGCTCGGCGTGAGGGTGGTGCTGGAAAAGGGCTGGCACCGGCACTCCTGGGGGGACACACGGCGGGTGGGCTCTCCCCCTGCCTCCCTAGTTTTTTGGGTTTTTTTTCTAGTGGAATTTTTTCGTTTATTTCGTTTCTTCGAAGTTGTTTTCTTGGTTTGGGGGATGCTCTAAAGACACGGGGCTTTGCGAAGCGCTCCTTTCCCACCGCTGCTGCGGGAAACCTCCCACCCCACCCCCGGCAATTAAACCGCAACGAAATGGATGCGGGAAAACCAGAGGAGCCCTGAAAAATCCTGGGGGGAGAGAGAAAAGTCTTCCACGGCCGCGAAGGAGCACAATTTGGGCTGCCCGGTGGGAAACTTTAGGAAGAATATTTGCTTCCAAGAGCGAGGAGCCGGTCTGGGAAGGAGAAACCTCGTCCAGCTCCAGGGGAGCATCCCAGGTGGAGGGGGGAAAGCAAAACCCGGAGAGGCAACTCAAGAAAAAAGAAAAGGAAAAAAAAAAAAAAAAAACCAAACACGTTATCGGCCCAAAATGAAAAATAATGCTAAAAATGTGACAATTAAAAGCAAAAACAGGCAGAGGGAACCCTCCAGATGTCGGGCGATCGAGCCAAACTACACAAATTACAAAGGAGCCACAGCGCTGTGGCTCCTTTCTCCCCAAAACGAAGCCGGGGGGTTGCAGGCACGATTTGGGTGAAGGATGCTGCAAGGTTCCCCGGAGCCCCAAGAGGAGCGAGTCCCCCCCAGAGCCCCAACCTCCCGCACTTACCCGAGGCGGTGAGAAAGTAGGGATGGTGATGATGCTCCGGCTTGTGCAGGGCAGGGTGCGGGTGAGGAGCCAGGAGGGTCGGGGTTGGCATCAGGGGGTACCCATAGTCCAAGAGGGGGACGCGGGAGGCCAAGGAGCCGGGGAAATGCTCGGAGGGCACCTCCCGCAAGGGTTTGGGCTTGTGCAGGAGGATATCCTCGATGAAGAAGGACGTGGGCCTGGGCGCCGAGACGGGGTGCACGGGCGAGGTGAAGTTGAGGTTCATTTCTGGGCTCCCCGCCTCGGGCAGCGGGGAAGGGAGCGAGCCGGGCTGAGCGCTGGGGAGATAATAAATAAAAATCACGCTAACAACCGAAAAACAGTTTAAGAAAAAAGGCGGAACAGAAGTAAGTAGTAATAACTTAAGAAAAAAAAAAAAAAAAGAAGGAAAAAAAGAAATAATGGGGAAGGCTGCTAGGCGGGTGGGCTGGGGATGCGCGGGGAGCTGCCTTTGAGGCGCGGCGGGCAGGGGCTGCGGAGAGAGCCAATGGCGATGGGGCGGGCGGGGGGACGGGCCCGTGGGCCACCTAAAGCCCCGCCGAGGCGAGGAGCGGGCGTGGGAGCGGAGGAGCCGCGTAGCATCCCTCATTCGGCATCCCCTGCATCCCGCTCAGCATCCCTCGCTCAGCATCCCTTGCATCCTTCTCAGCATCCCTCGTGCAAGATCCCCTGCTCAGCATCCCTCACACAACATCCCCTGCATCCCTCTCAGCATCCCTCGTGCAAGATCCCCTGCATCCCGCTCAGCACCCCTCGCTCAGCATCCCCTGCATCCCGCTCAGCATTCCTCGCTCAGCATCCCTCGTGCAAGATTCCCTGCTCAGCATCCCTCACACAACATCCCCTGCATCCCTCTCAGCATCCCTCATACAACATCCCCTGCTCAGCGTCCCCCTCTCAGCATCCCCAGCCCCGGTCCCAGTGCAGGCGTCGGCTCGTTTTCTCAATATAAGTTTTTTTCTCCCTTTTTCTTATAAAGCAAAAACTTCGGGAAATAAAAACTCCCGACCTGTCCTGTGCTCTGCTCCCAACTTGTCCCCCTGCACCAGCTCCTGCCTTTCCGCTCAGTTATTGCCCCGTTGGGGTTTTGTTCCCATCCATCCCCCGCTCAGAGTTGTGCCAACACTTCTTTTTTATCATTATTTTTCTTCTTCTTTCCTCTGTTTGTCTTTTTCCCCCCCTCCCCTAATCTGTAACATTCATTTCCCCGGAGTCAATTTGCTAAAATGAGGGTGATACGCCACATCATAGCCGCGATAATTTCGGTTCGCATCTCAGAAAATTGCTCTAATTATTGATGTTAAACTCAGGGAAATTAAAAGAAGGCACTTCTCCTTCATCTCCGGATTTTAAGCTCTAATTTGTTGAAATCGAGTTGTCATCACAATTCCAATCACTACCGTTAATAGTAAAAGTGTTCTAATAGAGCCAGAATTCGCGCAACCCATGCTATTAGATAATTAAGAAAGATGTTAGAAGGGCAAGTGCTAATCCTTGGGCACATGGACAGCGTTTCCATCTGATCCAGCAGGTAGAACAAATTAATTACCAGAATCAATTAGTCCTAAAAGTACAGTTCTCAGGGAAGTGTAAGCCATGCCTTCCATATGGATGAGCTGGTAAATGGTAAATAGAGGAGGAAAAAAAAGAAAAACTCGAAAAGAATAGAAATACCCCTCTCCCGGTGTTAATGAATCTGGAATTCAGCTCGCCTGAGTTTTCCAGTGGTGCTGCCGCTTCTCCACCGAGGGCGAGGGGACAGGGGTGGCTTTTAAAATACAGATGTGGCTCCTTCACCAGTTCCACCAAACCAGGGGAAGGGAAGGGGGACAAAAGAGAGCTCCCTGCCTCACTGGAAAAATCCATGGGAGAGTTTTGTTCCTCATGCAGACACCCCTGCTTTGTTTTACACCCGCAGGGCTCACCCCTGGGCAGGCACCACTACTCTCACCATGCACTTAAGTCACATATATATATATATATATATATATATATACACACACACACACATATATATAAGCTGAGGGACATGGTTTAGTGTTTGATAGAAATGGTTGGACTCGATGATCTGGTGGGTCTCTTCCAACCTGGTGATTCTATGATTTTATATATATATATATATATGTATATAAGTCCATGCCAGCACAGTGTGGATGCTGATGAGCTGCTGCTCCGAGGCAAGAATCCTTTGGGAAGCGCAGGCTTGGGGGGAAAACTTGCTGCTTCTCCCACTGCTGCCAGCAAAACTCGCTCCTTTTCTCCAGAAAAATAACAACAATAATAATAACAATAACAATAATGATGACGGCAGCAGCAACAACAACAACAATAATAATAGAAAATCTGTTGCAGCACTCCCTCCTGAAACACCCATTTCGGCATCAGCCCCCGGATTTTGGCTGGGGGTTTAGGAATCCAACAGGCTAACAACTTTCTTCAAGGAGCAAATGAGTAAGCAAATGAATTAACAGTGATGAAACGGGTCTAATGCTCGACTTGTTAACGGAGGGAGCGCAGCCAGGGGCTTGTAAGCCGCTTGACTGGCTATTTCATCAGCTGGGATTGCTTCTCTGGGAGGGCTGGGGCTTTATTCAGCACGGAGGGGTGTGCACATGTATGTATTTAAGGCAGATTTGAAGGATTAAAGACGGGTTATTTCAGCCAGGCTGGGTCACAGCTGTAGGACTTGGGGTAGAGCTTGCTTGAACCTCATCCAGAGAGGCTGCTTTTGAGTCTGTCTTTATTTAGGGTTTATTTAGGGTACAGATGGAGAAGGAGGAATGGGGGCTGCTGTCTGGGTGTTACATCGCAGCAAAACTTGGTCCCAAACCAGGCAGTAGCACCTCAGGCTCAGCAGCCTCTCCTTGATGCTGGTTCAGGGACAAGAAGCGGAGGGGTAACCCCCTGTCTGTGAAGTCCCCTGGATAGAAAGCAGACCCCAGGAAGGGGCTCTGCAGTCCTCGCACCCAGAGGTTTTGAAAATTTAACATTTCATGGCTTTTGGTGGCAGGAATAGGGCACCAGGTGCTTCCCACCATCAGCAGGCTCTGTTGGGATGGTGGCTCTTTGCCCCACAAGCTTCTCATCTATTTTCCCCCACAGTGGCGGGGGGGATCCAAGAGTGTAGATCTGACCTCGGAATCTGCAAACACTCCCAACCCCCTGGTTCTCTTCAAGGACCAGACCCTGGATTACACATTAACCCTTTTTTTTTGTGGCTGCATAGACATATGCAACAGATATTTCTCTATATTTTAACACGCATACACGATTCTATTTGCTGCCAAGTCCATGAGTGAGTGAGGTCTCCAAAGAGATCCTCTGTGGACTCCTCTCAACAAAGCTGGGTCGGGGCAGATGTGGTCCCACAGTTTTCCTCAAGATTTGGCAGAAACTGCCCCAAACCTGGGTAGAATCTGAGGTCTCACTGGGCTGAGGTGAGAAAACAAGGAGGACTGGGGGCAGCGCAAGGTAGGGAGAAGAAGTAGGAGTGGTTGGTTCGCTCACTGTGTGTTTCTCTTCCAGTAGAGAGGGGACCAGAATTGCCTCTTGACGCTGCGCTCACATCCTTCTCTGAACACCTTGTAGGACTGTGTAACATCTAAGCCTGCACCCCCAAATAACTCCAGCCCCCTCCAGAGGCAGGAGCTTGTGAACTCAGGTCACCGCGCTACTGTGGAGTTTATTTGTTGTTTCTTCAATAAAATAAAAGGATTTCTACAGGCTCAAAGAGCTTTATAAACTTTGCTGGTAGCTATGCATGCGCATTCCCCCTCCACGCATGTACGACCCCTTCCTTTTCACAGCTTAGTAACATACATGTGCTTTGGTTACAGAAACCCCAGTCATCACCACTTGCAGACTTAAGATCATTTGAAGGCATCCTCGGGAAATTTTGCCCAGGAAAACATAAATTTATTTGACTTAAAACCTAAAGGGTCATTTAAAAGGTCGGTGCAGCTGTATTGATGTTAGTAGCTTTATTTGAGCATGTTGCATTAGGGATAAATTTAGTGCGGCTTAAAAATACATGCACTTACCTTCCTGTGGCTCTTGAAGACATAAGGTAGCTTAGGAGTCCAGCCTTTTCATGCCTTTCAAGAAAAATCCACTCCAAAAGGAAGGGTTAAATTAAAACCAGACAGCCTTGATACGATCAAAATGGGAGCCTGGCTACAGGAAAAAGGTCTGAAGAGCTCGGTTTGAGTAGCCACACACGTGACGTAGAGAGAGGTCTTTTGAACACAAAGCCTGGCTTCACGGAGAATGTTCCATGCATGATGTTTCAGATAAAACCCACTGTGAAGATGCCTTTGCCTGGGGACTCATTGGGTGCTGCTGGTGAGAGGGAAAAACACTTCTATGCTTCAACTGCAGCCACTTTCCCCACCTGCATCCCACCTACCTTTGCCTACATCTACTCTTTCTCCACAGGTCTCCAAGACATGGCACCCAGCCCTGCCTCTTGCCACCCAGGTTCAGAGTGGAAAATTGTGGCTCCCAGAGCCCAGTGACACTGTGTTCATGGCAAGAGAAATTTATTTTAATCTATCTTTATCAGCCTGATCTAATGGGAGGTGTCCCTGTCCATCGCAGGGGGGTTGGAACTAGATGATCTTTAAGGTCCCTTCTGACCCAAACTATTCTATGATTCTATCAATGTGATAGAATCAAAAGCAGCAGGGCAAAGCCCCTTCACTACCAATTTAAGTCTGTTCTAGAGGTTTTTACTGACATTTCAGCATGGCCAGAGGTAATATTTTAACATCAGCAACCTCTATCATGCCTTGACACCAACTCAAGTTCAAGAAGAGCATGGTGGATGGGCTCTTGCCTGAAGCAACAGATCGTCTCAGGACAGAGCTGGTAGAAGGTGGGAAGCAAGGAAAGTGTCAAAGAGGCTCTTACCTCCTTACCAGGGTTGGTGACAGCACCAGGAGAAGATCCAACCTGGTCTTCCACAGCTCATAACCCTGCTCCTCTTAGCTTTTACTGCCTTGAAAATACATCATCCTGCAGCCCACGGACTGACACTCTCCTTCGTTTGTAGCTGAGATAAGGAGAAGGCAGAATGAGAAATAAAGAACCAATCAGCATGTTAATTTTACTCCAAGATAATAAACACTCAGGTTAAAAACTGAGCCTGTGTCATTCTGACAGAATTACTGAACTTACCCACAAACATCGTGGTAATTCCAGGGCTACAGTTCTAGTTAAACTAGGGAGGGATGGAAGAGTTGCTCATGTGAAGGGTCACGTTAAGAAGTGACTGAGACAGGAAGGTACTTTTGAGGCTTTTATCACTACCAGTAACAGCAAGAAATTTCATAAGAAGGGATATGGCATCAATGATGGGCAAAAATTGTTTCAGAGGGTAAAAGCTTAAACTGTAACTTCCTTACCTTCCTCCCAAACCCCACTCTCCATGCACGGCCTCAGGGATTTCATTCCTAAATCCAGAATTTTATCTCTGTATTGAAAATTTCCTTCATTATATGATATTCCTGAACATTTTCTGAAGGCAGGGATGCTTACATAAATAAAATTACAATACTGACATTGACGAGTTCGGTGTAAACTCTTCTCCTAACAATGACTCTTATTAACTAAGACCTAGGTTCTTTTTAATTATCTAATATTTGTCTTCAACTTCAGCAGGGTTGTCTGCATGGCTCCAAACCACAGCAAGATTATTCCTTCTTTCTCTCTTTCCTTTATTTTTGGAATGAGCCAGGAATTGGGAGGGAGGCTTAGAAGTTTCCCTGGGACCTGCTTTCAATTAGTCTTCTCTTTATTTGGTTACATATCAATTCCTCCTCATCCTGTGACCAACCCATGGGCATTGCTTACTCCCTTGAGGCGAAGGTGATTATTTCACCCAGAACCATCTGTACTTTGGGATCTTGGCTAATCCTTTGCTCTCAAAAAAATCCATTGTCACTGCTGTACTCACTGCTTTGCTGTTGCCTTCAACACCTTAAAGCTTATTCATTTTTTTTTTCATTCCCGCTGTGTAACAATCATCGGCACAACTCAACATTTTGATTCACTTTTTTAGCACTAATGACTCAGGGCTTCCCTTGTTTCCCCGATTTCATGATGTATGAACCTTGCACATTTTAACCACTGGGGCAAGATAATCCTTCTTTTCCCTTTCTTATCCATTCAGCCTTTATCTTACTCCCATTGTTTTCCTATTGTTATTTGTGGCTTTCCTCTAATTACTTGTCATATCCTTTCTGTAGCGCCAGGTACCCCATGAAAACCTCAAATACATTTGCTACCTAGAAGAATACTTGAATGTAGAATTCTGACTCTGATCTCAGGCTGACGTAAGTCAGGAGTAACATATAAAACCCAATGGAGTGTGTAAATCTAAATGACGCAAATACTTTGATTCTTTTCAATTCCACTCTTTGCTTTCCAGCTTTAAAGCGTCACATTTTGAAGCCTTAAAAATAAAAAGCACACAAACAATGTACTGCAAGGTCGGAGGAAGCTATTGTACCCACCCAGCCTGACCTCCTGAATCACACAAGCCAGAGTTTCATCTAGTAACTCCTGCATCTATGTTAGAAAAACACCCAACCTGGGCAGCACGTGGAAGAAGAATACAGGTTTTCTAAGTCTTCAAATTATGTTTGGTACATCACAGTATATACATAGGAAATATATGGTTATAAATAGGATGAACATTCAGCTTTCTCTTCTCTCAATCTCTATGAGCCTCTCCATTTCTATTTTGACCAACAGCATTAACAAACTGTGACGAGTTACAAAATCTACACTAAGCATTTATAAATATGATTCAGCCTTCAATTAAAAGGGCAACCTCTACTAGTGGAGTTTATAAATCAATCAGCGTTCCAGCTTAATTTTGCTTCCTAGTTTAAGTGTACAAATTGTTATAGCGACTTCTGTTGAGACAAACACCAATGTCATATCTTTCACACATCTCTCACATGCACAGTGACAGACACAAGCTGATGCCAACTTAGCCGGTCATTTCATTAAAAGAAAAGGTATCTTTATTGCAAGACAATTAAACCTTTTTCTTTCATGTTTGCTCCAAACAGATTGCAAAACTAGTTGGACTTAGTTTACAAAAAAAGGTAACCTTTTTGATGATCAAAGGAAGAGATTGGTTCCATTACTTGCATTAGTCAGACTTTGCTGTGCTGTGGCCTTCAGAATAAAGGGAGAAATGTACTTTAGAAAGATCTGAGTAACACACTTTACTCGAAACATTTTTGTATTATATTGCTTTTTGACTGTTTCAGCTTACTCTGTATCTGTGCACTTTATTTTAAGCACTCCAGAAGTGGATGACAGGTCCGGAGGAAAAAGATAGAATCCAGGCAGCATCTCGCAAATGCATCTTCAAATAATGCTTTAAAACTGGAAATCACATTTTGAAACAGCATTTTGTACGTTTGCAGGGATGGGGCATTCAAATGGAGATAGAATGTAACATAATATTGTCGTATGTTAAAAACAATTTCTCCTATTTATCCATATTATTTTTAAATGGAAATGTTAAAAAGCTCTAGGTCACAATGCAGGCAGATGCCTGGTAATAAATCAGTAAGATAATTTTTGCATGATTTTTCCATGCTTTAGAAAATAAACTCAATTCTTTAGTTCAGCAAGATTCGATTCAATTCTGCTATTCCTCGCTCTTCGTGATATTTCATTTAAATATGGTTTCCTGCTAAAAAAATGAAACTTTGGTGTCCCTCTAAAACCTTACCAGGGTAAGAGGAGAGCTAACAGAGCTCAGCTGAATGGCAGGCTCAAATACACCCTTTCCCAAAACACTTTCTAAGTAAGAGGATACACAGAAAGCAACAAGGTTGTGATTGTGAGGTGAGTCTGGGCTGCAAGGCTGGAGGATCCAGACTAGCTCTGGTGGAGAAAAAGCCAATGCACATGGGTTGTAGCAGTTGCAGCAGCAGGGGAGAGAAATCCTGCTGACTAAAAAGCTGGACGTGGTTTCTAACATTGGGAGAAACCCCTTCCAGACAAATATAGGCACCTAACACAGCAAACAGGCTCCAGCTTGGGTTCTAGAGGAGACCCAGGCTCCTCCAGGGATGGATGTACAACCACGGTCTGTTCAGGCAATAGGACAGCATTTTAGGATCATCTTTAATTACTCATTTAATTCTAGAGGTGCTTCTATAGGCGATGGTACCATTGCAACAAATGTAACTGAGCTACTGGATCAGCTTTGCATCGTGTGTGCACGCTAAAGAATTTTGTAGGTGGATTAAATACGTTCCACACAACAATAAGACTTAAATGCTACAGGTTTTTTTAAGCCTTCCCCAGTCTGAAAAAAAAATCTTTACATGTGGAGCATGGCATTATTTTTTAGAACAGTAGAAGCATAATAGAAAACTTGTGGTTGGCCTAGATGATCCGATGGGTCTTTTTCAACCAGGTGATTCTATGAAAACTGCACAGACTTAAAAACACCCAGTGATTTCTTACTTATGAGACACACAAATCTGATTATTTTTTGGGGGGGTCTTGATTTAGCTTCCACTTATCCAGTATTTTCCATAATGAGTTATAGGGTCTCCTATTTCATAAACACGTTATCTGCTCTTCAAAGCCAGTGTGAGAAACGATCAATGCAATGTAATCACCAGGCTCACCAATGCAAAGCAAGCGTTTGTTCTCTACCAAATCTGCTTTTGTTTTCGTTTGACTTCGAGGGGATCAAGCCTTGGCATTCAATGGCCTAGAGCCTTCTTTGCAAATCAGTTTGCCATTTGTTTTTATACACAGAAAATTAAACCTAGGCGTCCAACAGGTCAAGAGGCATAAGCTTGAATGGAAGAAAACAGCAACACAGTTATGGGAAACAATATATCATACAAAACATCCTCAACGCTAAGGGGGTGTTTTAGAATATTGTAAGCTTGTGCTGCTTCCTAACAGGGTCCAAAATAAGAGAGTTGTGTGCACACACTTGTATGCACGTTTCTGTCCAACTGAGATCTGTACTTGAGCCTCAAAATAAGTACAAAAAGGAGTATTTTCCAGTTTGTATCCTCCGGCAAGTGCAATTTCCCTCCAACACGCATTACATTCATTTAGCCTAGTGCATTTTTAATAGACATTATTCATCTATTACCTTAATGAGCTTGTGGTGAAAGCATATTGCCTCCCAATTTTAACAAAAGCAGTCTAATATTGCTGCAGCTTTTTCCCCTTTTGCCTTCCAAGGCAGCAGCACCGAGGGGGGAAGAAAAAAGCTATAGAGACAGATACGGTTTTTATTCTGTGTCACAACACTACATTAAGAATAAAACCTTCCACTTAAACACTTAAATGAAAACATCGAGAAACTAATTTACCATTTGTAACCACATGATTTAAGTAGGAGCAGCTTTAATTTTCTTCCCATTTTCCTCATATTCAATGTGAGCCCACATTAGATTTCACTGGCTCAAATCACAACACTTAAAGCCACTTTCATTTTCTTTTTGATTAAATAATTGAAATTCCTGTCACTGCCTGCACTTTACTAGCACACAAATTTTATGTGTAAAGATAAATACTCTTTCTTTCTCTCTTCCCTGAGTGTAGGCTTTTTTTTTTCTTTTTTTTTTTGCCTTTTTTTCAGTTTAATCTTAAAAGCAGGCAAGGTTTAGTTTATTGATGGTTCCATAAAATGGATCAGTACTCCATTCACCTATTTCGTAGAATTACACCGCTCCCATTAAGTGATTGTTTTGAGAAATTATGGAAAGCCATCTTCTCTAATTTAGCTGTCATCGTTGTAAGGTTATTGCTATCCAATCCTAAAAGGACAGGAAGCCTGGTTGCTCGCGTGCTGTTCCCTCGCATCCATTAAAGTCTGAAGCCTTGATTTTTATTTAAGTATTTGTTTCAATTAGGGTAACAAGTTTTATTAATGCTCCCTAATAACTTACTCTGACAAAATCCAGGACGCTCTCCACGGTGAAGGGCCCAGCCGAGGCGCAGCAGCCATTGGTGACGCCGTAATGAGCAGAGGACTCAAAGGCGGCTTCCAGCTCCGGGGAAAAACACCTGCAGGACTCACCCACCTCAGCCACTCCTGGCACCTCTTGCAGGGCTACTGCAAACCATAGAATTACAGAATTATAGAATAGTTTGAGTTGGAAGGGGTGTTAAAATCCATCCAGCTCCAAACCCCCCTACAGGGACACCTCCTGCTGGATCAGGGGCTCCAAGGCCCATCCAACCTGGCCTGGAACATCTCCAGGGATGGGGCAGCCACCACAACCTCACCTGGAGTCCTGTGTCCAGTTCTGGAGTCCTCAGCACAGGAAGGACATGGAGCTGTTGGAGAGAATCCAGAGGAGGCCACGAAGGTGATTTGAGGGCTGGAGCACCTCCTGTACAAGGATGAGCTGAGAGACTTGGGGCTGCTCGGCCTAGAGAAGAGAAGGCTAAGAGGAGGCCTTAGAGCAGCTTCCAGTGCTGCAAGGGGGCCTGGAAGAATTGATGGAGACAGACTTTTTAGAAGTCTTTAATGGCAGGAGAAGGAGTGATGGGTTTAAACTAAAGGAGAGAAGGTTTAGACTGAGAGGAGACCTCACTGCTCTCTAGAACTACCTGAAAGTAGGTTATAAAGAGGAGGGAGCTGGGCTCTTCTCCCAAGTGACATGGGACAGGACGAGAGGGAATGGCCTCAAGCTGCACCAGGGGAGGTTTAGGCTGGACATTAGGAAAAAAAAATTCACATAAAGGGTCATTGGGCAGTGTCAGATGCTGCCCAGGGAGGAGGTTGAGTCACCTTCCCTGGAGGGGTTTAAGGGACGGGTGGATGAGGTGCTGAGGGACATGGGTTAGTGATTGATGAGAATGGTTGGACTCGATGATCTGGTGGGTCTCTTCCAACCTGGTTATTCTATGATTCTATGACTGACTATAAGGAAGATATTTTTTAGAATGAGAGTGATGAAACACTGGCATAGGTTGACATGGAAGGGGTGGAGGCCCCATCCTCAGGCTGAGCAACTTGAGCAACTGAGCATCCTCTGAGCAACTTGAGCAACTTGATCAAGTTGAAGATGTCCCTGCTCATGGCAGAGGTATTGGACTGGATGTCCTGCAAATTTCTCCCTGATTCTAAGAATCACCACAATTTTTAGGTGTATCAGCAATGCCAACCTAGCCAGAAATTTCATTCCCCAGCAGACAGCAAACTCCTCCTCTTTTCTCAGAAGGAAAAGCTGGGATATTTTTACAATTCCTACAGAATAGTAACATCTTTCTGCTGACCTCGTAGCCCCACCAAAGCCGCAGTGGCTTTGAATTTTTTGTAGAATTCTTTGAGAAGAACTTCAAAGGGTGCCCAGGTTTTCTAAACTCTCTGCTGAGCTGGGGGATGACGCTGCCTTTCTCTGCCAGCCTGGCCAAGTTCATCTCATGTACTATCAGGAAAAATAATAAAGGCAACTTCCATTTTTATACCACACAGTATAGAAGCCTTCCTGACACTGTTGAATATGCATTTTTCCCATTAGGGAAAAAAGAAAACCCAACCTGAAAACAAACTTCCAGAGGAAAACTGGCCACCAGTATTTCCAAGTGAGTTAGGTGCAGAAGTCAGGGGCCTTGCTGTGTATGAGGCAACGCAATAGGTCAGCTACAGCTTTGAGTTCTGCAAGAAGATCCAAGAAACAAAAGAAAACCATCTTTGTGATCACCCCTCCCTTCCCCTCTAACCATTCACCCCAGAGGACATTGTTAACGTATAATAACTGGGCATGTCAGCATCAATTAGGCAACTCATAATAAAGCAGATGCTGCTATTGTGAAGAGGATGCAGTGAAAGTATGGGTAGAGGAAGGCCCTCAGCACAGTCCTGGCTAAGTAGATATGATGCTAATTGAATTCTTGCTGGCAATTTTTCACCCCTAGATGAACAAGAAAGAGGGGAATCTTAGAGTCTCATCTGTTTAGCTTGTGATCAGGGAAATGTTTACAAGACAGTAAATGAGCAACCTAATCCACAGAGGCATTGGCAGGAGCGGCTTCTTTAAAAAAGCCAGTGCCCCAAAACACTGAGATGTTGGATCTGATTTGCACCCCTTTCCCACAAAACCAGAAGTGGTTTGCGAGTTGATTATTTTATTTAATCTTAAGGAATTTCACAGCTTTTCCTTGTCCAGAGGCTGGAGATCCCACAAAAACCGTGACTCACCACCGCCTGACAGTAGCACCAAGGCATTTCCAGAGCTTTGAGGAGGCTCCAACCACACAAATATTTCAAATACAAATAGAAGGAGGAACTCATTGGACCCTGGGCACCTGAATTAAACCTAGAGAGCCCCTGTACTGCTAAATACACACCCAGAAACCTCCCTCTTAAAACTTGCCAGTTCTCTCCCCCTCTGCTTTGCAATCCTGCTAGGAAACTCGAGTATAACCCTTGTCATTTAAACCTACTTAGATGTTCCTGAAGCATCTTCTGACCACCAAGCTATAGAGGTACCTTTCCCTGGGCAGGAAAAAGAGGGGGCACCTGGACCCCTGGCTCTCCCTGCCAGTGTTCAGCCTCCCCAAAGCCCAGCAAACAGAAATTATGCCTTCCCCTGGAGATTTAGATGCCATTTTGCAGGTTAAGCTTTGCAAAAGTGAGAAGGTGAGAAGTCCTAGATTTTTACATGGGCTGAAACCTAAATTCCAGGGTTAAACCTGCTGGGTATTATTTTTTTGGCTAACAGCCTTGCTTTTTATTACCACTGGCACAAAGGAGGTGATTTCTCCACCTCATATTTATCAATGAGCAATTAAGTCTTTTCTAGTAACCCTGTGCTGAGAAGACCTTTTAAATTAAAATATTTTCCATTTGATTTTGTTAGCTGCTAAATGAAGATTGGGAAAAATAGGCTAATTACAGCTATCCTAATTAAGCTCCTACAATAACCCATAATTACAGCCATACTTACCACCTTTGTGCTGGACACTTTAACCTGTTGTGGTTTGTAATTAGTGTGTCTGCAGCGAGGGCTGGAAGCCAACATCTCTGCCCTGGTCCAGCAAGAGTTTTGATGGAAAGGGTGAAAACAAACTCTCTGTTTGTGGAAGTGTAATTGGGATAATTTGTGAGGCTTTCTTATTAGCAGCAAACCGAGGTTAGAAAGCTGGGGTTTAGTATGTGAGGTGACTCTTAAGTACGTTTTGTTAGAGAGAAATTGTGCTTTTCCTGCTGAGCAGCACGTGGCCTTCTTGGAGGAGAGCAAAGAGGCTGAGTCTGATCTTGGATAAATACCTGGGCTCTGGGTGACCCTTTCCCAAAACCTTTAGCAAGCCCCTCTTAGGGGTGAAAATATCCCTTTGTGCCTCAGTTTCCCCACTCACAGAAAGGAGTTAAGCCAGGGATTCAGGAGGTTGAGGCATCACCTATGCAGCATCTCTGCTTCACCTCACTTTGCCCCATCTTCGCAGCCTGGTACCCCCTCAGCCCTCCTGTTACCCACAGCAAGGAGTAGCCCGCATCGGCAAGGAGCTGCTGCCCGGTCAGGAGAGCCCCCAAAAGTTCAGCCTGCTCAAAGGAAAGGGAAAAAAAACGGTGCTTACAGTTACTCCGGGATGCTCGGTGCATTCAGCTGGCAAATTTCTTCTTGCCTTCATACTTGAGCTGGGAGTGTGCAGGTTGGGTCAGGAAAGGTGGGTACACCCTAAAAATCCCCACACACTCATTTGTATCCACAGAGGGTGGTTAAAGTGTGTAGCTGAACATGGGGACACATTTCAGAGCAGGGCTAGTTCTGGGGTTTTTTTCCAACTTTTACCCTACTTTTTATTTCCTCTTGTCTTAAAGCACCATCAGGCTAAGAATAGCAGAGCTCCTAGAATCATTAAGGCTGGAAAAGACCTCTAAAATCATCAAGTCCAACCATCAGACACTGTTCTGAGTCTACCTGCAACTCCCTGGAGCTGACAACACATCTTCTCAGCTTTTTTTTTTCTGTAACAAGGGGATAATAAGAAGAAAACAACCCCCTCATATCCACACGCTGAACCAGAATACTTATTTGGGTGGAGAAGCTAGAACTAAACACCCCAAAAATGCTAGTGAAAGGCTGAAACCCAGGCAGAGTGAACTGCATGATGCGGTTGCACTTTCACTGCCGAGCTGTTCTGTGAAGACGGGAGAATTTACAGGTTGCAAGCACTCACAGTGCTGAATGGAAGCACCTGCTTTAATGGGAACACAAATGGGTTTACAGGGAAAAAGCTGGGATGCATGTTTTGTGGCTGAAGAGCATGAGCATCTCTCAGAAACAGGACTGATATTCCCTAAATACAAACCATGCTGGCTGTAAGGGAGAAAAATCTCTTCCGCTCCGGTACCCAAAGAGGTTGCAAGTCTGGAGGAGCTGCTGGGTTTTCTGGAGAAAAACCTATTTGCCAGCAGGTACCTGGGCACCCGCAGCACAGCTGAGCTGCATATCCTGAGCTCAGCTCTGCAGAAACATCCTTCCCTGGCTCTGCAAGACACCTGAGAGCCCAAAGGGTCCTGTGGTATAAAGCTGCAAAATAGGGCTGGGGGGGGGAAAGGGTTGTTGCCAAAATGTTAGTATTTCACAGCCCCAGAGAGCTGTGGTTGCAGAAATGACTTGATTTCTCAGGGCAATGCAAGTATTCAGCCCAAGGAGAAATTTGCTTTTCCACAGATGAAGGCTGCCAGACTGAAAAACACTGAGGCTGCCATGCCTCCCACCCAGCAGGATGGGCTTTGGTTCCTGAATCCTTTATTAAAAACCTTGGCTTTCTCTTCTCCATCAGTTGTTCTTCCTCCCTGGATGGTTGGGTAATTTCTGTGGCTTTTCTCCTCCAGGCTGAACAACCCCAACTCTCTCAACCTGTCCCCAGCTCTCGCATCATTCTTCATTGAGTCTTTTGGACTCAATCTGACAGATCCATGTCCCTCACCTGAAGACATAAATTGTCTGTGGTCTGTACGCACAGTGAGAAAACATTAAATGAGTTCAAAAAACAAATTGAGATTTTTCTAATAAAAGTGCACTCATCTCAATTTATGGTGCTGAGGGGAGGTGTTGGTCTTTTGAAGACAAAGTTCTGTATCTGCCCTACAATTGAAGCCACAGAGACTTCAGCAGAAACCAGTGCCACAGAGGGATTTCTTCACAATGAGGACAGTGGTGGCTGCCCCATGCCTGGAGGTGTTCAAGGCAAGGTTGGATGGGGCTTGGACCTCCTAATCCAGTGGGAGGTGTCCCTGCCCATCAGAGAGGGGTTGGGACTCATGGAGGTCCCTTCCAACCCAAACTATTCTATGATTAGTTGTGAATTTTACTGTAAGACACAAAAAATAAGTGAAGAAAACCGAAGGCTGTGATCTTTGCATAAAACAGCACTGCCTTTATGGAAATACTGAGAGGAAGGAAAGAAGAAATTTGTTAAATCTTGTCATTTTACTGTTCCGAAATAAAGGGCACGCAGCGCTGCCCACTCTTATGAGGCCATTCAGAGCTGATTTATCGCTTGAGACCACAGAGACAAAATCAAGCCATTACAACCTTTTAAAAGCTTTCTTGCAACAAACTAAAAATATCCATTGCTGGCAGATGCAGCTGTCAATAAGGAATTTAAGAACTCAGTATGAAGAGTGGAAAGAGTGCAAAGTCTTGATAAACATCTCACATTGTGTCTTACTCAGTAGGAAACAAGTAGTTTATAGTGCTAATTGTAAAGGGCATTTTACATTGAATCAATTAAATGAAAATCTTTTAAGCCCTTTTTAAAAAGGGACCTTTTTAAGTTAACAGGTGATTTTAATTGGAACCATGGGACTTGCATCACGGGAGGTGGGTTGGGTTTCTTTGTTGCGATTTTTTTTGGCTGCATTCAGTATAGGGGGAAAATCGATCCACTTCCATCAGCATCTGAACTCCTAGAGTCTTGCAAGTCGGATGGTGAAGCAAAGCAGGAATTACAGTTTGCTCTGGTTTTGCAGGGCTTTTTTCCTAGCAGTTAAATACGTCTCCACCATAACTCCTTAACTGTGAAAGGTGCAGGAAAATTCAAAGCTGAGTTACCTTAGGATAACTGGTTTTATTCAGCATCCCCTGCTGTAGCCCACTATAAAATACCATACATTTTTAGAGGTAATTCATCTTTAGAAGAGCTGTCACATATCCCAGCGGACACAATCCAAAGCAGTAATTGCATGTGAGAAATATTTGACTTTTGAATTCCTTTCCTTACTTCTTCACAACCAAAAGGATGCTCTGCAGAGGGATGGGCAGCAGGCGATGCTTCCAGCCCAAGGGACTAACACCACCAGCAAAAAGCTTCCCTCAAAAGCAAATGGCACTTTCAGCAATTGCCTTTTAGAGCCTGTGAATTCCTTCGCTTCCCATCAAATCTAGCACTACCTGCCTTGCAAAGCCTCAAGGTGCAGTCCAGAAACACCAGCTGCCCACCTGGGAGGAGGCTACAGAAACCCAAAGGAAGGCATAACACACAGTCCTTGGGCAAAGACTTGGAACTGGTTCCCTCCATGGAGCCCCAGAGGCAGAAATGAGCTGGGTTAACCTGCGCAGCCCTTGAAAACAAACTTCAGTCTTTGAGTCTCACCTCCTAAAAGCCCGGGGGCAATATCTAGTGTATCTAACCCGAATGGGACAGCTGAGGTTCAGGGGAGCTCTTGGAGGGGTGAGGAAGGTTTGCAGTTCTGCAAGGAGGGTAGCAAATGCATCACAAAACCTACCTGTGGGTTCTTCACCGCCACTTAGAAGAAAGCTCATCCTTTAGTTTAAACCCATTACTTCTTGTCCTGTCACAAGAGACCTTGCTAAAAAGTTCCTCCCCAGCTTTCCTGGAGCACTGGAAGCTGCTTTAAGGTTTCCCTGGAGCCTTCTCTTCTCCTGGCTGAACAACCCCAACTCTCCCAGCTGCCCTCGGATCATCGTCATGGCCTGTTCTGGACTTGCTCCAACAGCTCCATGTCCTCAAAGCTCCTTCCCCATGGAGCTGAAGCCTCTTGCCAAGCAGCCAGAAGCTTCAGAGATAGCTTTGGTGGGCTATAAAACACCCCATCCCACTGCCAGGAGTGATTTCATAGCCCCCTTGACCTTCCCTAATCCTACAGTGACTTTCTTGCACTCACGCACATCATATTCCCAAACTGTTGGGCAACAGTGGCTCCAGAAAGCCGGCAAACGCCTCCCACCTCCTGAGAGGGCAGGTGGGGAAACTGAGGCAAGGCTGGTGACTCACTGTATGAGTTACTGGGGGGGTGGGGGGAGAGAAGGCAACAATCCAGCCTCCGCATCTCCGGCATCGCACCCACTGTTCCGGCGTGGAATTGATGTGCTTCTGCCGTGCACTAAGTGATTAGTCTGTGGCTTCGCTGAGTGTAAAGTTATGGAGCGAGAGATCCAATCACAGGCACAACTCTGGCTGCGCTGCCGGCCTATTTGAAAGGGTAAGTGTTCTGCATTTTTTTTCATGCCTGCAACAATCTAGACAAATAGGCTTTTAAATTAAGCAGTGATTTGGAATATAAGTGAGTGCATTTAAGCTGCTAAAAGATGGAAAGATCCTAATGGCTGAAATATTTGTCATATCACAAATAAACTGGCTGTGTCGGGAGCTACTAATATAACTAATTTTTACCAAATCCTTCACTGCTCTGTGATAGAAAATGAGGTCAGCATAGGTTGAGGCAACACAAAATGAGCAGCTGCTGGAAGGCAGCGCAGAATACTGATAAAGGACTCGGAGAAACTGTATCGCCTGCCTGCAGGAAAAAGGAATCAGTTTGTTCAAATTAAGATATAGCTTTTCCAGAGCATCCAGGGTTTTAATGAAAAGGTGCCAACAAATACAGGCTTTCAGTGGATCTGGAATACAAATGCGTATTGAGACACCTCCTCGAAGCTTCGCTGTCCCTGGCTTCTCCGTGTTTTAATGCTGAGGTCTGTGTGACTCTCAAAAGGCACCAGGGTGTCAGGGAGGGCAGGAGCGTGCCCTGGTGCAGCTGATGAGAGTCCCTGGGGTTGCTGCAGTTCCCTTGGTTCCTATGGGGTTTTCCAGTAAAGGGAATTAAACCTGACTTAATCTGCCACTCACAAGGAGGAAAAGTGAAATGGAGAGGGATTGAGAGGACTTGGCCCACTTTAACAGGAAAACAAACAAGCCCAAAGCCCACGGATATTGTGCCAGAAAGAGCTCTTGCACCTCTAGATGCTGAGGAACAAAAAGCAGCCCCTCCAAAACCACTTGGGGTTTCCTGTGACCCCATATGATGCCATCACACCCATACAAGATGCTCCAAGCCATCATATCAAGGATAACACACCCGGGAAAGAGAGGCAAACGCTCAGTGTCGGAGATGCAGAGACAGACTGTGTTTTGCCTACCACGCTTTTAAGGCTGCCTCAAACATTTGGGACCAAATGGGATGCAGCCATACTCTGAGTGTATGAGAAAAACAACAGAATTATTTTTATTCATATAAAAAAAAATTAAGAAGACTTTGGAAAGGGAATTTCTTTGCTCTTTTATAGATGTCAACAACCTGTCTTGGAATAAGGGGAGGATTTTGGTTGTAACAGTTGGCCCTAAATCTCAAATGAGTGAAAAAAAGCAAGTAAGTCCGTTGGTTAAATGGGAAACTGAGGCACGGGGAAACTGAGGCATGGGGAAACTGAGGCATGAAATATCTTCCAGAAGGGAAGAGGCCAAATGTTTCCTCCACTGTAGCAGTCTGGGGGTGACCCCATCGTGGCAAAAAGAGGTCAGAGGAGGAGGAAGGTTCTTAGTTGGGCTGATCTGCTAAGGCAGCGTCACTCCTGTATAATCCCATGTCCCTGTGCCATGTGAGAGGCTGGTGTCACCGAGAGCAGGTCTCCTGGGATCAATACACCGAGAGCCTCGGCAGGGGAACAGCGACCACTTGGGAGCATCGGGCAATTTAAGAAAAATAAGATCAACATGGATTAGCAATAAAACATAAAGCTCGCCGCACTTCTTAAATGGAATGGTAGAAGGGCTCATATTTGATAACCATTAAATGGTTTAATGAAATAATTATAACCCAGACTCCTGAGCCTGGCTGTAATCAATAACTATGAGCTCTAAGCAACAGCATGATCCAAGTTCTGCCATTTTCACAGTGCTCCCCAGCAGGCAGAGTGTGCGACTATAAATGCGATTGACAGTAAAGTTGCATTAAAACATCCCCATCAAGGGCAATAATAGATTAAAGGCCACTGAGACGCTGCAGTTGGCTGGTCAATACGCTTTATTTTCTGCATCACCCCCAATTTTGCCACCCTCCTGCATACTATTAGTGGGAGTCGATTTGCTGTCAATGAGGAGCCCTGGCAAAAGATGCATTAATGCACGCTCACAAAAGCAGTGCGCATGGCATTATCACTTCACTCACTTTCAAATTACAACCTAATGCAGTCTCCAGGCAGCTTGTGACATGTTAACACTATGTGCGGTTTGTTGCTATCGGGCTAAATATTTCATGTTTAAAGATTTCATCAGAGATTTGATGACAGAAATAAACTACTGCCTGGTGGGAAATCATTCCGAATAATAGAATTAGGCAGTGTTGGAAAATTGACAGAAAAGGGAGGATGATGTGGGATAGTGGAATCACAGAATCATAGAACAGTTTGGGTTGGAAGAGACCTGAAAGCCCATCCAGTCCCACCACTGCCATGGGCAGGGACACCTCCCACTGGATCAGAGGCTCCAAGCCCCATCCAGCCTGGCCTTGAACACCTCCAGGGATGGGGCAGCCACCCCTGCTCTGGGCAACCTGTTCCAGTGCCTCCCCACTCTCCTTATGTCCAGTCTAAATCTGCCCCTCTCCAGTTCATACCCATTATCCCTTGTCCTATCACTCCAAGCCTTTGTAAGCAGCCCCTCCCCAGCTTTCTTGCAGCCCTTTCAGGTATTGGAAGGTTGCTATAATGTCTCCTTGGAGCCTTCTCTTCTCCAGGCTGAACAACCCCAATTCTCTCAGCCTGTTCTCATATGGGAAGTGCTCCAGCCCTTGGATCATCCTTGCAGCCTATTCTGGACCGTTTCCAACAGCTCCATCTCCTTCTTATTTTGAAGATTGCAGAACTGGACACAGTACTCCAGATGAGGTCTCAGAAGAGAGGAGCAGAGGGGCAGAATCACCTCCCTAAAGAAGAGCAAGAAAAGCAGGAGGACTGAGCAGAGACCTGCTGAGTACCCATCTGCCTGCTAACCAAAGGCAGCATTATTAATGAATCCAGTAATGGGATAGAGATTAAAAACAAGGTGATCACCTCTACCTTGCTCCCAGATACCAGGCTTAGGTGCCCTGTTGCTGCTCTTAGATGTCAAAGCATTCACATGATTCACAAGATGCAGGTGGATATGCCTGGAGGTTTGCTTTATCTTTATAGAATCAGAGAGTCATAGAATGGTTTGGATCAGAGGGGAGCATGAAGGTCAGCCAGTTGCAACCCCCCTGCAGTGAGCAGGGATGTCTTCATCTACGATTGCATTGCTCAAAGCCTCATCCAACCTGGCCTTGAACACCTCCAGGGCTGGGACAGCCACAATTTCCCTGAGCAATTTGTGCCACAGCCTCACCACCCTCAGTAGAAAGAATTTATTCCCAAGATCTAACTTAAACATCCCTTCTTTTAGTTCAAAACCATTAACCCTGGTCCTATCGCTGCAGACCCCGGTAAAAAGTTTATCCCCATCTTTCTTAAAAGCCTCCTTTAAGTATGGAAAGGACGAAGCTCATCGATCAGCCCATAACTGGCAGAGCCTCTAGTGTGGCCCCCTCAAATACCTTTCTTCGAGGCTGACTTGAGGGCTCAGCTCGACGGCAGCAAACCTATTAATCCTTGGTTTTTTCAAGGCGCCAGGACCTCTGCATTGACTACCTCCTCCAGCAAGCGCTCCTGTCTTTCAGCTGGAACAAAACAGCCTCGGAGTCAATCGCGTGATGAAAAAACAGGCACTTGACCAGGGAGAGGATACAAGTAGTGAGGCTCAGCAGAGAGAAGGCTGCTTGGTCTCCTGGTTTAACTGCGTTTCACCTTTAAAGCCAGCCCTTCTATAATGGCAATTTGAGATCACAGCTTTGATTCCTGCCTTTTCCTTGCAGCCAGCTGTTGCCACCCACTGCTGAACACCCAGTGCTCCATTTTTCTGAGCCATTTTTATTATTTTCTCTTTTTGTGTGCGGAGGGAGTTCCTAAGGGCTGTTTTAAAGAGTTAACAGCACCTTTGCCGTTGCTGGAGGTTAGGGAGTTCCCTCTTCTCCAAAATGTCAAGCACAGCCTAGTTAATTACCCTCAAGGCTACTGCAGATTATGAATCTGGGTTTTCTTGCAAAACATGAGCATTTAACCTCAAAATATTGTCTTTCAATAATGCTTTCTTCTTGAGGAAACTCTGAAAGCTTTCTCAAAGCTACCTTTCTTTGCATTTTCTTGTGTGTCTCTAGGAATTAAACCAAGTCTGACTCCCAGTGCGAATACAAGTTTCCCTCTTTCACAAGCAGAGTGCTTAATAGTGAAGAGTTTTGTAATAGAGCCATACAAGGAACCCAGAACTTTTTTCCTTACCTCTGCTCCTGGACTCCCTGTGTAACTCGTAGGCTGTTGTTTTCTAAAAACCTGAATTAGGTGCTTGAACAGAGCTGCTTGGAAGATCAGCCTGACTTTACCCCAGCTGTGCCTTCCAACCTGTTAGCAGGAACCAAGCTCTTCCCCAGCTGGGCCTCTGACTCCAGCAAAAATCTCCTATAAGCCCAACCATAGCCTGCATACCTTTATCCCAGTTTTATTAACAAATAAATGCTCTCTGCTTCTCTCTCTCTCACACACACAAATGTACAGAGAATTGGGTAATACCCCAAAGCAGGAGCTTTTACAGGAGCAAGCCAGTAACATGTTCCTTGCCACAGCACTCTTCAACCCTGAAAACAGACACCAAAACACTCGAGAAAGAAAAAGAGACTTGATTCACCTCGGTGAAGACACCCAGAAAGCACTCAGCAGTGTCCAAGCAGACTGCTGAGCTTGTAAAACAAGCCCTCAAGCTAATTCCTTCCTTGGGAACAGGCCATGCAGCACTCCTGTGTTACCTGCAAGGGAATCAAGGGTTCCTCCTCAGCAGAACTAAATCCAGCGTCTTCTGGCCAAATATCAAATAAAAATCCTCCCTGACGGCCATTCACTGAGACGTTTTTGATTCTTTCCTCTCAGGCAGGTGACACTGGTCACTGATAGATCTCAGTTTAGCTGGACTTTACTCCACCGACTGCTCTTCAGCCTCTAGAGCATCCGAGAGCAGCAGGGAGAGACCACCCTGGACCTCAGTGTGAAACTCAGTCCCTTGTGACTACGATACCAGACAGAGACTCGGAAAAGGTCCTCACAGCAGGGAAATAGACTTTTCAAAAAAGAAACAGGTGTGTCAAGGGGCACAGGAGCCAAGCGGCCCAAGATCAAGCCGTTGCAATAGCTGCTTGGCTGCAGAATTTGCTACTTAGGGAACCCGACTGGGGAGTTCGCCTCCAGCAATGACCTCTTGTCACTGGCAGGTACAGCATCGCTGCTTCTGTGTGCCCAGACAGAGACAGATCTTGCTCATCAGTGAATAAAATGAAGTTGAATAGCCTGCCTCTTTGCAGGAAACCAAATACCCTAAGACACCACTCTCCAACCCCCATTTTCATTCAGCCTCCCTTGCAGCGATAAAAGCATCACACACTTCTAACGGGAGATGCTTCTAAGGATGGAATTAAACACCATAAACTGCTTTTTTAGGATTTAATTCAGAACCTGGGGAGTGAGCATGCAACAGAAGCTCCTCTGTACCATTCTGTGGTCGGGTGCTGCCGTCTGGTGGCCCAGTGCCTTGGTGGGGGGGTCCCAGCCCCTCTCAGGGCAGGCCCCAAGATCAAATGCATTAAATCATTGGGGTGCAACAACAGTCTGATCGCACGGTGGTCTTCTCCTGCCCCTATTCTGTGTGTAATTAATGTTTTGGTTCTTCCCTAAGTATTATCAGGAGGACGTCTACAAGAAATATGGGGAGGGGCTCTCGATCAGGCAGTGCAGGGAGAGCATGAGGAGCGGTTTTAAGCTGAAAGAGGGGAGACTGAGATGAGATCTTGGGGAGAAATGTTTTCGTTTGAGGGTGGTTGCCCAGAGCAGGGGTGGCTGCCCCATCCCTAGAGGTGTTCAAGGCCAGGTTGGATGGGGCTTGGAGCCCCTGTTCCAGTGGGAGGTGCCCCTGCCCATGGCAGGGGTGGAACTGGATGGGATTTAAGGTCCCTCCAGACCCAAACTAGCCCATGTCAGCAGGCACAGACAACACAGGGATACAAAGGGACAGCCCTGCCCCTTCACTATCTTACCCTAAGGGCACCTGCTGCTCTGGAATGGTCAGATTTCTCCACCGGGGCTTCTTCAGGGTTTGTGTTGAAAGCAGCGGTCACAGCAGAGGGATGCTCACAGCAGAGGGATGCTCTAGTTGGTGCCAAGCAGGGTTAAAACCTTTTCTGCTTCTCACACTGCCCCATAAATGAGTGGGAGGGGCACAAGGATTTTGAAGGGGACAGGACAGCAGACCCCAGCTGAGCTCTGAAATCCCAACCCCATATCATACAATGCCTTGCTCTCCATATAAACCGCAGGGAAGGGGGAGGCAGTGGGAGCAATGCTATTTTGTCGTAATTTCCAAGTCACACTATATGTACAGCCTAGGGAAGAAGTAGTGAATGCATTCCGTGTTTGGCTTTGGTTACACTTAAGACCTCTTGCTTCACATGTTTAAATCTTTACACAACCCACTAGCTTTTTTAGTTTTATCCTTCTCATTCTGCCCCCCATCCCACCAGGAGGCTTAAGGTGCAGCTGGGTTCAACTACAATGCCCACTCAGGAGATAAAAATAGGGATTCGGGTTTTTTTTTTCCAGATTTCAAAAAGCAATTTGACACCACCTCTCTCAGCTGGAGTGCTGACAAACCAGCTGAACAGCACACGTTGAAAGGATGTAGCCCAAGTCCTACAACAGATTCAGTTATGAAGTACTATCACCACAACCCCATTCCTCTCCCTGCAGGGTTCAGGGATGTCTAGGAACCTGCTCCCCATCTAATTTTGTTCCCCCACCCTCTCCTCCTCCATATACACAACCTCTTGGCTTTTGAGGCTTGTTATTTAATGCCTATTAAAAAACAGCAGCTTTTTAAAGTTAGGAATGTATGTGTAGAGCCTTCACTAACTCTTGCTATTAGCTCTCAAGTACCGACATGCTAATTTATCATTAGCCTTGTATACAAAGAAGCAAACACAGAAACATTGTGATGCCCATTAAATAGTTTTTATTCCTTAGGACTTTTAATTGCATTTCCACTCGTTTACAGTACTGTAAAGTGCAATGGTATCCATCTCCCCTCCTGTGCACATGTTCAAGTATTTTAAATGCCCAGAAAATGCTTTTTTTTTTTTCCTCATTTGTACAGCAGCTCAGTTATGGAGTTTTCATCTGGCAAAGTGAACCCTGGTGTGCCTACAGGTTTGGGTCCTTCCATCCAACCCCCATCCAGGGGCCCCTCTCCAACACTAACTGCTAGTGGAATGCAACCCTCCTGGGCTTTAATCCACCTCTTCGATGGTTGGTCCAGAGGAAGCTCCACCAGAGGGAGGAGCTCCACCACCAGGGAATCCACCAGGCATGCCCCCAGGCATCCCACCAGGCATTCCTCCAGCACTCTGGTACAGCTTAGTGATGATGGGATTGCACACCTTCTCCAGCTCCTTCTGCTGGTGCTCAAACTCTTCCTTCTCAGCAGTCTGAAAGAGCAAAGGACAAAAGCTCAGTAACCTGCTCCTCGTGACAGGAATTACAAGTCCAGAAGTGGCACTACCAGAGGCTCTCGTGTTTTGAGAGTCTGTTTTTAGCGTCTCTGGCCTCACCAAGTCAGTTCTGCACTTGCAGGATGCAAGATTACTTCTGCTTGGATTAACTCCAACCCAACCAATCTACTAATTAAGACTCCCTCAAAGCACTTTGAGGACTTGTATTCCCTCTCCTGGAGGAACAGGACCTCATCGTAAGTCAGACTATCATCATACTGGTCAAGTAGCCAGCTGGAACCAAGACAAACTGGTAACTATTACATTTGGCAGCTGTGGTCGCTCAGACATCCAAGGAAGGTACTTAGACCAACACAAGTCTTTCGACTTCTGGTGGAAACTACGAATGGCTTTGGAATCACTTTCATCACAGCAACCAGTTCTCCTCCATCCTCCTGAGCACCCCAAGTCATCTCTTATGCAACACTGAATATAGCATACCTGATTCTTGTCCAGCCAGTTGATAATCTCATTGCATTTGTCCAGGATTTTCTGCTTGTCTTCATCAGAGATCTTGCCCTGGAGCTTCTCATCTTCCACAGTTGCCTTCATGTTGAAGGCGTAAGACTCCAGGGAGTTCTTTGATGACACCTTATCACGCTGCTTCTCATCTTCTGCTTTGTACTTCTCTGCTTCCTGAACCATCCGCTCAATGTCTTCCTTGCTCAGCCGGCCTGCAGAAAAACAGCATTTCCCATCAGTTTTCTTGTCACTTCTGGTGGAGCATTACAACCTCCCGCAGATTGCAAAAAGCTATCAGGCACTTGGAAGTTCAACTTTACAGGCATCCATAGAAACTCATGGATTACTGCACAGCTAACAAGGCTCGTGGTTCCAAAGCTGCACACGACTTTGTAGCTAAGTCTGACCCTGACTCCCACCCCAGACACATCATCCTTACCCTTGTCATTTGTTATTGTGATCTTGTTCTCCTTGCCAGTGCTCTTATCCACAGCAGAGACATTCAGGATGCCATTGGCATCGATATCAAATGTTACTTCAATCTGAGGAACACCTCTGGGAGCAGGAGGGATACCAGTCAGCTCAAACTTGCCCAGCAAGTTGTTGTCCTTGGTCATGGCACGTTCTCCTTCATATACCTAGCAAGAGAAAGCAGCAAGGTTAAGTCACAAGTTTGCCTGTTCCCTTAAAACCATTAATAGAGTGTTATCGTCAATTAACATGGTCGCTCAGACATCCAAGGAAGGTACTTGGACCAACACAAGTCTTTCGACTTCTGGTGGAAACTACGAATGGCTTTGGAATCACTTTCATCACAGCAACCAGGTATTTACTATTACCATCCCTTCTGAACAGAAGGCCTCTGGCATGATTACTTTCATCATCAACCCCTGGAGCTATTGATGGGACCTAACATTAATGGAGCACATCATCAGCTCATCCCAGTGCTGTTTGCCTACCTGGATCAGCACACCAGGCTGGTTATCCGAGTAAGTGGTGAATGTCTGAGTCTGCTTGGTGGGGATGGTGGTGTTGCGTTTGATCAGCACTGTCATGACTCCTCCAGCAGTCTCAATACCAAGAGACAGAGGAGTCACATCCAACAGCAGCAGATCCTGCACGTTCTCAGACTTGTCTCCAGACAGGATGGCAGCCTGCACAGCTGTGGAAAATAAGAACATGGTAAGACACCTTCAAACAGACAAGACCGTCCGTGACAGTTTAGCCCATGGCTCGCTCAGACATCCAAGGAAGGTTTTGGCCATCATTGGACTTCTGGTGGAAACTACGAATGGCTTTGGAACCAGATTCATCATTGCAAGTCAAGATAAGCTTCTTACTGCTTCAAGCTTTACCGATTGCGGTGGAATATCCAGGGCCCACACCAGTACTGCTGAAATTACAGTTCAGACAATACTGAGTTTGCCAAGACCACCTAGATTCAAGCATGCAAAACAGTGTTTTCATTCTTACCTGCACCATAAGCCACAGCCTCATCAGGATTGATGCTCTTGTTCAGCTCCTTGCCGTTGAAGAAATCCTGCAGCAGTTTCTGAATCTTTGGGATACGAGTAGAGCCACCAACCAGGACAATGTCATGAATCTGTGACTTGTCGAGTTTGGCATCCCGCAGGGCCTTTTCCACAGGATCCAGCGTGCCACGGAACAGGTCAGCGTTCAACTCTTCAAAGCGAGCTCTAGTAATGGACGTGTAGAAGTCGATACCCTCATAGAGAGAATCAATTTCAATACTGGCCTGTGTGCTGGACGACAGGGTACGCTTTGCACGCTCACAGGCAGTGCGGAGGCGGCGAACTGCCCTCTTGTTCTCGCTGATATCTTTCTTGTGCTTGCGCTTGAATTCAGCGATGAAGTGGTTAACCATGCGGTTGTCAAAGTCTTCTCCACCCAAGTGAGTGTCACCTGCGGTGGATTTCACCTCAAAGATGCCATCTTCAATAGTCAGAATTGACACATCAAAGGTGCCACCTCCAAGATCGAAGATAAGAACATTCCTTTCAGCACCAACCTAGGAGAAAGAAATTTTCTTAAAGCAATCAATTTCCTACTGCTGGTGCAGGTTTACTGGCTGGACACTAGTCACTCTATAACGTACCTTTTTGTCCAGACCATAGGCTATCGCAGCAGCTGTTGGCTCATTGATGATTCGCAGAACATTGAGGCCTGCAATAGTTCCAGCATCTTTTGTAGCCTGGCGCTGTGAGTCGTTGAAATAGGCTGGTACAGTCACTACGGCGTTAGTAACAGTCTGCAAAAACAGTAAAATAAGTCAGTTAAAATACTAACCACTCAAGCATGCAGAATCAGTAAAACTTTTAAAATCCAAAGCCTCACCTTTCCAAGATATGCTTCTGCAATTTCCTTCATTTTGGTTAAAACCATGGAAGAAATTTCTTCTGGGTAGAAACTCTTTGTCTCGCCTTTGTACTCAACCTGGACTTTTGGTCTGCCAGCATCATTCACCACAGTGAAAGGCCAGTGCTTCATGTCAGACTGGACAACAGAATCATCAAATCTACGCCCAATCAACCGCTTCGCATCTAGAAAAAAGGGTAGTTTACCAGATTAAATACTTCCATTTGCAAGTGACAATACACACTTCTTTCTAAAAAGCAGTGCCCAAAGCCCTGTAATGCTAACTGACCTAGAATTAATACTGCCTAATCCAGACCTTGCTGCAGTCACTGCTGCGTTTCACTTCTTATGTATGCATGAACTGACAGGCATCACCTCAAAGACAACATAGCAGAAGTGTTCAGTGACCTCAGCGCAGTCTAGAAAACCTGACCTCGACAACCAATCATGGTCACTTAACACTAACTGCAAAGCATGTATAGCAACAACAAGGTTTTAGCTCTAAGGCATGTTTTCTGTAACAGTTAACTTATTAGTAGTGCAGGTAGTGGTCACACTAAAAACAAATCAGGAGTTT
Source organism: Clamator glandarius (assembly GCA_033459285.1). Classification (NCBI taxonomy): domain Eukaryota; kingdom Metazoa; phylum Chordata; class Aves; order Cuculiformes; family Cuculidae; genus Clamator; species Clamator glandarius. The sequence continues at coordinate 606,816 of JAUNZM010000018.1, read as the reverse complement.
CCATTCCCTTGAGGAAGCTTTAATCCTCCTGTATCAGTAGAACAAACATCTGCTATGGCTGTGCTGAGCTCTTGTGGGTGAGAAGACCAATCTCCCAGCCTTACCGAAAACTGTGTTGGTTGGATTCATTGCAACTTGGTTCTTGGCAGCATCACCAATCAACCTCTCTGTATCCGTGAAGGCGACATAGCTCGGCGTGGTCCGGTTACCCTGATCATTTGCAATGATTTCCACCTTCCCATGCTGGAATACACCAACACAGGAATAGGTGGTGCCCAGATCAATTCCGACAGCTGGTCCCTTCGACATCTTGTCTGGAAAGAAAAGAAAAAAAAAAAAGGGTGACTTATTATTAAGTTGAAGTGAAATAGAAACATTTCATCGCTGCAGCACCCAGGAGCACGGCCTCCTCGGAGGCTGCAGCCACGTGGACTCCATCTCCCACCATCCCCTGCAGCAGGGCAGCCATCTTAACGCCCGCGGGCAGTGTGCCTATTGGCCCCGCCCCCAGGCCTCAGATCCCGCCCCTTCCCTTCCTCCGCCCCCGTCTGGGGAGCCGCAGACCTCACCCACCTCTTTCCCCCCCACCTCGCAGCGCCCCCCTCCCTCGGCCCCCCTCCTTGCATCCACTAGGAACCTGTAACCCCCTGTAATTCGCAGCCCCACGTTGCCTCCATCCTCCTCCCGTCTGCACCCGGAGGGGGGATCGCATCTCCTGGCCCCCTTCCCTCCTACCCAATAATCGGAACCCGTAGCCTCACAATCCCTGCTCCTCCTCCCTTCTCGGTCCCCCCGCCATGAAAACCCGCAACCCCGATTCCTCCCTGCCCCCTGCCTCTCCCCCAGTACTTTTAGCCTCCCCCCACATCAAGAGGTCGCACTCCCCCCAACTCCTTTTCAAAGGTCGATATCCCCCCACATACGAGAGATTCTCAACCGCCCGTTCCCTCGCGATCCCTCCCCCCGAATCTACTGGGAGTCCCCCTCCCACTCCCTACGATCTCCCAGGCCCTAAACCCCCTTTAGCCCCAATACCACACAACAAAGGGGGGAGGGAAGGGAAAAACCGCCGAGAGGCCACATTTAAAGCCAAAATGATCGGTATGGAAGGGAAAAACAGCGGCCACGGCAGTTTCCCTCCCCTTTTGGAGACACTCTCGCCTTCCAGACCCTCCCTCAGTCGCCTTTTAGACTCCCCCGCCCCGTTACCTGCTCGTCCCAGGCGCGCGGAGAGCACTGACCGGCGGGCGTTCCTGCTGAATGAGAGCGCTCGCCGCCCGCCCCGCCGCCTTTATATAGCCGCGCAGAACCTTCCAGAAGGCCCCGCCCCCTCGGCGCGCCCCAGCCAATCAGCGCTCGCCTGCTCCCCCCGGCCGGCCAATCACCACCCGCGGCGGAAGCAGGAAGGGGCCGGGCCCGCCCGCCGGCCGGTATTCTCGAACCTTCATGCGCTTTCCTCGCTCCCCCCCCCCTCCCTCCTCCTTCACCCGACCCCAACCCCAACGGGCGGGGGTGGTGGGCGGGGCTTCGCGTGCTCAGGAGCCAATGAGAATGGCCTCATTGCGGGTGACGTCACCGCTGAGCGGAGGCGGAGGGGAGGGAGGGCGGGGGAGCTCAAAGGGCGCCGAGGAGCGAGCGGCAGCCAATCGCAGCGCGCCGCCGGGGGGCTCATTTGCATATCCCGCGCGCTCGAAGAGGAGTCGGGGGGGGGTGGGGCGGGGGGCCGCCTCCGGGCGGAAACGGTTAATCCGGAGCGCGCGCTGCGGGTTCATTTGCATAAAGCGTGGCGGGAAGCGGGGGTGGGGGGGGGAGCGCAAAATGGCGGCTGGGCTAGAGGCGGCCCCTGGGCCTGCATTGGAGTGAGAAGGGGATAGGGGTTCTGAAAGGCGCTTCTGCCGCTCAGGCAGGCGGATGGGTCACTCTGCAATACAGCCTGCCTCATACTTCAGGCTGAAAGCGATCAGGGTCGTAAATCGCCTGGCAGGAGCGCTGTGTAGTGAATAGTCACATGGTGAAACGCTGAAGGAGGAGGAGGAGGGGCTGCGCAACCCCCTGTGGAGTGGGGAAAGGATAAAGGAGCTTCCTTCAGGGGTAAGGACTGCCTGCAAAAGCATTCTGGTGCTCTCGGTGCTGCCCAGAGACTCAGTCTGAGACAAGGCCACTGCTTGTAGAGTCATAGAATCATTTGGTTGTAAAAGATCTTTGAGATCATTGAGTCCAACCATATCTCTCCACTAATAAACCACCCCTGAGCAAATCCTTCCAGGGATGGTGACTCAAGCACTGCCCTGCCAATTTTTCCAGTGCCTGAGAACCCTTTCAGTGAAGAAATCTCTGCTAATACCCAATCTGAACCTCCTGTGGTGCAAATTGAGGCCATTTTCTCTCATCCTATCACTTGTTACTTGGGAGGCCAGTGCTCCTTTTGGGGAGCTGTGGACAAAGTCTCTTCTCAGCCTCCTTTTCTCCACCCTAAGCAACCCCAGTTTCCTCAGCTGCTCTTCTTAAGACTTGTTCTCCAGCTCCTTCACCAGCTTCTTGATAGCTGCTTGATGACCAATACTAGGAGGAGGGCACCGACAAATCTTTTATAAGTTTTATCCTTACCAAATAGCTGTTTGCCCTCTGTGGCACCCTGAGGCAGATGGGTATCGGCGTCCCTTTCTTTCATGGCAATTTTGAGTGACCTCTGCTCAGGAACATGATGCAGTTACCCCGGATCACCTGACGGCTGGTAACGCATTATCAGAGCACTAACGTGCAGGTTCCCCTTGCCACATACTCCTAGGCTCCTGGTGGATGTGCTGACCCATGGGAAGTTGCTCCTCTGAAGCAGTAGTTTCTGGTTTCCATTCTTGCTCTGCCGCGTGCAAAGCTGGAACCTGAATCAGGACCTTTGGGTGACCACAGAAGGCGCAGTTTGGAGCTGAAACGTGGGTGTGCAAGGTTAGAAACAGGAGGGGCAGCAGGAAAGGGGAAGGGGCTCCTTATCATAGAGTGTTAGTTGTCGTGCTCCTGTGCCTTTAAAGTTAGGAGCAGACAATTTGAACCATACCCCTTATCTGACCAGCTATGGCATGCAAATCCACCCCACCCTGCCCAGGGTACAGGCTGCTGGAGATCTCAACTCCCAGGCTTTGTAGGAGATGCTTCTCAGGAGGCACACATGCTAATCTGTTCTAAATACATCACACACCAAGCCTCGCAGGAGACAAGCTATTAGCAAGGATTGCCTTTGCTTTTTTTTTTCTTTTTCTTTGTTTCCTTGCTTTAAATCACGGGCAGAAGTTCAGTAAGACCCAACTTACCTGCACCTTGACATTAACTAGTGACATTTAGAGGCACAACTGTACTGACTGATAGCGAGTGAAGGCAGCCTAAACCAAGGGTGAGTCAGCGCAGGGAGGAGGGCACTTTGGCAAGTGACTCATTACGGGAGAAATTAAAGGCTGGACAAAAGTTGCTCATAGATCAGAAAAATTAAGGCTAAGTGGTCTGGATACAAGTTTTCTGTGCGTTTTTTTTTTTTTTTCTTTTCAGATCAGAGAATCGTAGAATGGTTTAGGTTGGAAGGGACCTTAAAGATCATCCAAGTCCAACCCCCCCGCCATGGGCAGGAACACGTCCCACAGATGATAAATGCCAACGTTATTTTCTCAAGTCAGTTTAGCACATTAGAGATCAAGCACTGCTTCTGCTTTAAGCGTTTGCAACAGGATTGGGGAGAGAGTGGTGATTATAAAAGAGGCTTCCTATCCACCACGGCAGCGTTTGTTATTTATACAACACTTGCTTCTGAAATCACTCTTTTCCAAGAAGGACTTTCCCACAGGGTTCTCCTCCTTCAGTGTATCAGTACAAACTGACCCTGGTTAAAAATAACTGAAGACTTCTGATACTGTAACAGCAGTATGCGGTTGCACAACTCCTCTCAAAACTTGTATCGCTTAATCAGGATTTTGGATGTCATCAACTCAGGAGAGAGCTGGTTCATTTCCCTGTGAATCAGGGACAGACAGGAGGACACACCTATGAGACCACTATGTTGTCAGAGTTTTGTTTTAAGTACTGTGTAATCATGTTGCAATTTTTACTCCCAGATTTCAGTAAAGAAGATTGCTGACGGTGGGAGGCCTCTGCGCAAAACACCCCCAGGGGCAAAGAAGGCTGAACCAGTGCGAGATAAATTAGCCGCAGTCATGTTTAGTTACCCAGAATTCCACCTACATCTCCCTGGCTGGAGATTCCTGTTAGCTGGTTCAAAATGTTTATCTGTAAAGAAGATCTGAACCTGGCTCCTATTGTCATCTCACGCTCTCATTGTCATCTCACACCCTGTTCAGGAGATTAACTGAAACGTGCTGGGTGGATCACAAGTAAAGTGGCAGATGCAGGAGTGGGAGGGCAGTGCCACTGGAGGTACATATCTCTGCAGTGTGTGTGCTGGCGGTATTTACTGGATTAGCTTCAAGCATCTTGCATCCTCAGCCAAAATCTCTCGGGTGAAATAGCGGTGTGGAAGTCAAAACACCATTTACTTAAATACACCCAAGGTTTCTCAGAATTCATATCACGTCACGTCATTTAGACTGAAAAGATACTCAGGAAAAAGACCAGCTCTCCCACGCTTTGTATGCACATAGTCCTTGTTAGCTTAAAAATGGTATTTTTGACTCTGTACATTTTTCCTTAGATTCCGCTTGACAGCATGTAACACATGATACCATAGAAAATGGAGCACAAGTTAAGTTGAGCTGCAGTGCTTCAGCTGCAGCAGATTTATTTATAAAACAACCAACTGAAAAAAAAATTAGGAAATCATTGATTCAAAGGAATCAATAATAAATATTTGCTTTCCTCTGAGCTGTTCAGACACAGTACAAGGACACCAATTATAGCAGGCAGCAAAGATGTAAGCTTAGTTTAGCTGCTGAGAAACAAAAGAAAGCTACATAACATTGTATGCATTTAATCACACTAGTAATATCTGGTATATGACAGTAAATGCTCTAAGTACACTATTTTACAAAACAGAGTTTGGCTTATGGTTCATTTGCTTCCCTTGTGCAACTCCCTTTAGTATTGTCCAGAGCTCAGAATGTGTCCCTTTGGAAATAGAACACCTTTGAAATGATGGCTTTCCTTTGAGTAATAATCTTTTCCCTTTGGGCTTCACACTAGCAACTGAAGTGCAGAACTGGCCCTGCGTTCAGCTGTGAGAGCACCAATGTACCGTGGTCTGAAAAGCACCGCAGCTTTTCAGACTTGGTGGTTTTAAATCACCACAATACTTAGTCTATACTTTCTAACCAATCTTCATTCCGTGGTGGGAGAGGGCCACAGTGTTTTTTACTGACATGGTTTGTATCTGGGGCAGTTTGCGTGTGCCCAGACAGCAGACACGCATACCACCTGCTTCCCAGCGGGGCTAGGAAAGACAGGAATGATCACACACACCAGGCTCCAGCAGTTGGTTCTGACTAACTTCTTTTCCTCAAGGCCCATAAACCTTTCATCCCCTGCAATCAGAGAGCTAGCTTGTAGGACATCGAATGACTTCTTTACTCCGGGAGAGGGCTGCTGCAGCTGATCTGGCCTGCAGCCTTTTCCCAAAGACCTCCAGGAAAGAGACTGCCAAGAGCAGGCTGGGCAAATTCTCCTAGCCAGCAGCAAGTGGCCCCAGGCTGTAGACAGAGCATCCTCCTCTTCCCTAATTGCAGGCTTGCCTGGTGACTCAAAGCTAACCTGCAGCACTTGGTACTCGGGACTGCAGCCAGCTCAACCATTTGAATTATTAGCCTTGTTTTGTGGTAATAAGCTGCTGGGCGCTCAGGCGTGCCTTCTGTACTGAGAAAAGCACCCCTGGGCTTATGTGCATAGAATAAGTGTCTTCAGATGCAGTGTAGGTAACAATAAGCAACCGTAGAAGAAGCTACAAACTATTTGAGCAGTCCTGCTCCTGCTCTTTGGGACTTTCCCAGGTCTGGACTAGCTTCAAAGCGCTTTGGAGTGCCTGAGCATTCAAGGTCCAGGAAAAGAGCAGATACAGAGGAACCATGGACATTTACAGCTGCTGCTTCCAACCAGTGATAGCCCCGACCAAATCCACCAAGAGAGAGCTGATCCAGGAATACACCTCTGGAGTATCCAGGGAAAATGTCTAGGTAAAACGACACAGTATCCAACACCAGGAGCCATCATGAAAGTAGCAGCTTATCCACCCCCTAACACCAGATGTCTCCTTTGTTTAAATCTGTGACTGGGACTGCTTTCTGCACTGCAGATTAGTGTTTTGTCCTGCCAAGGGTGGCTGGGTTGACTCTGGGGTAGAGAGTGCAAGTGACATTTTAGTATGTGTGAAAATGAGTGACTGCTCCTAGGAGTAGATGTGCTCAGATAGTACAGGGCAAGTTTGAAAACTATTTCCCATAAGGAAGTAGCCCAAGCAGGGCTTGGCTTTGATCAGATTGCCTAAGATGTCAAGCCAAGAAGCTAGAATTCTGGGTCTCAGTCAGAAAAGAAAATTAATTACAGTCCCTGGAATTGAAGAATTACACATCTGTGGTTCTTCTGTGCTGATCCATCTCCTGTAGACTCCAGTTTCACAAATTGGAGAAAAACTTCCCTCCCTCAAATGGAAAAAAGCAACCCCCAAGCCCCTCATTTTTTAACAGTCCAGGAATGCAGGAATCTAGAACCGACAAGCTCGTTGTCTTGTGTGTAGCAGTGGTCACTGCCAAGTCCTTCAGAGGAAAATATAAAATGTCAGAATTATGCAAGCATCTGCCTCCAGAGGAAGCCTGTCCCCATATCCCA